>OX336372.1:39970023-40513556 GCA_946902895.1 Fragum fragum
GAAGAGAATATTTTTTGTTTTCATGGAGGTATGAACCGAAAAAACTAATCACACTGTATGAATACGCGAAGCGGATTCATACATTGTGTGATTAGGTTTTTCGGTTCATACCTCCATGAAAACAAAAAACATTCTCTTCATTTCTTATAATTTAATAGTATCGAGAGAAAAAAGCAAAAACACTACATCTTTTGATACCTTTTGTATGGGACTATTTTGCGCGGAAGCATACAAAATGGCTGCGTGCTCAAAATTTTGTTCATGGAGGTATGAATTAAATTTTTCGACCAATCAGAACGCTCGTTTTTGAAACTAAAAATTAAATTATAAATACATGTTCTAGACAAAATTTCTTAACTCACTTCTGTAAGGTCATACCTATTTTTCACTAATTTCGAATTTAGAAAATTGATTGTTGGTGCAGACCCATGGAAATCATTTACATTCAAACCATGCATCGAAAACAAAACAAAAGTGAACATATATTTATGGCAAACTATATTGGTCCAAAAGTTAATTTTAGTTAGTACACACTAGAATAAACTCGGGCAAGCGTATATAATATAAGTACACTTACAAAATTTAGACGTGCATGCATAAATTAATGAGCGTTCAAGAGTCATACCTATATGACAATTGAACGCGAAATGTGACGGTGCTTGCTTACTTTTTACACGTGCACGCTCATATTTTCAAAGTGTACGCGTTGAATCACGCGTGTATTTTCAAAATATAAGCCCGAAAGCTTTAATTTAACGGGGTTTACCTGTATGATTTACTCATGGACGAGTTCTTTATGCTTAGACGACATAAAATGGACCTTGGCCCAAACGGTTTACACCACACATATATATAAGCTATGCTTATTGTATCGCAAACACCTAAATATTGAAAGTCATTTTCCTCCATTTTTCCAGAATTAAGGAAATTTATTGACGCATCAACAAGGAGAAAATCAATACATGTGCATTTCTACATTTTAACTTGGCAAGCCCATTGATTTAACTGATCTCCACTGTCAATCAAATTTGGTTTACCAATAAAATTATTCATTCATTTCATTTATTGAACTTTAAAACCCGCCATTCATTTTAAGAATTTGCATTAGATTAGTGACTAATTGCGTGACTAAAGGTTCTTCAAACTGTAGTTACGACGTTTTGGTCACTAACTGACGATTTACCTTTTATTTCGTGTCTCCAACACATATATTCCCAAAACAATGTATAACCTCAGCGGAATTTCCATTTTTGAGGTCATAGGCCATAACCAGCGATCTGTCACTGTCAATTTAATATGGTGTACCGTTTGGGCCAAAAGTCATCTTTTTGTCGTCTTACGCGTGCACGCGTAAATAATACAGGTGAACCCCTTTAATCTAAGCGTGTGCGCTTATATTTTGAAATTGCACGCGTTATTGAACACGTGCACTTTCAAAATATGAGCGTGTATGCGTAAAAAGTAAACACCTTCTTATTGTTCTTGCACTCGATATTTAGACGTACACGCACATTTTTACCCTTGAACGCTTGAATTACCGAATTTATAATGCGCGCACGCCTGAATATTGTGACTACACCAGTATTATTGTGCACGCGTTTATTTTAGCATGTACTACCTAAAATGGGCGTTTAACCCATTTAGTGCGCCATAATTTACAGCCTAAGAAGACATTTGTAGATATTGCTTGAAAACTACAGTTTATGCTTTTTTCTTAAGCACTGTATGCAAGTTGTCCTAATGGCGCTTCTTTCAAGACCTACAGACTAAAATGTGTATAATCTCAGTATTTTCTTGGAAATGAAGTCGTACTCATATCCTTGTAGTATATGCCAACACTAATTTAATTGTGCTGCCTGAAATCCTTTAATCGTGTAGCTGCGCATTGAGCAAAACGCAGTGATCGTAGATGCCTGTAGTAAAGAAATTACTACAGCGCATTTTTTAACCCTTTACTAGACGGCACAATTTTGGACTGGCCAAAATTGAAAGAAGTTGCAGACGGCAATTAAAAGCCTATGGAATTTTGGATTTTTCAGCTTTTACATTAGAAAACATAGCCCCAGTTCATGGCTCGGTTGGCAATAATACACTCTAACATGCTGAAGTACGTATTAAGCTTACTAGCCTACTTGGAACATTTATTACTTCGTTTAAATATCATTCTTTTTAAAGGGGTGTATCGATGTTTTTTCATGTCTAATGTTTAAATTATTTCAATTTCCTCTCATGTATCATTTGAATCGAATATTCTGAAAAGTAGTTTTAGGTCGTTTATTAATATATACCAGGGTATTTCCCTAATATGCTTTGTATGCTTATAATCTATTTTTGATTACGCCGAGACAGTTTTGTGACATGTAACCGCTGGAATTCGCTCAACAAATTTCATCGTGACGTCATCGAGAGTTATATTCGCTAGCCGATTTTCAGTTCTGTAAAGATCAGTTCGAAACTGTCGGAAGAGTGAATATCTCATCCTTGGTCATATGCAAATTAGGTCATGCGGTATCGACAACCGAACGCCGTATTTTCTGAAAAAAAAACGTGTTTTTCCGTTGAATCTTTCCTATAAAACTATAAATAGTCACTATAAGCCTATCAAATTACCATAAAGACAATATTTGACTCGTACTGTAAGTGTTTGTCTTAGACTATTTTTGGGCAAATCAGAAAAAGTTCTTATCCAGGTTTCAGAAACTTCGATACACCCCTTTAGATTTGAAGTTGGCCTGTCACCTTGAAATAGTTGGTGGAAAAATCAAGATTGCTGATGCACAGCTAGGAATGATTCTGAATATCTTTTTTAGATTTTCATTGATATATTTTCATCGAATAAATACCGGAGAGAATCGACCGAACACAAGCTAGCAGACGGACTGATAAAAGACGGAAAACGGAAGTCGTAGAAAAAGAAAATCACCTCGCACCTCAGATTAGGATATATGATTAGTCGGATTTGCAGCCTTTAACTTCGTGAAGCTTCTCTGCAAAACAGCTCTAAACTCTGATACATTTTACGAATTTTGCGAGGTATTCGATAAAATGAATTTGATGAAAGAGAGAATGAGCAAATAGGGGTTGTTTTTTTTTCTTTTTCTTGCGCAATGATAAGAATAAGAGGAGGGAAAAGATATATGCTATCAGACTATCAAATGCCAATGTGACCATTTATAGGAAAATTATACGCATACTGTAATCATAGCAATGCCAAGACATTATGGAATCTGAGATGGCAGTCTGATAATTCTTACAGTTATTAGAGAATCTATGACAACAGCGCTGTTAATACCTTGACACGTGCTGTGTACTAATTGCACTAATACAATGCTTGTTTCATCCATTAAAAGGTCATTTCAGCTTCGTACCAAGGTACATGTATTAACCGCCTTTCGCTGACTAGCAGGCTGGTTGAATACAGATGTAATTGATAGATCGCGACTGTCAATCAAATAAGTAATCGACCAATTAAACCATTCATATAATCCGGAAGTGAACTTTGAACTTAGGAATTGGCCTACATGTAACGAAGTATTTTCGTTGGTTCGACGACTTAACCTTTTCCCGATTGAGAAAATTTTAGACCTGTCCGAATTAGCAGACGACATTTGTAACTTGATGAAATTTTCAAAGTTATTTGTCTTTTGGGGTAGAAAACATTGTAGATAATGAAGATATTTCTTGTGACAAGCACTTTCTTCATTTCCCACAATATTTCTCGTATCTATTTTTGAGGGGCGTAAAAAAGCGGCATTGTGGCGGACTGGGTTTAATATCGTACCTCCAACTGATTCAAGCTGCAGCTACGACGTTTAGGTCGCCTACCAACCCATTTATCCTTTGTGTTAGTGACCAGAATCTTTTAAAAAAAAAAAACGCCGTTTGATATCGAAGAGGAATTTCAGGAAGGAGATAATGGGCGTGTCAGCGGTCCGTTTATTAGTAGGAAAATGTTCACTTTTATTATATACCTGAAAAAAGATATCGATTAAAATCGGGCTATCTAATACAACTCGACAGAAAAAAAATTCGTATTCGGCGTGTACCAAGAAACCGTATTCTTCGATTACCGTTAAACATGGGCTACTTTTTAGTGTATTGACGTTCGGGTTTTCGGGTAGTTGTTTTTTTCTTAATCATTTAAGAGAATTTTCTTAATGTCATGCCCTAACAAGTATATAATAAAAGGAATATTATAACAGTGTGTTTTTCTATTTCTCGTTATCGTGTTCTCGAAACGTGTGTACATATTTTTTATTGGATTCGACCTTCGGTCTCATCCAATAAAAAATACCTACACCCGATTCTCGACCACGTTAACAAAAAGAAAAAGACACTGTTATAATATTCCCTATATATTGCTCATTTGCAAGGCCATTTCCGTACCCTATGTGATCTTTCTTGTTTATGTTGCACACAAATGCAATATGGACAAACAAAGAAAACAACAACTAATGAAACGAAAACTATATATCTTTGTCTCGGTACCTTGACAACATTTGTTGATGTTGTATTTTGTTTAAGTATTTATTTATTGATTTTTATTGATATATAGCATATGTTGTACCATAAAACAATTCTTTCAATTTCCACAGTGTTTTTCTACTATTGTTTTCTTGAGTGGTGTCAAAGAGGCGTCATCGTGTTGGAATGGGTTAATCGAATCGAACTAAATTCACGTTCAAATCGACTTGACATAAATTGTACTTAGCTCTTGCGAATTGAAATTCACGAAGAACTTGTAAAAGCATAAGGGCTAGAGTTTCGATATTTGGCATGTAACATTTCCTAGTGACTCTCTAACTCAATGCTCTCTAACTATGTTATTGGGAACACGATTTTTATACAGAAAGACAGAAATTATTTAAAAAAAATCTTCTCCCTCTAGTTTTTAGCCCTACATCTCGTTGCAGTGCTGAATAGTCCTTTACCAGACTACTTCGAAATACTGCTCTTCAAATAAAATTAGGCCGAATGTTGTTGGGTCTCTAATGTTCGATAACGATAAAGAGAGGAATCTCTACGGTCGATATTACATATAGCATTGACTCGACTTACTTAAACTGATCTCTTCTAAGTTTTAACCCATTAGCAAATGATTAAACTTTAGACTGGTTCACACTGAAGTCTATGCCCTATAGCCCTATTGCGGTATTTAATCCAGTCTGTGGTCTCAATTTATTCCTTTCCTGTTTTTGCAAAATTTTAGACCTGTCCAAATTCAAAGGATTTGCAGACGAAAAATGAAAATGGATTTAAATTGAAAAATAACCAGTCTGTCGGGTAGGAAATATTGTAGAAAAAGACGAAATTGTCAAAAGCGATTTCTTCTTTTTCTATAATGTTTTCACAATTATGACATCAAATCGGAGTAAAAACCAGGGATTGAACAGGAAAGGGTTAAAAGCATCCATTGCCAATGAAAAAATAGAAATGCATTATTCTATCGTGAAACGTCAAACATTCACTGATAAAAAGCAGTAGAATCAATTTGTATGATTTCGATTACATTCCGGCTGGGGTTAAACTCCTATTAGAAATGAAGAACTATAGTAACTTTTGTCCAAAATCTAATGTTTAGCATTTTTTACACATAAAACTATCATCGATTACTTCACCATATTGCCAGATTTCCACAAAAAGATTTCAAGCATGAAATAAGTTTTAAATTTATTTTCATTTCGTGTTCGACAAAGCTGTACCGGGCTTATAACCTTTCCTGAAATAATTGGTAGAGGGGTCTTAACATAACTGAACTGAAAACTTTAGCATTTCTTTATTGTGAGAAATTTTGCCCCTATGAGAGCTATATTGCATTGTAATTCATGGGCTTATTTTCTAAGAATTTTCCATCAGTACATGTATTGAGTCATAATGGATTTCTAGCGTTGTAACCAAAGAACTCTTTTCACATACTTTGCATTTCATTAAAATTTATCAAATTCGTGACAAAGGAAACGCATTTTTCTTATTTTACATTATCATTGAAAATTGTCACAAGGAATATCATTTGATAGGGAAAAGTCATAAAATGATCAAATTATAAAGATAATGGATAAAACCTCCTGTTAGAAAAATAATAATGATGGTAATATCAGCTTTCTCATTAATTACAGAAGCATCAGGTGTTGATTGTTATGATTCAGTTCAGATATGAGCAAACAGGGATGCTGTAGCCTTCGTAGTATGCTCTCTTTCAGATCTTTCAGAGCAGCCAGCATGCTCTTTCAAATGGCTAATAGCTACAACGTATCTAGTTTGAAACCAATCTGTCCAGATTTGCATGAAGTGATATTTATAAGGTATTCATGTGTATTTACGAAAGTTTGGTCGCTTACTTACGATATGTGAACAGTCAAGATTGCATATGCTTTGATAGCTTAAGTTAACAGACGAAATTTCTTCTCAAAGATCAACGAGTGCAAACTGCCAATGGAAGCTTAACCACTAAATTCATACGCCGTAAAAATAGTTCTTATGTATTTCAGGAATACTGCAAACCCTGCCTGTGCACATCGTGTTCAAACTGACTCTGATCAGAGTCTTTAGAGCAGTTGCAGACAACAATATTTAGTTGATGGAATGATAAACTTTGAAAAAGATGACTGCTTAGCAAAACCATGCTTTTCTAGCTTACAATACTTTCAATACTTTGATTTCTATTCTAGGATATGACTTAAAACGTCAAAATTTTAGACCGGTACAAATTGGAGTTACAGACGATAATTTAGAGCTTATATACTATTGGATTTTCTTTATCTCTCGAGTAGAAAACGTTGTGAATAATCAAAAGTTGCTTGCAACAAGCAATTTCTTCATTTTCCATAATTTTTTCTAAAGCTCTTTTTCTTTGGGCGTCTAAAAGCGTCATTGAGTAGGATTGGTATAATTCGATAATGCATGGCCACGAATTATATATTCTACATGTACATTTGTTTTTTTTTTTTTTTTTTATGTTGTCCTTAACTTTGCGATCAAATCTATATAACTATTGCAGTTAGTCGATTATTTTATTCCCAAACTGAAATAGGTTTTTTGTTAATGATCGAAAGCCAAAAGTCTGTGACCAAAAACTAGCAGTGAATATCTCACAATGGTCTCATCCTATGATTTGGCTACACGCATTGAAACAACTTTACGGCGCATTTATCATCACTTTACCCATACTATTTCAAGATCCTTTAAAAAGGCTTCTTGACTCTTTTTTAGATTTATTACTCCCAAACCGACATTTTAAAAACTTAAAAAACTTCATTGACATAGTTGTATCATCAAAACATATTTTCAAAGAACCATTGGCCTTACGATGTTAATTTATTATTCATAACTACGAGAGACAAATGTTGCCTTCAAGCACAACCTGACATTTTGATGTAACTGTCTAATATTTGTAATGTTAATTAACCGTTCAACGAACCGATCTGAGATCGAATAACTAGTTAAAACATTGTTGCAAGTATTCTTTACCTTTTCCGCTAGTTCTAGAGAAGTAAATTGGCTTTGTAGTCTGGAAATATTAGTAGTTTCGCTTTAAAATTTAGTGGTAGACGGATACAATTCCTTCAGATTATCGTTCTTATTAAATCTTTAGGTTGACAAGCTATGGTTTCTTCAATCATAGTTTTATCATATATCATTTGTTTGGCTTGTTTGCCTGTTAACGGATTCCGAAATAGTTTTAATTTTGAATCAGCAACAACAAGATCAAGAATCTCCAATCTAGCCCAAATTTATGAAACTAACCATAGTCAACTGAAATGAATTTTGAAAGATCAAATTGTTGAAAATAGATTTCGTTTGTAAAAGCATAACAGTTCCAACTGTCAATAAAAAATCATTATTGCCACAAAACACAATACCGGACATACCAAAGAGGAAACCACGTGATGTTACATATGACAGATATTGTATGTATCGCCAAGAACTATCATAAAACGACATGTTTTACGCCATCTGACAATCTGGCATGCTTTTAATTTTTGTTGTTGTCGTTGTTATATAGGTCTTCCATTTTTTTACCCATTACCTGACTCAAAAAATTTAGACTGGTCTAAATTCAAATAAAATGCAGACGATGATTTTAAGTTTATGAGATTTAAGACTTTTTTCGACTTTACGGGTATAAAACATAGTTTTGAAATGAAGCAATTGCTTGTTGCAAGCAATTTCTTCATTTTACACAATGCTTTTTTACATTCTTTTCTTGCAATTGCCATTGTCTGCGCACTGGCTAAACGGTAATATCACAAATATCCAAGTATGTACTGGTTTTGCTTAGTTCACAATTCCTAATAAGTTTTGTTTGATTCAGTCGAGTTTCATGTAGTGTTGACAATTCCTTCTATTTTATCGCTTAGGTCATTCATGTGTTTCTCGGATATGTCTTATACTAGACTGTGTCTTTTAGCCCTTTCCTGATTTGCAAAATTTTAGACATGTCCAAATTCTAAAGTTTTGAGGACGAAATTCTTTCAATACAGTTGGGTAGAAAATATTATGGAAAAAGAAGAAATTGCTTCTTACAAGCAGTTTTCATTCTCTTTCTACAATATTTTTTATTAAAAATTCAGAGGGAAGTAAAAACCAGGGATTGAACTGGAAAGGATTAATGTCTTTCCAAAGGCCTCAGCAACGTGATCAGCCACAAAAAAGATACCGCTCTAACAGTTGTGCAAAACAAGATTTCGGGCCGAATGGAAAGGATAAAGATACAACTTTATTGTAATACTACAATTTGGGCATTTTACTGCCAAAGTGTATTGTAAAATACTACAACGTTGGCATTTCGCCGCCAAAAAAATACAATGACTTCGGCATTGTACCTCAAAAATAAGCAGTAATATAGTACAGCTCATATTAACCCACTTCTCTCCTATACGTGTCTTTTGATAAATGGCGAGAAAAATCATGTTTACCTTTCCCTCATGAAAAAATAGACTCGTCCAAACTGAAAGAAGTTGTGGACGACAATTTTAAGGTTGATGATTGAAAAAAACAAAACAAAACACACACACACACACACCTACACACACAAAAAAAAAATATTTGTTTTTTATGAAAGACAAGTTGTAAGAAAATCATGGAATAGTTTGTAACGAGCACTTTCTTCATTTCCAAAACCTTTCACGAGCTGTTCTTCTTGAGGGGCATAAATGGCAGGTTTCTTTGGGAATGGAAATTTTAGATTCTGGAATAGAAGCTCAAGTAATATAATCATATTTCTCGTTCTAACAACTATCAATAACTCCTCCATACCCGCACGCCAGCATTATGTACACTTTATTAGTATTGGCCTCGTATATTACGGTAACGACTCAGATGAATGTATTTTAAGTCACAAAAAGACAATAAAAGCCTTCTTCAGGCGCAACAAACCAATATTTAAGGCTTGTAAGGTTACAAACGGCTTTCCACACGGTATAACATGTGTGAGGCAACTGTGAATCAAATGAATTGACACATTTATGCTTTCCTATGATTTCAAATCCGATAAGATGCAAGAGTTTCCGCGTAAAAGTTATAATAAAAAAATCCTTTATTTTTTTCTAGAATAGTTTTTGCTGGATTTAAAAATCTAGTTCGTAAAAGCATGGAAAATTCTTGTCTTATGCGGTCGTCAAAGATTGTCAAAAATCGCTTTGATACCATGGTATCATTTAAGTGCACGACATTATGGTACTTCGATACCATGGCTTTGATACCATGGCACCATATAAGTTGTGGTACTTCTTTGGTTCTTTTCGTTTAATCATTTACCACACAACCCCGTTTTGACGACCTGCAAGAGAAGGCTTCAGAAAGCAGTTTAGAAAATGAAGATGTTGCTTGTTACAAACAATGTCTTAACTATCAAGACTGTTTTCTGTCATAAAGCCATATATAAAAGAAAAGGTTTTTAAACTCACATCAACCGAGAAATGTCGTCTGCAACTTCTTTCGATTTGGAACAGTCTAAAATTGTGTCGTCTGGTAAGTGGCTGAAGGAAAATGAACTGCTGCTGGTATGATGGAAAATATGACACTCGATTTTTTTTGAGACAAGATTACCTCTTCTAATTATTATCTTCTCATCTAGAATAGGAAACGTAACAGGCTTTCTTCTTTTCTATTCTAAATATGTGATACATGACTTAACGCGCAGAGGCCTTACTAAGGGGCGACAACCAATGTCAATAAGCCAGGCTGTAGGAAACTTGCCATTTTGAGCGGTATGTGACGAAATTACAAAATACAGCAAATTTATTACACAATTCACTGACACGTTTACTACATCTGGTAATGGTAAAAATATTTGCTCTACTGGTTTATACAAAATGGTCTGCAATGGTGTTGGAGCTCTAAACACTCCAACACAATATTTCAAAAAGGCCATTTTTACGAATGGTCTGAGATCTCGGTTGTGGCAACCTCTTCGAAAATTGAATGGGGGTAACTGCAAAGGCAATGAGACCATAATCTACACTGACGAGGAAAAGTTTTAGATACCTGATGGAATAGATTTATTGGATAGGTCTTCGATAATATCTGTATAACAAGAGGCCCATAGGGCTTTATCGGTTACCCGAGTCCAAAGAGCACAAAAATAGATAAACGTCCACCAGATTATGCGACGTACCGAATATCAAAGCTCTAGGCCTTTGAGTTTAGGAGAAGAAGGTCTTTTAAATGATTTCGCTAAACAAGCCTATGTCCACTTGTCACATCTTGGAACAAGCTAATTCTGACCCTGGGGCAATATTTTTATACAATCTTGAAAGAGGTCCACCAGATGAAGCTGTATACCAAATGTCAAAGCTCTAGGTCCATCTTTTGGGAGAAGAAGAGTTTTAATATTCACCATATAAGCCCTATGTTAAATTTGTGACGTCTGGGAATGGGCTAATTATGACCCTGGGGCTATAATAAGCAATATGGATAAAGATCCACCAGATAATGCTAAATACCAAAGCTCTAGGCCTATTTGTTTGAGGGAAGAAGTTTTTTCAAGTTTTCACTATATAAGCATGCGTTAAACTTGTGACGTCCGGGATTGGACTAATTATGACCCGGGGGCCATAATCTATACAATCTTGATAGAGATTCACCAGATGCTGCTGCATACCAATCATTAAAGCTCTAAGCATATCTGTTTGAGAGAAGAAGTTTTTTAAAGTTTTCTCTATATAAGCCTATGTTTACTTGTGACGTCCGGGAATGGGCTTATTATGACTCTGGGGCAATAATTTGTATAATCTCGATAGAAGTCTATCAGATTATGCTGTATACCAAATATAAAAGTTCTTGGCCCTTCTATTTGGGAGAATAAGATTTTAAACATTTTCACTTAATATGCATATCTTAAAATTGTGACGTCCAGGAATGGGCTAATTATGACCCTGGGGCCATAATTTGTACTATCTTGATAGAGGTCCACCAGATGATGATACATTCCAAATATCAAACCTCTAGGCCCTATTTTTCCGGAGAAAACTTTTAAAAGTTTCACTTTTTAAGCCTATTTTAAAATTTTGACGTCCTAGAACGGGCTATTTTTGACCCTGGGGAATAGTTTGAACAATATTGATAGAAGTCTACTAGATGATGCCACATACAAAGTATCAGAGCCGTAGAACTTTTGGTTTGGTAGAAAAGGGTTTTCAAATTTGTCAATATGTAAGCTTATGCACACCCCCCCCCCCTCACATACACTTTTGCCCCTACCCCCACCCCCTCCACCATTATATTCTGTCAGGTGACCTAAAATGCTGAAAAATAATTTAACTTTTAAGATGAAAATAGGATATCGAGAATATGTGGCCGTAGACAAAGGTTATGACCGGAGTTGTTACCATTGTCACTGTTGATTCTTTCTTCTTGGACAGAAATACTCATTAGGTCAAAGAGCTCGAAAACAGTGTGAAAAGTTATAAGGGAAATGTTTATATTGGTTGGAAAAATGTTCATTTCGCAATATTTATTATTTAATTAATTAAAAGCCTTTTTACCTCATCCTCGGTTAGATTTGTTAAAGATTCGATGCACTCACTGATAGAGACCCGTTAGAAAGTCCATCCGAAATCAGGCAAAGACAGATTTTGTATCACCATAGCATAGAAATTACATATTAAGAATTTCACTATTTCGCAGTTAGTAATGTATCGAACTCTCAATCACGAGGCCCAGTGTTCGATCCCCGATCGCGGCACAAATCCTTGCTGACATTTATCTCAAACCAATGGGTCGATAATCGTTAATCTTAGTGGGATGTTGGACAAAAACATTTCAACAAAAATTCATTTTTTCGCTTGTAGATATTGATCTTAATAGCTGTGTGTGAGTCGCAGATAAAGCTTGGGTTTCTTAACAGTCCATCAAATTGTGACGAAAATATAGATATTTCACTGAAATCACGGTTTCCCCATTTGCCCTAATCAGGTAAATTGTAATGTGTGGATTTGCTATTATGAGTTACAGATCGAGGTCGAGTTTCTTTCAAATCTATTATTTGATTGTCGAAAATACTGGTGTAGGACTTGTACAGTTAAAAAAAGACCCGAAGGGGGCTTAGTATTGCAATGCATGACGAATGATTGTTTGTCCTAGTAACACAATAATACAGACATTGACCTACATTTTTTCTGATTAATATTATTAACCTAATTTGTGTTATATTCACTCTTTGATGATGATTCATTTAGCTGTGTTAAAGTTATCGCACACACAAATCTCATCAAGGTCTAGCCAAGTTTACGAGGAATATTATGTTACAGTATTGATACAAACCTCATATTTGATTCGAGCCGCGTAGAAAACTTAGGATCTTTTCATAATACCGGAAGTCGAGTGAAATTTCAAATTTTCCTACGCGGCTCGCTACTCGTATCACTACTACTACATCATAGAATTATATGTATTATGCGCCAACGATTTTTGACTAAAAAGTAACCATATCGTACCAAATAAGTATATGTATAATACGTCATTTTTTTTG
Source organism: Fragum fragum (assembly GCA_946902895.1). Classification (NCBI taxonomy): domain Eukaryota; kingdom Metazoa; phylum Mollusca; class Bivalvia; order Cardiida; family Cardiidae; genus Fragum; species Fragum fragum. Next base: position 39,982,994 of record OX336372.1, read on the forward strand.
ACGAGTGAGATTTTGTCCGCATTCAATTAAAGAATTTAAATGAACCTGTGCGTGACATTTCCAACAAACAATAAAGTCGTTCGTTGGTGACCTAACCATCCTAAATAAACCTTATTCAAGTAGTATGTTCGATGTTTAGGTTATACCACCAAATATTATTGTCGGCGTTAGCCTCGCACCAATGGTTGGATAATCGATTCGTTAATCTACGCGGGATGAGAAGCTGGGAGCTCGGAAAGGATATAGTTGTAGTATTTGTGTGAGAAATACCAGAAATCTACAGTGCTCTAGTCGCCGCAATACGACCGAAATACTGTTAAAAGCGGCGTTAAACTCAATTCAATCAATCAATACAGAATTAATCAATCAAATAATTAGAGAGTCAAAGGGGCAATACGTAATTGTGAAAGGGTTTATAAATAGGAAGCCAAACACCATAGAGGAATTGAATTATGAATTTCAACAAATATATTTTTGCCTCATTTATACCAACCTTAAGTGTTCACCAGTTTTGTGGTAATACAAAGAGAATAGGTGAGTAACTCTTTGTCAATATCATCATTTATTCATAAAATGTCCCTGAAATGTTGTAAGTTATTGGACCAATTGTTTGACATTATGAAACAAGAGAAATTGGAGAAAAGGAGAGTTAAAAAAAACTAAAAAAAATTCTAGCACACATAGAAATAATTCCTGCATACTACAGCACTTAGATTAGTAATAAATCAAAGTACTGAAAGTACTGTAAGCTAGCAAAGCATCGTTTTATTGAGTAATCTTCTTTGTCGAAGGTTATCATGATTTGTGGAATTTAGAAAACCTTTGCCTTGTAGGGTTGAAAACAGTGTGGACAATGAAGAAACTGCTACCAGCAATTTCTTTATTGTCCACAATGTTTTCCCAAGCTATTTTCTTGAGATGACTCAAAAATGCGATTGTATTGGATCGGGTGAAATAACATGCTTTTGAAGGAGTTGTCTACGATTTGAATAAAGTTAATTCATGTGGCCATAAAAAGCAATGGCAGAGTTTGCAATATTCCTGAACTAAAGACTACTTTTCATGGCGTAGGCATTCAATGGAATTAGTGGTTAAGCCTCTGGTAGCAGTTTGCACTCGTTGAACTTTGAGAAGACCTCAGAATTTTGTCTGTTACACACCACAATTGGGTTCGACTGCACATAGCATGTACATTTGGATCCAACTATGGTTTTGAAAACAGCCAACACCACAGTAACTGTCGATCATGGTTTTTATCATATACCTATAAATGATATGAATTAAAATCTGGCTATCTAATACAACTCGACAAAAGAAAAAGAAATATTAAGCGTGTACCAAAAAAAAAAAACGTATTCGTCGAGTACCGTTAAACACGGACTCCTTTTTTGTGTATTGACTTTCTTTTTCTCCGGAAAGTTGGTTATTTCTTAATAAAAAAGAGATATTACAACAGTGTGTTTTATTCTATTTGATGTTATCGTGTTCTCGAAACGTGTGTAGGTATTTTTTAATGGATTCGACCATCGGTCTCATCCAATATAAAATACCTACACACGATTCTCTACCACGATAACAACAAATAGAAGAATACACTGTTGTAATATTCCCTATTTACGGTGGGTCCAACAAAGGCCACGATTATGTTGATTTTACTTACATGTTGTTAAGATCGGCGTGTCCTCAGTATGTGCAAGGTTGTATGGATTTTTTGAAATTTTGGATAGGGTCTTTGGCAAGCAAAAAGCCCCGCCAACTGACTCCAACGTGATCTTCTTTTTCAATATAAACCGGAGTTTTATTGTTTTTTTTTCTCTCTCTCTCTCTTTTTTAAAATATGGCCAGTAATATGTTAAAAGATGGTTGATTGGCAGCCTAAACTTTGTTACTACTGCTGGAATAAGATGTTGTTACGACGTTTAACTCGCCAAACCAACAAAAATGCTTTTCACAAATGTCACAAAAATGTTGGAGTTCAAGTAACACTCCAATTCTAAAGACTGTAATGTAGTTCTCGAGAAATGAGATACCCTTTTGTCCGGCCTGTATGTGCATTTGAAATATTTTGAATTCCAACATAAATACCACCTGACTTTTTTGTTAGACAGGTCGGTAATGTATTCAAATAGCGAGTGTCTTGTGTTTGGTGTTCATTCTTGAACAATCTAGCGGCTATATCAAGAGAACTTCACCCATTCATCTGTTTTCTTGGTAACGTAAGTACTGTGCTAGGGTCCTTCGAAGTACTCTGTTGGGATTCGAACCCTGGACTCTCCAGATACCCTTCTAATCCCGAGTATGCCATATGTCACTGAGTCAAGCAGGACGTCCCTAAACAAAGACAAAGGACGAAACAACTCACTAGACATTAAAGTTTGTTAACTATGCATAATTAATGGATCGCTGACCACGTCGTCTGAACTCCGACATTGGAGTTCGACTGAGGCACTAAGCGGCATTATTTGTTAAATACGTGGTCAGAGACATAAAATAAATTGCAAATCGTTGATTAGCGACCGAAACATTGAATTGTAGCTTGAATAATACGTAATTGCCTCGTTTATTTCACGATAATATCGACCATTGTCAGAGTTAAAAGTCAATTTCCGACCTAAATGAATAATTTAATTGGTCAGATTTTCTTTTCAATGGCTGCGGCGATCCGTTAATGGTATGTATGTATGTTCGAAATTCCCGTAACGTTACTCTCAAGGAAATGATATATGATACATCGACGCCAGAATGTCACAAAATTACTGATTGATGAAAGCGATTTTCATTGGCGTTTCATTTCCTTCAAAATATGATAACAAATGTATTTTTGAATAGAATAAAATGGGTTGACAAAGCCTATCCCTGAAAAAAATCCCGATAGATCTTAAACAATTCGTGTCAAATGAACTATTTGAACTAATGATTTATGAAACCTTTGACCAATTATAGGTAAATTGGTTGTCTGGGGAATTTAAATGTATTAAAGAGATGCAAATTAATTAGAATACATTAAAATCGATTAGTGATGCATTCACGTTTTACTTTGAACTACGTCCAATTCATAGAAGGAAAAGCTCAAAATTGCTAAATTGCTGAAAATGATAGTAAACGTTCGAATAATAACTTTTTGTGCATTTAAATCATGTATTTTTTTAATAGAAAGCGAGTATAGCAATTAACCCTTTCCTCTTTTGCAAAAATCAGACCTGTCCCATTTTAAAAGATTTGCTAACGAAAATTCAAAGCGAAATTACTTTGAAAAACAACCATTTAGCAGGGAAGAAATTATTGTAGAATAAGAAGAAATTGCATTTTTCAAGCAATTTCTTCATAGTCCCCTAACAGTTGAGGTTATTGTTTCTTGCTGGACTTCAAAAAGCGACTTTCTGTTAGAATGGGTTAAGCGTTAAAGCAATTGTGTCGAAGGTCAATTTCAGTAAGAACAAAAGATGGATCGCAACTGTCAATAAAAATCAATCATATAGACCGAAGTTGAATTTTCAGCTCCAACATTTATGTTAAGTATTTTATTGTTTGATGACTTAAACGCCATAAGTAAAGGTTATTCAAGTTGTAGTCAAGGCGTTTAGGTCGCTAACGAATTTGTCTTTTATCTTGTGTATTTGATCTGGTATTTTATAAATAAGATCCTTCATTTACATGTTCGAACTGCATTTCGGAGGCGAGTGGGCGTAAACTGTCGAGTTACTTAATCAAATACGCAGAAAAATGAAAACAAATGAAATCAAAGTACTGTAAGTACCGTAAGCTAGCAAAGCATAGTTTCGTTAAGTAATCTTCTTTGCCAAATGTTATCATGATAAATAAACGAGGTTAATGTAACCCAGGAGTTAACCAATTACAACCTAGCAAAATCTTAAACTGGTTCAAGTTGAAAATCATTCAAGATGACAATTTTAGTTTAGTTGAATATATAAAATATTTCCCTTATTGGGTAGAAAACATTGTGGACAAGAAGGAATTGCTTGTTACAAGCAATTTTCCATTGTCCACAATGTTTTCCAAAGCTTTTTCTTGAGATGCTTAAACAGCGGAATTGAGTGGGAATGGGTTAAATGGCATGCTTTTGAATATAGTTTACAATATTCCTGAATGGATTTAGTGACTAAGCCTCCAGTGGCAGTTTGCACTGGTTGAAGTTCGAAAATACCTGAAAATTTAATCTGTTTACTTAAGCTATCAAAGCTGACGCTTTGCTAGCTAAAAATCGGAAAAAAGCTATTCATTTTGTGTGTGTCAGCTAAATAGTATTGACACATACACCATTTGATTAGATTTGCTTGTGTATTACCCTTGCTGGGATGGGGATCTGACATGGCCAGTTCTTACACGCTTTCGAGCTGATAAAGAAGGACAAACTCGTTTTATCATGAACGTTATTGCAAAAGCGTTTTAGACAAGAGTCTGAGCCACCGGACACGAGCAGGGGTCAAATAAATAGCCTCACATCGAAAACGAAACAAAAAACAACCCTTAATACCGTCGTCATGGGTTCAATCCCCGGCGGCGGCACATATCCTTTCCGACACGTGTCTCTCATCAATTGGTCGGTAATCGTAAACTTAAGTGGGATAGCAGCTGGAGGCTAGGAAAGGATATAGTGGTAGTACTCTTGTGAGAAATACCAGGAATCCTTTGTTAGGTGCTCCAGCCGCCGCGAGATGACTGAATTACTGTTAAAAGCGGCGTTAAACCCCATTCAATCAATAAAAACAACCATCGTCACCAGGAGTTATGTTCGCTGGTCGCACTTCCTTTTCAAGATTCAATTTTGAATAGGAACTCCTCGGATACTACGAAACGTTACACTGAGCAGTGCTTTTGAGATAATATTTTGACACATATACAGGCCATGATCTTCCTTTAGCAATTGAAAGTTTCAAAAGGTTGGTCGTTTGAGGCCTCCGGCGTGGGACAGCTCTCAAAATTGCTCATAGTGCATACAGTATCTTAGGCCCACATTTCCCAAACAACACTCGCAATTTATTTCTTCGTGACGTCACAAAGATTATCATAAATTGTAGTTATTATATCATTATTTCTTTCTTTTTTTTGTCTTTCTTTTTTCTAAACAAGCTGCTTCTATATTCTAGTATTAACATTTAGTATATAAAGGTCAACTTTAATATCTATTTTAGTCGAATGTTCCTTGTGTCGCATTTCGGCTGAGCTCGAACATATTCTATTTAATGGAAACAATGAAGAAAATTTGAAACATTGCCTTCTACAAAATTATTTTTATTATTATTTTTATCTATTGAAATAATGCAATGTAAAAGACATGATTTAATTTTTGCTTTAGCTAGATTTATATCTATTGCTTTTGCTGAACGTCAACATTTTCTGGATACTACAGATGATTCTTGAAATTTCCTATGTAAAACAGCCAACCAGCACCGTCATTAATTAACTTACCACTTTGAACAGTGAAGGTATAGATAAGACTGCTCATGTTAGCAATTTGATCTTATCTGCACTCGGCCAAATTAAATGATTTCATAATTTCTCTATAGTACATGTTTGCAAATTGTAGTCATTTTCGAATGACGCAGGCGGAGATCAGTCGGTCAAACAGGGTGGCTGATCTCTGTCTGCACCAGCTGTCTTTTGTACTTTTATACTGGAAAAATATGGAGCTGTAAAAAATTGAAATTCATATTCAAAAATTTAATCTATTATTTAACATAGGGATTGTTACTCGTACATAATATCATATGAGGTTTTGTATTAGTATTATGGGCCGGTGGCCTTATATTACTGAATAAAGAATTGAATTGAATTGAATTATCATTATATGTCTTTCCTTGCCGGGGAGATCAAACAATTGTGTTTCTATCTTACAAATTTTTACAGTGGAATCCAGTTCATCGCAACACCGATGTTCAACACTCTAGTTGAATCGACCAGAAGTTGCTATTAAACGAAGCTATTTACTCTTTTAATTAACTGCTAGTCCATGTACTCAGTTGCAACTAAGCAGTTAACTGCTATTTTCAGGGTTGCAATTTAGAGGATTCTACGGTATTATTCATTGTAGTACAAACTAATTTCTGCTGGACTCGAAAACATTTTTCTTGCTCTATTTAAACAAGGAGAGAACTTTATGAAAGACGACAGTCCATTTCAAAATTACCACCGATTGAGCAAAATCTGCGGAAACTAACTTTAAAAATTCAGATGAGTTCTAAGCTGACCGTTATAAGACAGGGGTTTAGACCATTCGCATGTTGACTTGTCACGTTTTGCATTTACTTTTAAGGAAAAAAAAGATCCAGTGACACCGAAGTATCTGATGTGAAATATATGTGACGCTTTTCTATAGCACAGGTCATTTTAATACAACAGACTGCCAAGACAATTAAACAACAACAACAACAACAACAAAGAATGGCCATTTAGATGTAACTAAGTTACCTAAATTGACTAATTGCTATGAAGATAGAAACTTCAATAAATACAATCATTTTGAAAATTTACCCTTTCCATACCCTTTTCCGCCAAAAGACTATTCGAAACCGCTTACATTTAACGTTACAATATAATTGTTGGGTCGCCACGGCTAATCAAGAAAGTGATTGACCAATTCGACTATTCATTTACAATGGAAATGAACTTTGAGCTACTTATTTTTGTTGTTGTGGTTAAGTATATCCGTTGATTAGACGACTTCAATGTCGTAACTACTGCTTATCTATAGTTACATATAACTGCCCATAATTCTGCAAAAATAAGGTCATTTAATAACTTCCTGTTGGAGGTCAAAAAGACTTGAGTCGATTCTTCCGAGAAAGTCCTCTGTTGCCTGATGGGTCACATTTGGAATATATCCACATAAGCTGTACCTGGCGGCAAAATTGTCATAGAAAATATTGTGGGAAAAGAAGAAATTGCTTGTTACAAGCAAATTCTTCATTTTCCACAATGTTTTCTCAATTATAAAATCATAGGGACGTCCCGGGTTTGTACAGGAAAGGGTTAAAAGATGTTGTAGACGACATCTTCAAATTCACTAGTTGAAATTTGATGATAAAAATCATCGTTGACATGGAAGAAATTGCTAGTTTCAATCAAATTCTGTATTGTCCAAAATGTTTTCAAATGTATTGGGGCGTACAAAGCGGGATTGTCTGGAAATGGAATAAATGGTAGATAAAACGAATCCTTTCTATCTTACTTTTAAACATTGTTTTTCCATTTTAAAAAAGAAACATGTTTTTTTAGGGAAAGAACTGCTATGAGTTCAATGCTAGTTCTTCCACTTTTCGAGAAAATGATAAAAAAAGAGAGAGAGAAAAATCCTAAAGTCGCACGTTTATATTGGCATTTGCTATCGCACTGACTACGATTTGAGCAAATGATTAATAGATAAAACTATAAACTTTACTTTCTTCTAGTGTTGCTTTTGAGCAATAAAGATGCTATTTTATCAATTGTGATCGAAATATGAAGTATTTTATACATATGCACTCTTTATTTGGCACATACCTACTTAAGGTGCACTATGCAGCGAAAATATTACCTTTATTGCAACTAATAAAATTGCATAATGTACTAGAAATGTAAAAGATGATAGAAATGATAAACACAGTCTTTCAGAAATTAAACAAAACATTTTAATGACAATTTAAAGGTATTGGTCTCTCTCCGTAAAAATAATTTGTGATGGAAATGCGTGGAATTATGTTTAATATTTAGAAAGGAATTGTAATATTGTTGGAGCTAACTTACATGAAACTGGTATTTGGTCGTCTTTTTCAACCAAAGTAGTTTAGATAAGTGTTTAAGTGTATACAATATATTTTGTTTTGTGTTTTCATTTTTTTTTCACCCTTAAACAAACCAAATAATAGTATACTTTTTTTCCAAATTAAACCGAATTTATCTTAATTGTATGTTTACAACTAAATAAGCGGCCAATTTTATGTTATGTTAAATTTATGGAATACAAATATTTTATTCACGTATGTAGGCCTCACATGCATAAACATATCAATAATTTGAAAGCTGATCAAAAGAAGTAGCTTATTTACAATAATTGAATTTAATGCTTCATTTCAAAGTTATTTAGTGATCAAAGGTAAAACAATTGCAGATGACAGAATGGCTCTCTATTGATATAGAGCGTGTTTATGCAGAGTAGGACAAAAATAAAGGGAGTATGGATACTTTGTTACATGTACGTATGAGATATGATTTATCAAGAAAGCTAATTGACTTGCCAAAAAGGACAACCCGAACAGAGCTATCAAATGTGTGAATTAATTTTTTTGAATGATATATTCAAGATTGCATTTGATTATAAATTGATAAAAACCTAAATGCAACGTTTGGTGAAATTGAGGTAGAGTCTAGCACGTTCTGCTAGGAAATTCAAGGATGATTTGTTTAAAGATAAATTATCATCACACAATTGATTCTAAACGGCTGTTGCCCTGAAAACTTGTCATGCTGAACCCAAATGATTCCTTCTTCCCCCCCCTTTTTTTCAATATGGTAAAGAGAAACACATACCTGCAAATTTTTGCAGTTGTTGGTTATTATTTGCTTTTAATCCCCCACACATTTATAAGTTGTGGGATTATTTTTTAAAGAAATAATAACCAACAACTAGTGCATTCAGTGTCTTTGTAATTCAGCATTAATCAGGACTTCAAGGGCTATGAAACTTATATTATAACTTAATGACATCGCTTTTACTTTGGGAAGACAGAAACAAGACAAATAAATGAATGAGCGGATGAATGTTGAAAAACCTCTTACTTAAGAGTCATCAGTTCAATTTCTGAAAAGTGCGGTAATTAAAAAATAACAAAGTACTAATGTTTATTATATACCTACAAATGATATGAATTAGAATCTAGCTATCCAATACAACTCGACAGAAATAATATCAATATTCGGCGTGTACGAAAAACCGTATTCGTCGAGTACCGTAAAACATGGGCTATTTTTTGTGTATTGACGTTCGGGTTGGGTTTTTTTTCCCGGAAAGTTGGTTATTTCTTAAACATTTAAGAGAATTTTCTTAATGTCATGTCCTAAAGGTATATAATAAAAAGAATATTACAACAGTGTGATTTTGTATTTGTTGTTATCGTTTATTCTCGAAACGTGTGTAGGTATTTTTTATTGGATTCGACCTTCGGTCTCATCCAATAAAAAATACCTACATACGTTTCTCGAACACGATAACAACAAATAAAAAAACACACTGTTGTAATATTCCCTTTTCATCCATCTCAAAAATGGTCATTATGGGCGATTTTAGATTGGACAATGGACAAAACCTTTTTTGTAGTCTCATCCCTTTTAACAACAGCTGGGTTCAAGCCGCAATTGCAGGCTTTTAGAAGGAAGCAGACAATATCTAATATAATTTTGTTTTGAAATAAATCAAACCAACGGTAGAATGATTTATAAACATCTTGCTTTCTGTAGAATATCTGAATTATTTTTTTCTGTTACTGTTCTTTCTCCTGGCTTTACTTTGACATCCATTATGAAACTTGAGTGGATATTACTTGTTTGATTTTTAAAAATAAAGGTAAGTTGAAATACTGATATGGGTATTTCATTTAAGAATTTGAAGGCAGCTTTCATCTCAAAGTCTCAATATATAGGATATATTCTCATAACGAATATATGTTTTTTTGTCCTTGTTGTTGTTTTTTGTTTTTTGTTCTTTTTTGTGAAGAAATCACAAGCAACTTCTTCATTTTATACAATGTTTTTACCCAGAAAGTTTAAAAAAATCTAAAACCTAATAAAGTTTAAATTATCGTCTGCAACTCCATTCATATTTGGACTAGTCTACAGTTTTGTCGTTTGGTAATGGGTTAAACAAAATTTCACTTATATCGCGGCGGATAGAGCACTTACTATGGATTCCTGGTATTTCTCCCGTCAGTACTACCACTACATTTTTCCCGAGCCTCCAGCTGCTCATCGCACTTAGGTTTAAGATTTTCAACCAATTGGTGTGAGACAAGTGTCGGAAAGGATATTTCCGGCAACCGAGGTTCGAACCCCTACTAAATTTGATAAAAAAATCGTAAGAGACCATAATAATTTTCTAACTTTTTTTTAAAGTATGGGACTATTAACCTATTCACACTTCTCAATGAATCTGTTTCGGTTAGTTTTCATACAGTGTGGTTAGGTTTAATTTTGTTTTGATGTTTCAATAAAACAGACAATGTATTCTATTAATCCATTAAAATCATTTCGATGTCCTATGTGATATTGTACAAACAAACACACACACACACACACACACACACACACACACACACACATGGCTTACACGGAAAAAACGTCTTATTCTATTCTCAACTGAAAGGAGAAAATAAATGAATTGAGAGAGAGAGAGAGAGAGAGAGAGAGAGAGAGAGAGAGAGAGAGAGAGAGAGAGATAAAGAGATAAAGAGAGCGAGATCAAGTGATCTCCACAAAAAATCTCGAAAATCCTTCAGGAACTAAGATCTCCTTAATTGATTCTGAACAAAAAAAGTATTTAACAAGGTCTTATATAAATGTATGTATTGTGATTAATTTGTAAGAATGCAAACACAAGAAAATCTGAAAATTAGAATTCTTTAAAGGAGAAAAATCCAATTAACATAGTAACACAAAATCTTAAATAATATTGAGGAACACTACTTAATGTTTAATGAAACGTTTAAAATGTGAAAAATTATGATTTTCTTAAAGAAGTTTTTGATGAAATTTGTAATTGTCCTGCGCAAAACATGATTTATGGACAAAGGAGAAAACAATGATTTAAGAGTAGATGTAAATAAAGAAGATTATGACGGTAAAAGACTTTAATAAAAAGCGTGCATGTATATAAGTAGAATAAAACAGATCGAGCCCAAAGGAAAAAATGTAACAATTTAAGAAAATAGAAAGACAAGATGTTGATGATAATAGAAATTTATATTTATCGCTACCATAAACAATACAAAACTGGTATAATTATTGTTATTTTCAAATTATTTGTTTAAAACATTCACAGACGACAACATATTAGACTGGAGATGCAGATCTTAAATCTATATATTGACAAATAAGTACCTTTTTTTGAATTGGATTTACTATAGAAAATGTAACTGCTTCTAACATACCACTTTACCTATTCTAACAATTTTCTATTACACAAATTGGTTCTTAAAAGAATGTTTAGCGTGCTTCACCTTATTCGATCAAATGTTTTATTTTACTTTCTAGGTGATATTTATTTGGTAAAAAATCTATAATGACATAGAACCCAACGACAGAGTAGGAAAATATTCTAAGTGCATTAAAATTCAAAAAAAAAAAAAATGGCGATCCTACTGTTCGTAAGGGAATTTAGTAATTAAACTTAAAAAAATGTGTTTCTTTCATGAAATGATATTACCTGAATAAATCACGCATTTTCAGCATAAACATAATCAATAAATCTCATTCATATCTTGACCCGCTGTTATAAATTTTAAAGTAAAAAAAAAATTGAGAGCTTAAATTTGCAACATTTCGTTTGCAAATGCATTATAGACTCATTTTTGTGGTCTCTGTAGTGTATCCTCAATTGGCTTTTTTGAATTATTCTTGGGTGTACACAATTTTCGATTTTAAATTGATTGTCAAGAGAAACTTGTTTCAAGACCGAAAATAATTCGGAAAACCTTAAATTTGACAAAGAGAACAAAGCAAAACTAAACAAACATAAAACAAACAAACTGGCTTTCAAGGGAATACTGCTACCTGTTGCTGTTTACAAGACAATAGCTCAATAACTTTTTATGAGATTGATATTACCTTTTTAATACAAAGCAATAAGCATAGTGAAAAAAATAGCCGGATATATTGTCGGGAATAGATTTTCGCGGTGAAGAATTTTTTTCTTCTGACGTATCGATTTCTGTATATATTAATGGGATCTTGCCTGTTTATAACTAATGCAACTTGATTCGATTCTATCAATCACATTAGTAATATTTCTTTTATTTGGAATGAAGCGAAAAGTTACTGTTCCAATAGCATCATATTCAATTGATAATGTCAAAAAAATCAAAAACCCGAAAGCGGGATTCGCGTCGTTCTGTTTACATTTTCGAAATAGTTTCCTTAACATCTAATACTTCGGCACGGGCTACAAATTACAAATTCTCAGTCAATGATAGAAGTCTGTGATATTTAATTCAAACCCATGTTTTATTGAGTGCTTTGGTATCAATATGTCTTAATTACTTTATAAACGAATTCAGTATATTAAAAAACCTGTTCTAAAATATCGCTTGGGACAAATCTTTCAACTACTAGCACTAATTTGGTGATACCTTCGCAATAACCCCATAGTATTCCTTATACTATTAAGTTTTTTCTTCCTGTTTCAATGCTACGATATACCATATATATAAGAAACGAGCGATCATTGGTTTTCTTATGTTTGTATTCGATTTAGTTTGACAAAAATAAAATGTCTATTTGCAATCGCGTTTGACTACAAAATTTTGAAGACAAGTTCCATATCAAAAAAATATATATATACAATGAGAGTATTTTCTTAAAAGCTATACTTTTTAAAAGTAAGACATGATCGTTGGCATTTTTCTTTCTTTTATTTCAAAAGTATCTAGTCTAATACACGTTTTATAAAATAATCAATCAAAAGAATAGCAAACAACATATCTGTTTTGTCAGTTAAATTTAAGATTTTAACTCTTCCAATATCTAGCTAAATAGTATACAGAAGCATTCATTTCTTATACTATGGATATGACCATTCGTATTGTCTAGCGAATGCACTGAAATCGGTGCTCTAATCTAATCTTTACTTCGGTGGCCCTAGGACAGGAAGATCAGGGAGCCAGGCTTTATAACGTTACACGTTTAATTCAAAGGTTTGAATCAATCTCACTGCTTGCATGCACACTGTCTTCTGGACCTAATCATGTATTTGAATAGTTTTCAAAAGTATAAAATCTTAACAATAAAATCAAGTACTTTTGATTTCTTTTTTTTTCAACAGTTAAATCTAAAAATTAAATTGGAATAATTAAATAAAGAACTATCCAAAGAACTTGAGCAAAGTTTTCAGTCCGGCTTCATTTTTAAACAAGAAATTTCTTAATGCTGGTAACACATAAGAAAAAGCTGAATAAATATTATTACTATCACCATCACCAATTTCCATTTAATTATCATTACATTTGACAAAGATCACCAATTATAAATATTAACACGAATCGTGTTCTTGAAAAAGACATTTGCCAAGATATCATTTCACACAGTATGTACTGTATGAGAATATTTTTGGTTATAATTATTTTTGTTGTTAGTAAGAGTATGCTATTGTATTATCGTATCAAAAGTACACGCGAAAAATTCAGGAAATAATGAGAAACAAGAATTAAAAGCAACACTTAATGACTATGGTGCGATTATTGTACAGTCGGGGTCACAGCGGTCAAATATCAAAAATCGAAAAAGATTTAAGCTATCAACCCAAATCCATTACTTTAGACGACTGATGAATTATCGTGGTGGCTTTAACCCATTACCAAACGGCAAATTATTAGACTGGTCCAAACTGAAAGGAGTTGCTGACGCCAATATAAAGTTTATGAAATTTAATATTTTTTTAAGCTTTCTGTGTAGAAAACATTGTGTAAAATGAAGAAATTGCTTGTTACAAGCAATTTCTTCATTTTTCAAAATGATTTCACAATTATTTATCTTGAGGGGCGTCCAAAAGCGTCACTGTGTGGGAATGGGTTTAAAGAATAACTAAAAATTGTCTACAAGTAATAAACATGTAACGAATCGTTATATGAACATTATCTTTAACGGGTACCTACCACACTAATTGATTAGTAACCAGAATTTATTAAGAAGACAGTAGACTCCATCCAAATTTATCACTTATAAATGATTCATGTGTTTTTTATGATGGAAGTTAGTCGTCGAGGGAACATACGTCATTGGCAACCCATTTGATCACTTACGTTTTAACCGATAACAGATATATCCATATATCTGTAGAGAAATCTAATATTTTTATCATTTTGTACCGACAAGATTAAAATCGTTTGACTCAAATTTATTGCACATACTCTGTTGCAGTGTGTGTTGTTTATGGCCTTTTGTCGTTGCCATTCAGTCTTCCATAACACGACGAAGGCGACATTAACATCTCGTATCTTTATCCTTGCTTCACAGCAAACTGGAGTTTGAGTGTGTTTTGTTTATTAATCTCTCCAATAAACCGCCAAAAATGACACAGATGTGCAGTAAAACGTATCTAGCTAGAATGTCAATAGCTTCAAGAGCATGCACTTAGCAGTTAAAGCAAGCTTTTCTAATGGTGAAGAATAGCTCATAGCAGCGTAAAATTGAAGCATGATATATTCTAAATGTAGAATGATATGATACGGTTAAAAAATCGTCCAACAGTTTAGTTTTCAAGAATTCTCAACTGGTGGTTGAATTCTCAATTGATGGGTTCGACTTAAGACAAGTATCTATTAATTGAAGTTCTTTGTAAACAAATTTTAAAGTAAGCTTGAATTATTTATAATTCAAGTTATTTTTAATGTGGTGCATCGGGGGGAAGGGGGTTCTAATCATTCAATGATAAATTGTTAATCCAGTATTTATTTATTCAATGAAAATGCTCATGTCTAAAGAAAAGCAAATACTTTCCTTCAAATTATATCATAAAAAACATACCCAGTTATGATTACTAATTTCTACAAACGCCCACTCTATACGAGCTGTCATTGAAACACAATTGCCCCCTAATTGTAAATATTTGTCACAAAAACCTCGTCTTTGATCTAGAGAATCACCAATAAGAAAAGCCCGAGCTTTAGGAAAACTGGTGTGGATTAATGATGTTCTGAAACTTATCATGCTGGGGAGACTTAGTGAACTGTATTGAAAACATACCTTTCCCAGCTTAAAAATTGACGTTACCCACGACAATGATTTTGAACCAACAGAAAAATCTTAGCAATTATATGTTCCTTAAGATCAACAATAGTGAAACCTATTGACAAAGTTTCTTGTTTTTATCTTTAATTCAATGTAGTCTGTACTTCACGCCTTATTGTTTATTACATACTACTCAAAAGTTATGGCAGAGTTTTTATATATTTTTTTTTTACCAAATATGATAACCATGTCAGATGACTTTGTATCAACCAGCCGGGATGTTCGCACGGTATAAGAAGTCTTATCAATTTACATTTAAAAAATGAATTGCAACAGTTGCAGTAAAAATGTGCTTGTGAACTCAAAATAACAATGACCTATCAACAAAAAATCGTATCTTTGGTATTAATAACAACAAAAAAACTTACAACAGAATGTGTATGTGTAATGTGATGACTCAACCCTTTAGCAATCAATGCCCATGTTCAATGCATAGTCATTTCCAAATAAGCAGTGAAATAAGTGAACTTGTTGATAACAGGTTTTGAATTTTGAGAGGAAATCGGAGCTTTACAATATCAAGACCTAGAAATCAGAGTCTTACTACACGAGTGTCTTACCACGCTAAGCAGGTCTTGTGGTCTCTGTACCAAGTCTAGTAGCCTGCATCATAATGAGAACGCGGATAATACATTCATACTGTAATGTTATGTCTTCATTTTATTCATAGTTTTGTCTGACGTGGGGAAATTAGTTTCTCTGTTTCCCTTCTATTGCGACTCAACAATGACCTTTCATCAAACAGGTTTCCTCAGTACTTTTGTTCCCAATTTTGACCAATGTCATATCCACACTTTTCGAAATTTGCATTCGCGCAATTTCCTGAAATACATATTAGTTAATGCAATTTCATTACCATTTATTCTGTGTCTGCAATGTAACAGTTCAGAGATTTCCTGAGAGCGCTCAGATGCGAACTTATTTGAACTGCGAATGAGAACTTGCCGCAAAAGGCTGGTTGGATGATTGTGAAATGACCTCTGCGTTTCCAGCGTAGATATCAACAGATTCGTTCTCAGCCTGCACTGTGATGGTACGGTTCTCCCCATGTTTTACAACGCTCTTACCTCACTTTTGTTCTTCACACGTATCTACTTCAAGAAACGAAGTAAATGCATCACTTCCGTATAAGGTCGCCCAACGAGGTTTTACCAACCTAACCAAGCATTGCTTTGACGTAGTTGAAACATGATCTAATAAGATAAAACTTAATAAAACCAACAATTTATCAAATGTAACCCCTCTGACAATCTAAGACACTGGCAAAACAACACAATAGTTGCAGGAAACAGATTTTTTTCAAACATAAATAACCTTTTTACTGTATTTACGACCATATTCCAAATAAAAAGGCATGGAGGAACAGAAATGCTCGATTGACCAATCAAGTCATTAATTAAGACTGAAATTGCACTTTGAACTACTACACTTTTTTCGACTAAAACTTCGTAACTATAGCTTCAGGAAGTTTTAGTTACAATGACCAGGATCACAGCTTAAGAATTGTCTTTTGCTTTATGTCTCTAAAAACTAAACCAATTAATACCGTTTATTTCCTCAATTGAACTGCAATGTCGGAGGAAAGTGGGCGTGGTCAGTGATCCGTCAGTTAGAGCAGTGATTCTATGGCTTATACCAATATGTCCATCTTACAGGCTTACATAAACATATACGTTTTCTTTGTTATGGCTGAAGCTTAGAAAAAAGTAATTTCACCAATTTGTTTGTTTTAATAATGTTTAACGCCGTTTTTTTTACACTTTTTCAGTCATATCGTGGCAGCTGGATCACCGAACAATGGATTCCTGGTATATCCCGCACCGGTACCACCATTACATTCTTTCATAGCCTCTAGCTGCTATTCCACTTAGGTTTTACGATTATCCACCGCTTAGTGAGATACAAATGCACCACTTTGTAGAAGAGCTTTTAAACGGACAGGAAATGTTAGGTGCGAAAATGAAACATCATTTCGAATACACATGTTGTTGTTGTTGTTGTGTAGGGGTGGTGTGTCGATTCTTATTGCAAAAAAAGGTGAATGGAGAATTCTGTACTTCTAATGTTGGGAAAGTGGATGTAGTTTACGTCTTTTAACTCTAGAAAACGATGGCTGCAAATCAATTATTTAGGTCATTACATGTGGGACACTAGTTAGAGAAAACGGACGTGTCCATGACATTATAAGTGACCACTAATATAATCATTGTGTAGGATCCATTTTCATCGATCATCAGGGGGACAATAAAACACAGACCGAGGAAATAAAATAGTCTGGTGTAATTAAAATTATATCGTTGTAGGTGTATGGGGACCATGCGGGTAATTTCGTGCTTTTTCCTTCCAGAGAACGACGTCTTTGGCAATTATGATGATTTCCGATTTTGTCCTCTCTTCACTCGGGAACAATTGGGATACAGCATCACATGAAATGGAAAAAAGGAGAATATAAGATGTGCAGTGTGTATCTAAAATCATTAACAGTAGGTGACGATACTAGCAATTCGATATTAGCAATTGCATAAACATGAATTCCCTACCAAATTCTTATAAGAGAACAACACACATAAGACAAAATGAGATAAGATTCCTAAACATAGTCCGTAATCCTAAAAAACATAGCTGCGTTACTCTGTTATTTAATAAAATTTGGTTTTTTTGGTGACGTCAAATGAATAGGAATATGATCACTTATACAGAAATACTTTGCCTAAATGACGTAACTTAACGACGTTGTAAAAAGCGCTTTTTTATGACACCATTATCATCTGTTTTTACGGCTTTATAGAAAAAAGCTTTGGAAAACATTCTTTCAAGCAATTTCGTTATTTATCCAAATTGTATTTAACCACAAAATACAGGTTTCAAAAAAAGTTTATAAATACTAAGTTGTTCGTCTGTACCTTCTTTAAATCTGGACAAGTCAAAATATATGGAATGGTAATGATTTTGTTTACATAAAAAAAATGTATCTTTGTGAGTTTTCAAGACAATTTTTTTGTATATCAGAAATAAAAGTAAATTTAGTAAACACCATGCCCCCGTAACAGTCTTTCTATTCGAAATGCGACGTTGGTAAACTTGTGAGCTTGACTTCGAGGGAAACCCTACACCTGATGCCTATGAATGTAAGGAACATAATGTCAGACGTATGGGCCATGTATCTTGAACGATGTTTGATAACATATTTTTTTTCATTAAGTTGACCTTGATAAGTGACATGGACCTTGATTGATGAACTCCAATTGATGCCTATTAATGGGAGGAGGCTATATCCCAAATGTGAATCATGTATCTTGAATGTTGTTTGAATAACAGTAAAAATAAAGTTGACAAACATTGTGAAATTGATATGTCACCTTGACCTTTATGCATGACCCTTAACTGACAACCTACCGATGCCTATTAATTAAAGGAACCTATGTTCCAAGTATTATCCATGTATCTCGAACATTGTTTAAAACAGCAAAATTTTGTATACATGAAGTTTGCATCAAAATTACTGCACGTAGACAGATTGATAGACAGACAGACGGACGGATGGACGGGCATAGGCAAAACAATATGTCCCCATACTTATAAATTCTGTGGCGTAAATTTTGTTTCATTTAGGCAGTTTTTTTTCTAGATAACGGATCATATACAATATGTTGCAACAAAAATGTGCAATCAAAACACATGGTGTTGTAAATATGAAAGAAAAGCCGACCTTTGTAATAGCGTGCATCATGTTCAACACACGTGTAGGTATGTTAGATGTTTAATACCCCAAAAAAGTTTCGGAAACATTCTCCAAAATAGGGGTCTGGCACGCAAATGCTCCATTTAGACTTTATGAATCTCAGATAAGACCAAAATATGTCAATCAAGGTTCAGGCAAAATTGACATTTGTCTTTCAAAGATAAATAATACATTCACAATGTTTTAAATAAATCTCAGTATAATAGGATTCTGGACATAATGTCCCGTCCTTAAAGTAGTTTGCTCAAACCCTCTGACCATCCAGATTCTAATCAAGTAATAAATAAAACGATCCTATCCAACCAACATGATACAGAGATAGTCCATTGGTAAACGTGAATATTAATGAGCCGGTGTAAGACAATCTTCAACAATAGCTCGCGTGCTTAAAGCGCTGATAGCGCACATTTTGGACAGCCAAATAGACAAAATAGCCTACGCATTTGCTCATCATCTAATAAAACTTTAATTCGTTTGCCATCTACAGACCCCATAGTGATACTCAAATAAGACCGATACACAGGCTTATCAGATTTTTACTTTGCACATGGATATAATTGATGAGAATGATGAGCACATTTTTCGAATGGGCTATCCGAGAAGAGTAGAGTAGATAAGTATTGTTGTGTCGAATATCGATACTAGAACACGTTTCTCGGGAAATAGCTTGAGAGGACTATTTTTAAAATTAGATACTAAGCGAAAGTATAAAAATAAAATTAATATTACAAAAAAATTATTCAGATTTCTTCCCTGCATTTTTGTTGAAATAGGACATTACACTAAGATAATACTCATGTAAAGATACGAGTTAACAAATGAAAACAAGTGGTGAACTAAAAAAAAGAAGTAAAATATCTCCAAAGTGAAGGTATGTTAAGGAATACACTAACGAACTATCATAGTATCTGCATCGACGAAGTTACATGGTATTGGAAACAAATTGTACTATATTGAAGTCGAGTGTCACTCGGGCACCTCATGCATTCTCTATTTTAATGAATAATATCGTTTAATATGCCTATAAATAAGAACAACTAATTGATAAGGTCTTTATGCATTTACCGGAAATAAAGGTAAACTTTGAAAGTAGATTTTACCTTGCAAATGAACCAAAACATGTAATATAAAAAGTAAAAATATACATATTCCATTAAACACTAGAAACGGGAAAAATACATTACAACAATAATCTGTTTGTTTGAATTGGTTTTTTAACCAGTTTAAGAAAAATTCAGTCATATCGCGGGGCTTGAGCACCTAACAATGGATTCCTGATATATCTCGCACCAGTACTACCATTACATCCTTTCCTAGCCTCCAGTTGCTATCCCACTTAGGTACACGTTTATCCACCCATTGGTGAAAGTAAAATGTCGAAAAGGATATATGCCGCTCCAAGGAAAAATACATTGATTATTAAAGTGTTCTTTTACAATGAAACCGTAACTCATTTAAACACATAGAAACTAAACATTTATGACAAATGAAGTCAAAATAATAATATTACAAATTTGTTTAACAACATTTGAAGTAGAAATTTAAAATAAAGATGCGTTTTCAAGCGAATTTGGTCAGTTAAATGTGCGTGAAACTATCAAACGCACTAATCTAGGAATGCCGTTGACCGATGATGAATTTCCAAATGAAGACAGAGTAACGCCATCAGCTGTTCTTGCAGGTACCGAAAGGATATCCAATACCTGTCATCTTTGTTCCAAAGTTTGACAACCCAGGTATGCAGAAAGCAGTTTATCTGGGGCCTAAGTTAGAAGAAGGCATACTTTTCTTGCGGGTTCTTCAATACCTGACATTTTTTCATTACTCTATCTTTCAATATACCTTTAACGGCGTGAGCCCCCCTTCGAGACGGTAGCTACAAGAGAAACAGAAATTAAAGAGAAAAAGTGCATCCAATTGAAGAAGATGTTTAGAAAGGGATAAATTGTTTAAATGATTTTCTGTAACTTGTTATTCATAATTCATTATAGTTATTAAGACATGAAGTCGAGAGTGTTCATACAGAACTTCAATTACTTATGGCAACCATCGTGTTTTAACATAGTATTGCTTTAAGGAATTTGATTAGATCTATATGCGTTTGCATCTGACGCTTTGTGTATGAATAGTATAAGAAGAAAAAAAAAAACACTGTAGAATGAACGATTTCCCGGCGGCGGCACATATCCTTTCCGACATTTGTCTCTCACCAATGGGTGGATAATCGTAAACCTAGGTGGGATAGAAGCTAGAGGCCAGGAAAGGATGTAATGGTAATGCAGATGTGAGAAATACCAGGAATCCATTGTTAGGTGCTCCAGACGCCGCGACTGAAAAATGTTAAAAGCGGCGTTAAGCAAGAAAGGAAGAAGAAGAATGAACGATACAAGCTTCCAACTTATAGGCAGAATAATCTAAAAGATATTAGGAACAGTCAAATGGGCCAATAGAGATAAATTTCTCACAAATTGCTGTTCATATTTCATGATTGGGGAGCACCGAGTCATAAGTAATATTGCAATTTGAGGACAGTTGGACACGGTATTGGGCTATTTAGACTGACATTATTGGTCGTTACTTCCATATTATTTGACAAAGGACGCTCATTTGAAGATAATTTCAAATATCGGGACACTAATATTTTGTCTTTTTTTCATATTTTGTAGCAGAATTGTGATTAAAGGTTAAAGAAGATACTTAGCGTACAAACGTCAATTATGATTCGGTTATATATCTTTGCTTCTCTATAGGTTAGTTCAGCCTTTTTTTTTAGTTTTCTTTCCTCGTTTCTAAAGAAAAAAAATAAAGATGGTGTCGCTTTCGATCATGGTTTTGATGCCCTTATAACATCATTTATCATGCTATTGTATTTTGACACTTTTCTATATATAATGATATGCTATTCGAATTTTTCAGAAACAAAACGGTCTGAGCCATTCCCTATCAAGCCGTGCATTTGCTTCAAAACCAAACATAAACTATCTAAAAAAAATACCATTCCTTCATGATAGATATATCTATAAATTTAGCTTTGTATTATTTAACAATATTCCATCAAGATCATTTTAAGCAAATATCGACAGTCCATAGAGACCTTACAAATATTTCATTTTATTTTCTGAGGTGTTTTATTCAGATATAAACCATTTTTCAGATATATCACCGCTGGGCGCACATGCTGGCATGCTTCCATTGTCTCGCAAGTATTCAAACCCACGACCTTCGACACATTTTCTGATATTTTTTCGCCAACCGAACCTCTTAGCAATGCTTGACCTCTTTTAATTCAACATACTCTCGGCGGCTTGATAGAGGACTGACAAAATACCCCGAAAACACGAGTTTAGATACACTTGATAGAATATATTATCTATAATGTTATAGAGGAGAACGACTCGCAAGGAATAAATGGATGATAAAACCAAATTGCAAACGAGCTGTTCTGTTGAATATAGATCAATTGAAACGCTTTGTTGATAACAGATTGTGGCAAATTTTCCTTTCAACCATGCCTTTCAGCTTTCAAAAGGTCATATCAATAGTCGGATCAAAGATGTATTATAAGTTACCTTTCGGGCAATCTCGCCGCGGTGTTCACAGAAGCAGTTGTTTGTATATGCTTTGGGGTTAGCAGTAACACCCAAGAAGTATTTGTAAATGTGATCGTACCTCACAGAAGGCCAATTAACCCTGGTATGATTACAGTATCAAACGATGCTGGAGCACAGAAGTATTTAGTAATGATTTTATGGTACCTGAATAGTTAAGCATATCTTTAATTTTTTGCATCCACCTATCTGAAGTAATGATAAAACATCCATTTGATATTCAAAATCAAACGTTTCCCACAGAAAAACAAAATATCGTTTAAATAAATCGGTTTCAAGACCTGAGTACCGCTAAGCATAACGCTTTACAAAAAGTTCGAAATGAAAAAAACCTTTCAAAAATTGCCTTTGTTTCATATCTTTAGGATGTTATTTCAATTGAATAACGATAGGTGTTTCGAGAACAACTTTCATTATTATGTGGTGTATATCCAAACAAACAAATGGTTGATTGATTGAAAGTGGTTTAACGCCGCTTTTAAAATGATTTCGGTCATATTGCTGGAGCACCTAACCAAAGTTTCCTAGCATTTGTCACACCAGTACTACCTTTACATCCTTTCCGATCCTCAAGCTGCTCATCCAACTAAGGTTTACGTGGTGTAAGACTAATGTCGGAACGGAAATTTGCCGCGACAGGGAATCGAACCCTGGGTCTCATTATTTAGAGTCTGGTACGCTACCAAATGCGTTATGGGCGAAGCCCACCAAATAACCAACCGAACAAAAAAAGACTACAAAAATGTTAACCATTTTATTCTTTTATTATTTTTTCCCGCTTTTCCTGTTCTATTATATTCTTCCTCAAATATTGACAAAACCATTTGTCGTTCAGAAGGGTAGTATAAAAATACCAATGTGGCACCTTTAAGTCAAAGATGGTGTTATTGACCCTTGAAGCATTTTATCCATATTTCAATCATGAATAAGTAGATTTGAAATATATTTTTATTACTAAATAAACATGAAATGCGAATAGAAATCGACTTCAAAAGATCAGAAGATGGCCATGAAGTTTTCGTTTTATCATTTGTATTACCCTAAATCCAATCACTAACCATCAACCATTAAATACTATCAAACCCTGAAAAGAACTAACTATTTCTTGGGTTCGCAACAATGACAATTTCACTTTACGTAGGTCGATCGACTTTGTTTCATTTTCATATCGACGAGTGATCAAACACAACTTTCTATGAAATTTATTTTTCACTTACGTGGCCTTATTACTTGGTGATAGTTCACAATTATCCACAAGAAAATGCGCTATATCTAACATTAAATAAAGTCACACAGATTCCTATTCAAAAACCTTCGTATTTTTTCAATTGGACCACCCTGTTAAGGTTCAGCTAGATAAAGGGTTTCCTGGTGCTGACGGGTATTAAGAAATCTGATTTTTAAGAACCAAAAGAAGAAGGAGAATGTAAGTAAGACTTTTATTTAACTTTTTTGTTGTTGGTGGTGGTGGTTGTTTTGCTGTTTTGTTGTTTTTGTTTTGTATGTCTTCAATCCTATTCATTCAATGTTTTTACTCAAATTCTGATGTATATAAACAGTTTCTAGTTTATACATATATATCTAACCATAAAACAGAAATAATAGTATTAACTTAAATGTTCACTTGGTTTGCAAAACTCACAACATCCGTCGACGTGTTTTTTGAAAAAAAAAATAAGTACTTGTAATCTTGGGCTCAATATTTTGCAACACGCTTGTCAACGTTAATATAGGTAGTCCGATTTTGTCTGTGTACAATGATATTATGTTTTAGAGAAAGATAAGCAAATAATGAATTGTTCTGCCATCAAATTTGTGTTAACTAATTTGCTGAATACATGTACCTTACTAAGAGAAGCTCATTTACATCTGTCTCGAAAATGTGTTCATATGTAATTTCCGTTGATTTTATTTTGACTTTCATTTTTCAATATATATTTATTATTTTTTATCTACTAATTTATTGAACAATTTCTGTTTAATATTCATTGAAAAAATATTTCGATTGAGAACTTTCTTTGTAAACGATCAGTAATTAAAAAAATACACTGATTAAACATGATTACTCATTTGAATTATTCAAAGGAAATATGAAAAAATACATCGACGAGCTTTTATTTTCATCCTCATCGTTATTTTAGAGGACATCTCAATTTCTTTCAAAAAAAAAAAAATCATACTATTTCCGGTAATATTTCCAGTCGTCGATTTCTATGCATTGTTTTCTTCCGATTACAAAAAAGACTCGAAATTAATTACTTCAATAAGAATTAATGTTACACATGCCTTGTCCGAGGACAGGTTGGTGTATGTTGATAGGTAGGTCCCTCTCACCACTTTGTTTGGATTAAAAAACGCTTGGTATATAAAATGTAAATCGGGGGTACTTGTAAATGTTTAAGTGTTGAATTATTTATACTCTAAGCTTTACATACCTCAAAACAAAGTTTTCTTGAAAACTTATAGTAATAGACACAACAATTAATTACAAAAAAAAGTAAACAAGTGCCAGGCATAGAAAAAGTCGTATGTAGGTTATCTTAAACTCACACTAAAAGATGTTATTGACAGTGACTTGTCGAAATCTAGTTTTTACTAGGTAGATGATCTGAGCATAACGCGCTTAATTAAGATATCGTTGTCACCGAATATTCGGCGTATGGGTGTTGAGATGCATACGTTGCCCGTCAACATTTCCTTAAACGGCATAAATATCAACCTAAAACGAGCCAACAAATTACTAAAAACAAGTTGCTAATAATATTCGTTAGTTACACATCCAAAGGATTTTCTAGAAGTACTATTCCCATGATAACTCCACTTCATTACAACCCTAAATAATCCACTGGTCTATAAAAAAGTCTAAAAATAATCTGCATATGGAGCCTTGACATTTTATAAACAACCGGTAATGGACCACTGAGAAACATTCTGAAATCAGACTTCTTATACCTTTAGCTAATAAAGAATCAAAGAACATCTTGCTAGGACACCCATATAAATTTTGACAATGAAAATGCTAATTATCGTTCTATTTGGTCTCTTTTTTTATAAAAATGCGCATCGTATTTGGAATATTTAGCAAATTACAACAGCGAATTATTTCTGTATTTCAATTTATCTGTTTTATATATCAAGCTGACATCTTTATCTAATATCAAGATATTGCCATGAAAAGTGTTGAGGGGACATCTCAAATTATGTACTTTTGAAAAGTCTACGCCAAGACTTTTGAAAAGTCTACGACAGACTTTTGCAAAGTCTACGCCAAGAGCCGTTCGAGCGCAGCAGAAATTTATAAACAAGCGACTGATCATGTACGACTGACTCTTCATAAAATCATAAGCATTCCTCTCATAATGACCTACATAGTAACACGTCAAGAAACAAAAAATAAACTTAGATTGTCGAAAAGAAGGAAATAAACTATGGAAAGATAGAATGAGAATGAGAAATTCAGCTAATTAATTTGTCTAATTAATACTAGTCAAAAAGATGCAAATCATCTATGTTCGAGTGTTCCAGTGTACTCTCAATGATGGATTTAACATGCTACGGGCAATGAGTATTATAGTCATGCAAAGCCACTGTAAATTAAAGATGGGAGAAGATTTCAACACATAGAACTAATCTTACGCTTGACGTGTGACGCAGTGTATATTGGGTTTTTTTTTGTTTTCAAACGATTTTTTTCTTATTTTGATAAATATTTCTACTTTTTTCTCATATCAATTGAATAAATTATATCAAGATATATGGAAGTAAGATTCACGGAATATTCGAACAACCCATATAATTAAGGGGTCGCTGACACCGCCCACTGACTGCGCTGGCAACACCGACTGACTCCAGCAGGAAGTTCCGCTGCGATATTAAACGGCCATGCTATGTTGCAAAATAAATGGCCATCAACATGAAAAAAAGTCGCCAAATCAACACACACAAAAAAAAAAATCACAAAAATGTCGGCCAATGTCAGAGTTCAAAGTTCACTTCCGGTCTATAAGAAGGTTTCGATTGATCGACTGATTGTTTGACTGACAGGCGCGATAAACAAATTATATGAATGTGTTTCCAAATATGATCCCCTTCATACTTTCTAAAATATTTCATGATAGGAAATTTTCTGTACAAAGCTAAGAAAAATTTCTTTTTTTGAAATTTTCAGTCCAACTGCTTGGTAAGTTTCATTGAAATTTTGCGGGATTGATTCTAAAGCGGTTTCGTGTGGGAATCGTCAAAAATTGGTTTGTTATCGAAAGTTAACCACGGATCGAACAAAAAACTTTCGAGTTAGATAAACCTTTGGAAATCGCTTTTTGTACAATTCTTGGCCAATCCAAATAACAGTTTGTGTTGATAAATTGATGACGCCATAACGACTTTTCAGTTCCGCTAGCCATGTAAATAACTCATTTATACTTTTGCTCTGTCTATGAGAATATATTATACGTTTGTAAAGTAGACTCATCAGCATTTAATGCAACAAATTAGTATGGGCAATACGGAATATGTACTGTTAAGTATCATACATATACGGTTCGTTTTTTAAAAAGTCAACAAACACGAACGAAGTTGATACTAATCATCCGACGAACTTGACCGATACCTTCCTTTTAAATTTTGATAATAGATTTAATACTTTTGTTATCAAATAACTAATAGATTCTTTATATTTTGCTTCGACTAAAATTATATATTTAGTAAGTCTTCTAAAATGAAATATCTTCGGGTACTTCAATAGAATTCCAGAACAATATCAAAGGAAGGTGTTCATTTATTAAATTATTGTAATTGTACTAAATATATAGTTTCGAATTTGAAATGATTAATGCGTTTTGAATTTAAATTGTTGAATGATTTTATTAAAAAAAAAGATAGATAAGAACTCTGTGGAAACTACGATTTACGATTTCCAAACCTGACTATACATTCAGAATATTACAGATTGTGGACTTTTGTTATCATTGTTGTTGTTCAAATTAACGGCATTCGGAGTGGGTGATTTGTGTGTTGTTGTCATTTGTTCGTTTTTTAACAAACATTAGATACTACCATTCTGTGATTTTAGTACAAGTATAAAACCAGAATACCACAGTCTAACCTACGTTTTCTATTATATATATTCATATTTTTTACCCAATATTTAGATATTAAATACTTTCGCGATCATTTTAGATTAAAAATTAAATCAGAATATTGTAATCAATCCCAAAGTACGACCCATTCCTTTGTTGAATATTTATATAAGTTTCCACTAGCCTATTTTCATAAGTTGAGTTAGAGTCGGGTAGCTGACCCGGCCATTCTTGCCACTCTTGGTATATGTTTACAAAATGATGATTAATCCCAGAAACCATTTTACCTAGTATCATGAAACGTGTTAGGAGTGTTTGCTACGTCTAATGGAGGGTCTTAATTTTTTAGATTGTCATTGGTTAAGTTCAAGGTCAGCCATGTACCTTGTTTAAAAATATTCCTATTTTGTTACTTTCGTCATTTTGGTGGGGTAACTTTCACTTTAGGAAGGAGACCCGATGGAGCATTTGGTTCCGATTCTTTTGGGTCCTCCTCTTTTTCTAAACCCATTTAAATTCTGATGTTTAGTATATATTTCATTTAAGACAAACAGATGATAAAGACATGTGGGTAAAAGAAATGGATTGTAACAAGGAATTTCTTCAATGTCCATAATGTTTTCTACCCAACAAGGGAATGATTTTCTAAATTCAACCATGCCTTGCTAGCTTGCAGTACTTTCAGTACTTTGATTATCAAGCTTGAGCCGAACTGTACTCTCTGTTTGAGGGTCTAACCATTGTGTGTAACCTGGCTATGTAAGCACCGATCGGAAAGAATTTGCATGAACACCATTGAGAGTACATTGAGATTCGAGTTGGTTTAGGTCTGCTTTCTTTTAGCAAAAGATTTATTCTATACAATGAAATCTGAACTTAGTGGATTATACCTGTACTTTTTGCTGAATATTTCAAACTACCAAACATAGATGAGGGGTATTGTTTTGAAGTTGTCCATGGGTTTGTCCGTACGGATTCATTCCAAGATTATCCGGAGCAAAACTGCTACATATACGTATGAATACAACAATTCCATTGTTAACATATATGCATTTTTAAATACCTTTAGAAAAACTTCAAGCCCAAGGTCACATATCAAGGACAAATACAATATTAAATTGCGGTTGTCCGAAGCTTAAGCAGGGATTGATCTCAAACTCAGATGTAAAGTGAAATGTGAAATTGGCCTTAAATGAGAATTTGTACAGTTGTTTTTCCACCAAGATTAGATTTGCCCTTCGAAACGAATTGTTACCTTTTAATTCTAAGTTGGTTCTATCCGCGTCACGGATAACAATTATTTGTATCATGGGGCATAGGTTTGTTAGACGCGGATGTTTGTTTTGTTGTCTATGATGTCATTATAATTGTTATTATGTTCAGGTGAGGAAGGCATATTTCGGAAATGGTATGTTTTCTGTCTCAACTTTCATATTTTAGAGTTCAGACGGTTTGATACTCAAAACTGATTCCAAAATGTCCATCCAAAGAAAACCGATAGCTTTAAGATTGGAGACTTTATGACGTCATGTAATGTTAATGGAGTCATCTTTCACGTCATCATTTCTGCTTTTAGGAAAAATAAGTCTTGATTGTAAAAAGAAAATCGATTCAAATAATTTTCACGCTTAATATTGGTATAATTTAGTCCTTCCGTGTCCAGTTAAAGTAGCGTATACCAATCAAGGGCAGATAACGCTGACTTCAGACTAGTTCGATAATGTACCTTGAAAATTTGTATACAACACTGAAATACCCTAATCTGTAACATATGTAAAAAATCGGGCAAAAGAACTGCCTTGTAAAGTCATTGTGATATTCAGACTTGAATAAAGAAATGAGTTTGACAATAGATGTGACCAATCAAAGTGCATTTAGTGTCTATATATTGATTGATAACTGTCCATTTGTTTATGATTGAAATATTAAAATATATTTACGCGATTTTCAAACAATCGGGTGTGAAATAAAAGGCTTATGAATAGAATACTATTAATCAAAATGTAATCATCAAGAAACAGGATTTTTTATTATCCAGCTGTATGGTATTCAAAGTGCCCGATGTAAGCAACTGTTTATATCGCCAACTGACCATGACGCAATCTTTCTCGCAGCATTTCATCTTTATTCTTACACACACATATATATATATGTGTGTGCAAGTATTGATCTGTGTTTATCGTTTAGGATGTCGAATCCAATATTTTCTCCTCAACGATCAAACTATCTACTTCACCAAAAATCGAGATAGATAATCGATTAGTTGACCTTTTATCTCGGGTAAGTTTTCAATGACAGTTAATAAACTCTAGATAAACGTAGTCATTTGTCAAAGAATTTCTGTATGTTTTCATAATTATGTTCACATACTTCATTTTTATGTATTTATTTTGCTTTCCGTCTGTATCATTAAACGATTTCAGGCCAGATTTGTCGTTCCATTCCAATTGTCTAAACCCTTTTTATCAATAGGCTGTGTGCTAGAATGCGTACGTATGTTTCGCGTCTTGTCTATTTAGATCCCATAATAGTTCTCATTTTGCTTTTACGTTTCCAAGATGGGACCAATAAGGTTGTCCGCCTGGGGTCTACAGAAATCCCTATTACCCATCATACCAGGGTCTCATATGGGCAGCTTATATAGGTCCCCATGTTGGTCCCATATTGATTGCTATCTGGTTAAATCGTGTTGACTATGCCCACTGACGTGCATATTTACCGTCTGAATTATACGATGTCCGAAATGTGGTACTCTCAGAACAGAGATAATCTCCAGCGGTAGGATATTGTCTTCTGGATTTACATAACGTCATCACATTGTCTAAATTCTTATTCTTTTCACAAGTTTAGAATTTCCAATATCCAATGAAATTCCTAGGTTTTAACATCACGGATGGGGTTAACAACATCCTTAAAGCACCCAACGGTAAACCTAATAAAAGTATTCGATGCCTTATTCAATCGAATATATTTTTTATCAGCTCTTTCGCTAATTATGGTAAATCTTACCCAAAAGGTGACAGAAAATCACACACTTATAAGGAGAAAGGAGACAAACCGATTATAGCGGCTCCTTGATTTGTAAAGCTGGGCCAACTGTTGGCAGTACGGAACATCGATTAATCGAAGATCATAATACACACTATTCATCATCAGAAAATAAATGTTTTGATGTTTTGAATTTCCATCGAAATTTACAACGTTGAACAGGTCGGTAAAAGTTACTAAAGCATGTACATAGTTTAAAAATATTCCCGTTACAAAAGCTTTTTGTTTTGAATGGGGTTTTATCCCGCTTTCAACAATTTTCCAGTTATATCGCCGGCTAGAGCACCTAACAATGGAATCCTGGTATTTCTCATACCAGTACTACCATTACATCCTTTCCTAGCCTCCAGCTGCTATCCCACATAGGTTTACGATTATCTACCATTGGTGAGAGACAAATAGTCGGAAAGGATGAGTGCCGCCGTCGGGGATCGAACCACTTAAGCATCAGATCTTGCGTTCACCGTCTAGTCTACGAGATTATTTTGACTTTTATAATAAGAGTGCCGATCGGCCAAGAAATATCCCGCCTAATGAGAGCCCTAGTAATGAGATTGTCTCTTTTCACCTGATATACATAGGGAATTTTATGTTAAATTAGTTATATAACATATTGCATTTGCTTTGAACTTTGATTATTTCACGACTCCGAAGGTCGATTGGAATATAAGATTTTTTTTCCATAGAAAGAAGCAAATGCAAGATGTTTTATCGCTATCGTAATATAATAATGCATTTATCGTGTGCCTATTTTTTTATTAACCCATTTCAACACAGTTGAATTTTGGACCTGTCCAAATTGAAAGGAGCTGCAGACGACAATTTCAAGTTGATGGAATTTTTATTTATTTTTTTTTTTTTCGTATTTATGGATAGAAAACATTGTGGATAATGAAGAAATTGCTTGATACAAGCAATTTCTTAATTTTCCTCAATGTTTTCCAATTCATTTTTATAGAGGGGCGTATAAAGGAGAATTTGAATGGGATGAATTTCAACAAATGCATTATCCTATGAATAAAAAGTGATACACAATTTACAGTCACAATATGCCTACACGTTATACCGGAATGCACTAAGCCATCATTTTTTCCCTAAAGATTTTCACGATTTTTCAAAGTGTCTAAAACTTTTAGAGTTCCAATATTTGTGATGATTAACTGTCACACTTTTTTCAAAATACTTGATTACTGGATTATAATTATGAAATTTTGTTTCCGCCATCTACTTTCATCCTCCGAGGGACTCGAAAAGTAGAAAATGACGCGAATATTCCTAGAAAAGTGCTGTTGGCGTTTGCACTATTATGCATAGATCTGGTAAGTAATTTAAAACAAAGACAAACAGTTCTTTTGATATTTTTATTGCGTAAATTCTCGTTTTTGTAGAAATGTCAAAACATACAATGTGTAACAATGGGGGTTTGGTACTTGGTACCACGTGATCAAAGGTACACAAAAACAAATGGATCGGTCCGTATGACATGTGGAGTGCATTCTGAAACATTTAGCCCCAAGAGATGAAAAAAAATTATATATATCGTTTGTTTACAATTTGAATTCAAACTTAAACCTCATCACACCGCATGAAGACGCGGAGTGTACTCGAGTAACAGTGCGACGAGGTTTGTTTTTGTTTCAAACCACAAACAGACTAACATCTTATTTATATAATTTTGTATCAGATATCAAATAATTATTCACTTTTTCAGAGAGATTTATATCGAACTACTAAGTGTACACGTATACAAAATATTCCGTACTCAATACAAAATATTCCGTACTCAATACAAGATATTCCGTACTCGATATAAAAAATGTCCGTACTCAATAAAAAATACTCCGTATTCAACTTTTCATAAAGGTCTGTCACGATTATTGTCAGCCAATGGGATGGCAGTATTTCATAGATATATTCAAAATTGAAATTATAAAAATATTTTAAGAAAAGGTCACTTCTTTTTCGAATTTCTGATTGTATTTGTATCTAAATTAGTTTCGTTATTATTTATATTTTGTTTATCATAATCATTAATATGATTATTGTTATTATTTCATTTCGTTCATCTATCACTGTTTGATAAATATACACATACATGAAGAATCTGTTGGTTTGTACTTGTGCTCATTATTTTACATTTGCGGGGCCAGAAGACAATTTAAGTGTTTTACGAAAGTAAGAAGGAAGCTTTCTTATTTCTTTAACCCATACCCACTCAGTGACACTTTTAGACGCCGACAGCAAAAAAAAGCTTTGGAAAACATTGTGGAAAATAAATGAATTGCTTGTAACAATTTTTCTATCCCAAATGTAAAAAAGAGGGACCCCCCCAAAAAAAATCGTAAGCTTTTAATTGTAGTCTGCTAGTCCTTTCAATTTGGAACAGTCTAAAATTTTGCAGTCTGGTATTAGGTTAAGTGACCCTTATGTTTATATTTGTATTACTCAATAAAGCGTAGTGTGTTATCCGATAGTGATACATTGAACTCCACTTGCCATACAGCTCGGAAAATAGACTATGTAAATATGACTAAACACATATGAAGCATTTGCAACAATTATAATCATTATGACTGACACATTATTTCATACACTGAAACACTCAACAAAACTCTTTATTTTAACTCTCTTTCTCATACATTTTCACATGTAACACGTTTTATTTCACCTTTCAAAATAATAGACTGATCGTTGCCATCAACAAAAAATCGACCGACAAATCAAACCATTTATTAACCCTTGTCATGCTTAACCCGGAATATTCCGGTTTTGGCAGGAGGTGTAGACCAAGATCAGACTGTTCTTATGTGCAGGCTGATCTTAGTCTACACCTCCTGCTTGTACTTTTCCTGTCAGAGTTGTTTATGAGGTTGATTTCTAAACAAAATATTGATTTTCGAACAACAAGTTCTATCAGTGCTTTCAGCCCTTTGATTTTACGGCAATTCAGTAAGATAATTTATACAGCATGACAAGGGTTAACATCGAAATTGCGATTTTGCTGATATTTGTGTCATTCTCTTTCCATACAGTTCTTAGGTCGTCAACCCACGATTCCTCTTTGTTTCATGTTATAATATTTTGCAAAACTGATGTCATTTTAAATCAAAGGAATGCTAGCTTGTCAGAAATTAGCTGGAGAGGCAATTGACGACTCGCTGGTCACGCCCACTGACATGGGTAATAAAATACCTTTTTATACAAAATATTTGATCTGGGATATAAATAATAAACAAATAATCGGTTGAAGACCTTAACGTCTTAACTAAAGCTTTGATAAGCTCTTTTGCGACGTTTCTGTCACCAGACCAATAAAATAAGTATCGGAATTCATATTCTGTCTAAATGAATGGTTTCATTGGTCAATTAATTAATTTTCATAGACAGCCGCGATCCTTCAATTCTAGGCATTTATCTTGAAGGTAATAATCCACATTTTAACCCATTCTCACGCAATAAAATTTTAGACTGGTCCAAACTGAAAGAAGCTGCACACGACAATTTAAGGTCAATGGATTTTAATTTTTTTAGGTTTTTTTTTTTTTTTTTTTTTAAAGAAAACGGTGAAGACAATGAAGAAATTGCTTGATACAATCAATTTCTTCATTTCCACTATGTTTTCGAAAGCTTTTGAGGGGCGTTAAAAGCGCAGGATTGTTTGGAAATGGGTTAACTGAGCACACTTAGTTGACAAAATGTGTTTTTCAAGAAGACAAAATATTACAATTATCGTTAACATGAATTATAGTGGTATATTCTGCAGAATTAAACAAAAAAATAATATACCGAAAGAACTACTAAGGTGGTAATGTAAGCACTAAAACAATAAGTATTCAAAACATGAAAAATATTATGCGACTAAGGGATGAGATCTTTAACAAGTTATATTTAGTCTCACAAAAAACTATATCTACGGCGTTTATTTGTGTAGATCGAACTTCGATTCGCAGTCCTGCGTCCATTACTTTATTTCTAAGTGCTTTTGGTAACTGATATATCGGAAGGTTAACAATAAGGAACCATACCGTATATTCGAACACTTTGGTTTTATGATGCACAATCAAAAAATTGGGTGGGGGGACTCATGACCATTTGATGTGAACAATTAAATCAATCGAACTTTTTCAAGCTTGACTAAGGGACATTGTCGGATTTCTGAATCACACATTTCAAAGTAATCAACGCTAACAGTTGTCTTAACAGAATAATACCAGTAGAAATTATTTGGACTTTCTCCGACTCGAAAATGTGATTTTTAAGACAATGTTTCTAAGCTAAAGCCCTTAAGATTAATTTGAAAATTTCTCATGAAGACAGTCTCAAATTGTAATTAGGAGAAAAATGGTACATCAATATCGCTATATACCAATTTTAAAGGGGAAAAAAGGGAGAAAAAGTTCCTAGCTGATTGTTTAAGATAAAAAGAAAAACGTATCATGGATCTCAATCAAAAATCGATTAACCAAAAAATTAAAAAAATCATTGAGACCGAACATAATGCCAAGAAATATGTTTTTGATCTGACGACTTAAAACGTCGAAACTACAGTTCAATCAATCTGAAGTTCTGTACGATATTCATGTTGCCAACACCTCTGTGTAACAGACCATAATATATTCTACAAAATATATAGCGTCGGTAAATGAGAAAAATGTCGTAAAAATAGCTTTATAAAATCTGTAAAAAGGACATTTTCCTCACCCACCGACGATATATCATTTGAGCGCATGCGTGGCATTTCCAACCAGTACACACGTGCGCCAAGTAAAGACTCAGATCAGCCTGTGCTTCCGCACAGTCTGATCAGAGTCTTCACTCTACGCTCTGTAGATAGATACTGACCCAAAGCTTTTTTTAAGCAATCAACGAATATTCTAATTGCCCCGAAAGGCTGCCCAGGGTGCTCAATGTGTGAGAGTCACGCACATGCGAAATGGTTGAAAATGTGACGCATAGGCTCATTTAGTACTTGAGTCAAACAACTATATCGGAGGTCTGTAGGCGGGGTCAGTGATCGGTTGCCACGTCTACTGACTCCGCTTGTCACCACTGACTCCTACAGGAATATCCGCCTAGATAATCAACGGCGATATTTGTTTCCAAATGCATGGCCAGTGACTTGTAACAAAAAGGTAAAACTGTTAGCTTACGACCTAAACATCGTAAGTACAGCTTGAATAAGCTGTAGTTATGAGTTTAAAGTCGCAAACAAATAGAAATGATTCTCAAAATTCCGGCCAAGATAATTGAATTGGTTTGTCGTTGGTTTTTTCTTTGTTGTTGTTTTCTTTGATTTACAGCCGTAATTGGTCGATTAGAATCACGGGGAGACACTAAACTGCAGCTTTTTAAAGCTGTAATAAAGACGTGTTGTGTAAGTCGTAGACCCAACAAAAATAAGTCAAACAAATTTTGGAGCCCAAAGCTCTCCCCGGTTCCAAATGAATGATTTGATTGGTCCATTGATTATTTGACTGAGAACCATGACCCGTCCATTAGACTGTTCATGACATAGAATAGGTAAAACATTCTCAAAGACTGACATGAACAAAGTGACTCATGCATTCATTCCCAGTTAACCCATTCCAACTGAGTGACGCTTTTAGACGCACCAAGGGAAAAAATCTTTGGAAAACAATATGGAAAATGAAGAAATTGCTTGTTACAAGCAATTTCTTCATTTTCAAAATTGTTTTCTATCAAGAAAGTTAAAAAATAGTAAAAAATTCATTAACTTTAAATTTTCGTCTGCAACTTCTTTCAATTTGGGCAAGTCTACAATTGTGCCGTCTGGTAATGGGTTAAACTTTGTAAGTATGAGTATACAATATATACATTATGTAAAGGACAAAACTCGCCACATACACGTCACATAAATACATGTCTACTCATTATGAACATTTTAGACAAAAAATATCAACGCGTAACCCTTTCCTGTTCAATCAATGTTTTTTACGTCCCCTCTGTTTTTTTTATACGAGAGGAAAAAAATGTGTAAAAAGAAGAAATTACCTGTGACAAGTAACTTCTACTTGTCCACAATATCTTCTAACCTACTGAATGGTTATTTTTCAAATAAGATTAACTTTGATTGTCGTCTGCATAGCCTTTGGACCAGTCTAAAATTGTGTAAAACAGTAAAGGGTTAAACCATTAAGACAGATTTTTGCAATCTAATGATTCCTTTCTTAGATTTGAACAAAGCATTCGAACCGGATCCCAATTATTATTCTTTAATATTCAGCAATTCCATGAAGGCGTAACGCGACAACACCGAAAACGTTCCATCGTGATTAAGACAAAACTGTGGCCTCTATAGTGTTAACAAAGAAATTATTTCATTCAGGCCCATTCTAATGATCTAAAAGTCATTCTTACTAAAATTAGTCGAGATTGAGACAAAACTGTGGCCCCTAGAGCGTAAACAAAGAAAGTATTGACGCCCGGACGAAGCACACATCGATAGACGGACATTTAAGGACCATGAGCATGTAGAACATTCTCCTTTGCAAATTTGCGAATTTTACACACACACACATCCCCCCCCCCAAAAAAAAAAAACACCTGAAAATTTAGATGACATCATGTCCCAAATATTACCTACTACAAACACTTCATTACATTCAAACAAAAATGTTTTTTCACAAACTCATTCGTTCTACGAAGTACATTTACACCAAAAATAAAATTCTCACTAGTTGAAAAACATAAACATTTACAAAATTATAGTTAGTATAATATTCATTTTACCCATTGTCGGAGAAGTACCGAAATGTTTTACCATTACATATCTAAATACATATTAAACACAGTAACTTTGTCTAGAGAAAAGATACCACATGTATTAACCAATAACTGAACGACAAAGGTTTAGACTAGGCCAAACTGAAAGAGGATACAGAGAAAATGAACTTTTAGTTCAAACTAAAATACTTTTGTCAGAAAAAACAGAACATAATACCGCATTTCGAGGACTTAGTGCAACTCTGTTGTGTCTTTACAAGTACCAATAACCGTAAAGGAATTCTAATTATAAACTTACAAAGTCTGTAAGCTTGCAAAACAAAAGCAAAAGACCTTTGGATGAATAATTTTATATGCGCATATTTCCTTCTGCAACCGTTCTTTTAAGCGAAACGAGTCTGTATTTTTTACCATGTTTACGTAACCTGTCACGCTGAAGGATATCCAGGAAAACTCCGTCAAATAAATATAAGAAAAAATATTTGATAAAGCACAGGTCATTTGGAATTGGTATTTAAAAACAATTGATGTGGAGTTACCATTCTTGTTGCAGAAAATCATTCAATAGCGAAAGTTACCGACCAAGGTCGGACTGTGCTATCTGTGCAGTCTTAGTAGAACATCTCGCATTATGGAGGGAGTTTATTTTAGCAGGAGGTCGCCATTAGCATGTCGAATTACATACATTAAACAATTTTGTTTAAACAACAAGAAGAAGCCACGTAGATCTATCGCTGTCTTATGGATCATTTTAAGATTCGTCTTTATCACAACAACCATAAGTGGTTCGTCATCACAACGTAAACTATGTCGCATCGGTGGGTGACCAAAAGTCCCTACAGCTTTATGCAATCTACAGTTGTTACATTTTGGTCTCACATCTACGAAGTACTCATCGGTACATTTTAGTCGTTCCGGCTAGTGACACTTCACTAAGACTTGTACAGTCGGACATTTCTGTCAGTTCCCTTAATCCGTAACCCCAGGACAAAATATCCGATTTGCCAAATCCAAGATGGGGCATGCGACATTTTCAAGTTAATAGGATTTTTTTTTTTTTTTTTTTTTTTTTTTTGAAAAATCCTTTTGGGGTAGAAAACATTGTGGACCATGAAGAATTGCTTGCTACAAGCATTTTCCTCATGTTCCACAATGTTGTCGAAACCGTTTGTCCTAAGGGGTGTAAAAAGAGGGATTATGTGGCAATGGGTTAAAGAAACTAAGTCAGCGTAACTTTGGGCAGTGGTAAGTACTTTGTTTCAACAGTTGGAAGGTTTCATTGATATCAAAGTGAATTACTTCTCTTATACGTTGTTTGAATTGTATTGCATTTAGATCTTTTTTTCAAAGATGCCAAAGATGCCAAGGTAATTAAACTTAAAAAAAAACGACATACAGAAATTGATGGTACTTAAACTCATTTATACACACAATCCCGCAATTTAATAGCACTTTTAAATGCCGTTTGCCTTTTTTATATTTTTGATCAGTCTAAAATTGTGTCGTCCGGTGTTAAAAGGATATCAACTGGACAAGTCTTGTGGCATATATATGTATATATATATATTGCGCTTAAATGGTCCTATTTCGTGGCTCATGTCTGAATTTATACCCTTACTTACATCAACCTTTGTCATGCTGGAATATATTCTGTGTTGGCAGGAGCTATAGACAAAGATCAGCCTGCACCTAAGTGCAGGATGATCTTAGTCTATCACACCTGTTAGTCCCTATAAAACCAGCGTTGTTTGTAAGATTAATTATCCGAAGGAATGTAGATCCACAGCAAGTGCTTCTAGCGCTTTAGTCATCTGCTCTTAACGCAAATCTGAAAAAAGATTTTATTAGGCATGACAGTGGTTTAAACTGCGCGTGTTGAGAAAATGTTGATAAAACAGTCTAAATAAACTCATATTAAATCAAACACAATTCTATAAAGGAATCATTTAAACAATAGAAAAGATCTCGTTTAGAGTTTTTACAGGAATGAATAAAATATCAATAGACAAACAAGTATGGTGTATTACAATAGTTGTAGAACATAATATGTTTTTTATATTTACAGACTTACATTCCCTAAATCAAAACAATAATTTATAATTCTTTCAAAGTACTCCGGGCCAGACGAGACGATTTAGATCAATTTCAAACTGAATCTGTTAAAAGAACTAAATTGAAGGGCCACAGATTCAGAATATTCAGAAGTTGAAGTGGTTACATACTCCAAGGTCTATGTTACGGTAAGAAGATCTATCACTTTACAACAGTGTACTGCCCCGTGTACAATTCAGACACGCTGTTGCTGGGACGCATTTTTTTTCTTTACAAGATGGTGCACACCAGCCAATATACCCGGTAACGAGCTAGCGCAGTATCGAGAAACACCGTCTGTTATGTCCATTTATCCCAACTCTTGATTTCGTTACCTCCTCGCTGTCTCGTTATCTGGTTAAGGGTTGCGGTGCAACATGTGTAACCCACTCTGTATTGACCAATCGCTGGCCCCGCCCACTTAGTTCTTTGGCCACTCCTATTGACTCCGAAAGCAAGTTCAGCTTCGATTTTAAACGTCGTTATTTTGCAAAATGTTATGGCTAGTAGCATGAAACAAAATAGCAAATTGGTTGGTTGTCTTCGTAAACATCAGACCTGCAGCTTAAATAAGCTGTAGCTACGACATTCAAGTCACCAAACCAACACAAATGGCGGCCAATGTCGTAGTTCAAAGCTCAAATCAGGGCTGAATGAATGATTTGATTGGTAGACTGGTTATTTGATTGACAGCCGCTATTGGTCAATTGTTGTCGTACCTTCCTTTCTATTTCTATTTCCTTTCCGACCTTGTACATTTTATTTCGACTCGTCTGATAGATACATTAACAATTCTATTCCCCATTCTCGTCACAAAGGGTTTCTCCTAATGTATAAAAGGTAAATAAGTGCCCTTGTCGCAGAACATCAACCTTCTGAACGCGATTAATCCATTACCAGACGACAACACTTTAGATTGCTTCAAAACCACAAATTTTGCAAACAACACTTTTAGTTGATGAAATTTTAAATTGTTTGTAGTTTGAGATAGAAGATATTGTTGGAATGAGGAAATTGCTTTTAATAAGCTTTTTCCACAATGTTTTCCAAAGCTTCTTAGTTGATTTAATTTTGAGCTGTTTTTGTTTTTTCGGGTAGAAGACATTGTGGAAAATGAAGAAATTGTTTATAACAAGCAATTTCTTCATAATCCAAAGTGTTTTTCCAAAGCTGTTCTACTTTGGGGCGTCATAAGGCGCCATTGTGTGGGAAGTTGTGAAACAACATTTCAAACCTTGCGGGGTCTCTCCAGGTCGACACCGAAATCTACAATGAGATTTCTCTTCTGTTTCTCGAGTCTAACCTATTTCAAATAAGAGATGAAGAGAATATTTTTTGTTTTCATGGAGGTATGAACCGAAAAACCTAATCACACTGTATGAATACGCGAAGCGGATTCATACATTGTGTGATTAGGTTTTTCGGTTCATACCTCCATGAAAACAAAAAATATTATCTTCATTTCTTATAATTTAATAGCATCGAGCGAAAAATGCAACACTTTAACAAATTTTGATACCTTTTTGTAGTGAACTATTTTTTTGCGGAAGCATTCAAAATGGCTGCGTACTCAAAATTTTGTTCATGGAGTTATGAATAAAATTTTTCGACCAATCAGATCGCTCGTTTTTGATAGACGAAACTAACAATTAAATTATATAGCACATGTACCCAAGCAACAAAAATCTAATCAATAGTTGCATCCAACTAACACCGTAGAAGTTTACTGCAGGCCTTGTTCCTTAGGTCATTGCAATGTTGGTAGCCTTTTGCCTTTTATTTCGATAACTACGACAGTGTACAACGTATATAGTACAATTAAGAAAAATTAACCTTCTGCAAAGGATAAAGCAATATTATTTAACCCTTTCCTGTATAATTCTTAATTTTGAACGTCCCTGTGATATAATATTTGAGAAACATTTTGGAAAAAGAAGAAATTGTTTGTAACTAGCAATTTCTTCTTTTTCCTCATTTTTCTATCATATATGATAGTGACTTCTTGAATTGTACTTACTTTTTAATATCGTCTACTACTTGGACAAGTCTAGAATTTTGAAATACAGAAAAAGGTTAAAAGAGCATATCAGCTATAACAATTGTACGAACGTTTCTCAAGAGGAAAATACTTCCGAATAAGTGTTGATTTGCTCCTGATGTATAACAGATACAAAACGTGTACTTATATATATCTCCATGTGAAAAAAGTATAATAAATCTCAAAAAAGTGATGAACGAAGACAGGAAAGAATGTAAAGTCGGTACGCGCGCAAAATGTCTTAACTGCAGCTTTATTAGAGCTGTAGTTATGACATTTTACCTCGCGCACCGACGATAAATATTATGATGGTCTCACTATCACTCACACACACTACAACTTGTATGAACACGTACTGGGTATAAAGGGACAATATATTTGCACCATTGTTCATGTACTGTGGCAGCCATTTCTTGAAAAATTAAATACAAGACCTTTCATTGGTTATAACATGTCACATGATCTAAACACACTATTTCAAATCAAAATAAATTATGATTGCACTATACAGGAGATCTGCGTTTAGCACAGAAATTTCTAGAAAAGAAGAAAAGGAAGAAAGAAATTGAGTGTTTACATGGCGTTTAACCCATTCCTATCAAATCCTGCTTTTTGACGATACCAAAGGAAAAAAAATGTCAAAATTTGTGGAAAATGATGATTTTTTTTGTTACAAACCCGCTTTATTACGCTCAAAGAAAAAACGCTTTTGAAAACTTAGTGGAAAATGAACAAATCATTTGTCACAACCAAAGAAAAAAAAACTTGGAAAACTTGTTACAATAGATTTCTGCATTATTCACAATGTTTGTTTTTTACCCCCAAAATACAAATATCTTTTAAAATTTCAACAACTTGAAATTGTCGTCTCGAACTTCTTTAAATTCCGGACCTATATCGTCTGATAATAATTTAACACCAGTTCTGTTGCGGCACGGCTCACGTATTTCATCTGCTACATGGATATCAGTAGAGTTAGTTTGGAAACTTCGTTAGTGGCCACGTTATCATCAAGCCGAATTATATATCGCTTTAAACGCATATAAATGGCGGGGAAAAATCGAGCAGGGTAAAAATTCGAACAGAATGATTATGTCAGCTGGCAGCCAAAATGTCCTAAGTACAGCTTTATTCAAGCTATTTCTACTAAATTTTTACGTCCACGAACGTCATCCTATCTTCAATAACGTGCGCATGTCTATTTATTTTCTTAAGACTGGTTTAAATTCAAAGATGGTGTAGACGGCAATTTTCAGCGGAAGAAATGTTATTTATTGTATTATTATTAATATTTATTCATTCTTTTTTGAGTAGAAAACATTGTTGATCATGAAGAAATTACTTGTAACATTTTTTTTATTTCCCACAATGGTTTCCAAAGCTTTTGAACG
This sequence comes from Fragum fragum, assembly GCA_946902895.1. NCBI lineage: Eukaryota > Metazoa > Mollusca > Bivalvia > Cardiida > Cardiidae > Fragum > Fragum fragum. The sequence continues at coordinate 40,025,725 of OX336372.1, forward strand.
TGATTGTGTGGGAACGGGTTAAGCAACGACAACTTGCTTAATTCAGCTCTTCTGTTTAGGAGAGTGTTAAATTATCTCCAACTGAGTCCACGTTTAGCTTTATTCAGTAAAACAACAACAATCGTTCATATCGTTATTACCCAAAGGGTCGAGATTTTTGCAAAATGTGCTTAAACAAACTATCTTTACTGAATGTGACTTTCTTTAGCCTAGCAGTTTCAAGGATTTTATCCCTGAAGTGATCTGATATACACAGAAAAGTGCGTCAGCTTTGATAGCTTAAGTTAAAAGACAAAATTTTGAGGTCGTCTCAAAGTTCAAATAGTGCAAACCGCCACTGGAGGCTTAATCACTAAAACAGTTAAATACCTACGTCATAAAAAGTAGTTCTTATGTAGTTAAGGCATATTGCAAACTCTGCCTGCAAGTTCATCTCCTGGATATTTTTCGCTCACTTGAGAACATCGTGTTAAAATGACTCTGACCAGAGTCCTAAAATAAGTTGCAGACGACAATTTCAAATTGTTGAAAATTCTAAAATATTTATCTATCTGGGTAGAAAACAATGTGGAAAATGAAGAAATCGCTTGTAACAAGCAATTTCTTCATTTTCCACATTGTTTTCCACAAGTATTTTCTTAAAGGGGTTAAAAAGGAGGGATTGTGCGGGAATTGGTTAACTCCTTTTGTTAATTTAACGTTGTTTCTTTATCATGATGGCGTCTGACAAAGAAAATTACTGAATAAAACAATGCTTTGCTAGCTTACAGTACTTTCAGTACTTTGATTTAATGTCTACGTATTCCGACCTTTTATCTGAGGAAATGGCCTACATTCAGACATATTCGAATCCAAGAAACTTCCAGGCCGACTGCTTGCAGTAACTGTCCGTTCAAATCAGGTACCTTTCACTACTGAGTTAAAATTCTCGTTTACATTTCTAGTTACACAGATTCTCAACTTGCAGGAGTTTCCGACGTACTTGATGTAGTTTTCGTTTTAATAAGATCCGGTGAACGATTGTTCTGGTCATTAAGTTCTTTGATAGCTTGCAGTTCTTTCTTTTCTTTCATTCGACGGTTCTGAAACCAGATTTTAATTTGGCGTTCCGTTAAGCACAACATATGGGACAGTTCTATACGCCTTCTTCTTGTCAAGTAACGATTAAATTTAAATTCTTTTTCGAGTTCTAAAGTTTGAAATCGTGTGTAAGTTTGTCGTCCCCGTCTTCTTTGATTAGAGTTTGGCCCTGAAAAAGACAAAAACAAAACAGATTTAAACAGTAGAACAGAAATAGAACATTTTTTTTTCTTTTTGCGTAAAATATCGACATTTGGTAAAATAAAGCTTGTATCTTATGGGCTTTTTTATCATTAGATTAAGAACTAAAAAAAAAAAAAAGAAAAAATGTTCTGACTTGCCTCCTTTTAAGTTTTATTAGCTATGAATTGTTATATAGATTTATAAATTCCAGGATTTCTTAAGACTTGTCAGTTCAATATATCGTATAAGAAATTTTGTATCGCGTTTAGAGTCACCAGTAACATATTATCTGCTTTTAAATGATTTGATTTTAGTTTTGTCTATCAAGCTTTCAACGTTTTGATTGGCTGAAACTTTATTTTCTTACATCCACGAAGAAAAAGTGGAGCAAGCACCTTTTTTGCATACTCGCGCACAAAGCAGATCCGTGAAATTTTATGCAAAACTAGTAAAATATTTGCTTTATTCTGGCATTTATATTATATGAAGTGAAGAGAATATTGTTTTGTTTTCATTGAGAAATGAACATAAAACTAAATCAAAATACTCTTCACGCATTTAAACAATGTGATCAAGTCTTTGGGATCATGCCTCAGTGACAAAACAACAACAACAAAAACAAAAACATATTCTTTTCATTTATAGAAGAAGTATTAGGTTAAATATTATCTTGAGAGGACACCATTTATGACTCTCTTTTTTGATGCACCGGCTTATAATCTATTATTAAGGTTTTCAGAATTTTCTCTATTTACCACTATAAGCTATTACTTTAATTGAATGACCGCCTATGTCAATCAGTAAATCGATTGACCAATCAAATCATTCATTTAGACTGGAAGATCAATGAGCGCGGCTGGCGATCCGTCAATTTTCTTTGCAACATCTACAACGGAGTTCATTTCCATAAAGACTGTCCTTCAAACATATCATTTTGATGTCAGTTTCAGAAGAAAATAAATTTTTGATACTCGACTATCTTTGTTTAAAACTCACAATTCACGTTTTTAAGTAAACCAAATGTTTTGATAATAGAAAAGCCCGATATAAAATTGAAAAATGTTCCTACTTCGAATTATTTAGAGTTGATATTTTTCTGTTTAATAAAAGTTTGCTTAACGTTTTTCTGTAAAGAAGAAAGAAAATAATAATAATAATAATAAATAGAAACAAACAAATAATGAAAATTGTATTTCTGCTTTTTTTGAAAATACTCTCATAAAGAACAAATAAATACAACTAAAACTGTGATCATATATCGTCGTTGTCATTCTAAAACCTCATAACTACAGCTTGAATCAAGCTGTCGTTACGAGGTTTTGGATCGACAACGACGATCTATATATTTGTGGATATATTCAACTGAAGCTTTATCATGTCAGTATATATTATTCAAATCTACTGCAATACTGTTATAGAGATCCTTTTTTTTCTCAAAAGTTGCAATAACGCTATAAACGTTACATTTTTTTCTAGATCATATTGCGAATATATTTTTTTTATTTATTTTATTTTATTTATTACTTTATTTATTTATTTATTTATTTTTTTTTTTTTTGAGAAATTTAACATTATACAGGTATGAATAAAGACCAGATCCACATCATGAAAGAAACATGTTGCAGAGCAGGTTAACTCATGACGTAATTTACGTCAGCGTCTATCCAACCTCACATATGACGCAATAAAGCAAATTTTATTAGTTCTTCGTCTGTTGAATCTTTTGCATTTTACATTTGTTAAATATGCATAACAGGGTATAAGATACAACATATCAGCAATTGTCCATTTCTAACCCTTTCCCGTTTCTCAAATTTTCGATTGTCCAGTTTGAAAGAAGTTGCAGACAACATTTAAAAGTATTTGAAAATTAGCAGCCTACAGGTTACAAAATATTGTGGAAGAAGCAAACATTACTTGTTACATGCTATTTCTTCTTTTCTCATATTTTTTTCTCAAGTATTAAATCACAGGGATGTAAAAAGGGATTGTGTAGGAAAGGGTTAAGAGGGCCAGTAAATAAGCACCCGAATGGTAAAAGAGAACTAGTCAACCACTGACTTGTTTTTGTCGTGACAAGGACGCTATACAAAAAAATTAGATTAAAGTCAACGGTACATATTAAATTATTGTAAGATTACATTTCCATTTAGAAAGATCAGCATCTTATTGGTTCGTATTCCTCTGTTGGAATTTTCTGTAATTCAATCTCCGTCTGTTTTAATTCAATTTCTGGGTTTCAAGACTTGGCGGAACGCAGCAATAAATAAAATTTTACTCGAAATAATCCCGTTAAGATTTTGAATGCAAGGAACGTAATATTTAAGACACAAGTGATAGGGCTATTCCACAGACTATAGATTATCAATTTTGCATTGTAGATTTTAATGAACTTGCTTTTTTTCCGTGCATTAGTTCCTCTGAGATACCCATAAAATATGTACCGTAGGTTAGGCAAAATTTATAACGTGTGAACTAATTCCACGTTGACAATTTGATTATAATTTTCTTTCCGAGCAATTGCATTTCTTCCATAAATATTTCTTTTAAAAATTAGAATCTAAAGATTTCTTGGAATATTTTTTTTCCCAATATTTTAGTCATCCTCTTAAAGATCATGGTGTATAAGTAGAATTCATCCGAATGATAATAATAACAATAAGGAATTTGTATACAGTAAATCCTGTATTAAGCGATCTCTGAAAGAACGACCAAAAAGTGGTCGCTTAAAAGAATGGTCGTTTAATACGCTTTATTGTGATAGATATGAAGGATTGATTTGATTGAATAACGAAATTATTATAGAATTCTCGCTTAATCCTATATATGCTATTGGGACTCATTAGAATCGTCTCATCGAGACGATCACAATGAGTTCCAACAACAAAGGATATTGTTACGATTTTTTCTTTAAGAAAAATGCTTTCACTCCTTTGCTTTCTAAATGGGGATTTCGATTATGGTAGCATAATTTAATTGTTAGTTTCGTCTATCAAAAACGAGCGATCTGATTGGTCGAAAAATTTAATTCATACCTCCATGAACAAAATTTTGAGTACGCAGCCATTTTGAATGCTTCCGCACAAAATAGTTCACTACAAAAAGGTATCAAAATTTGTTAAGTTGTTGCATTTTTCGCTCGATGCTATTAAATTATAAGAAATGAAGAGAATATTCTTTGTTTCATGGAGGTATGAACCGAAAAACCTAATCACACAATGTATGAATCCGCTTCGCGTATTCCTACAGTGTGATTAGGTTTTTCAGTTCATACCTCCATGAAAACAAAAAATATTCTCTTATTAACGGAATAAGTCGCTTATTAGACGTGGTCGCTCAAGCGATTTTGACTGTATAAACTTAAAATTGATGATTAAAAGTAAACTGATTACTATACCAACGTCTACAGAAGGCTTGCATATAACGAATATCGACAGATATCCTATTAATTCTAATCTTGAGATTTTCATTTCTAAATCGAATAACCACTACATGTTTAATATATTCGGCTGTTTCATTTTATACTCATGAACGGGGTGGGTTTTTTTTGTTGTTGTTGCTACTACTAATCGGGTGTTATTAGTTAATGTGTCAACAATGCAATTAACTGATCGCTGGTACCGCCCTGCTTCTCCGCTGGCCCCGCCCACTGACTCAAATTTGAAGTTCCAGTTCGATATTTATCTGTCTTTTTTGTGAGTGTGTGTGTGTGTGTTTTTTTTTTTTTTTTTTTTTTTTTTGTTTTTGTTTTGTTTTGTTTTGTTTTTTTTGTGTTTTTTTTTTTTGTTTTTTGTTTGTTTGTTGTTTTGTTTTGTTTATTTGTTTATTTTTCTAAATTTATGGCGAAAAAATTGGTTGGTGACCAAAAACGTCGTCAAATCAACAAAAATACTACAAAAATATAATAAAGTGTTAGAATTCAAAGTTTACTGACGGTTTAAATGAGTTATTTGGTTGGTCGATTGATTCTTCGATAGACATCGCTATCGGTAATGTCTTGTGAGCTTATAATATGCTATTTTAAAGTTAATAAGAGTTTTGCCAGTATATTGAATATTGTTGGATGTATTTATATATTCCTGCGACACTTTGGTTTATTAGTAAAAGATTCAAATCTTCGTGTAAGCAATAAAACCGATCAGAATGCTGCAATTTTTTTCCATAAAAAGGAATTGGTTGATTTAGCGGAGCATAAGTTAAATATAACGCTACATGATTTTATTACGAATTTAGGCCGTCATGCAGGGTGATCCCATTAGAGTGTCTCTGAGGTTGACAACGTATTATAAGGGCATAGACGATACCCTGGTGTGACTTATTGTTCCACAAGGTTTGTCCTGGCTCCCTTGTGACTACTTCCTTGCTATGCAACTTTCATTTTGATTTATTAATGGTTAATTTTGGTTGAATGATGGTAAAACATTATCCAATTTTAATAATGTTTTAAATGAACAAGGGTGATTTATGGCAAAATTGAAAGTATTGACAGTGGTTTTTGAGTGCTGAAATAGAGATATTTCGAGACCAAAGTATGCATGAAATTCACAAATGTCTACCCGGATTTAGATTTTTGTCTATCCTATCAAAACCAACATTTGATATTGTTAAATATTAAAACACCGGAAAATTGTTTCTCGTGTATGGTTGATATCAAACACTTCTTGTTTTATTGTTCTTTTACAACACCGTTTTTTTTCAGTATAAATGATGATGAGGTACATATGAGCCTTAGCGAGAAATGTTCAGTATCTTCACACGTCCGCATTGTGAAGACTTAGATAAATATTTGCAATCAAACAGTCTGATTAACGTCTTCACTGCGTGCTTTTTAGGTACACACTGATTCAAATTTTCATATACGATCAGCGAATATTCGAAATGAACTGAATGAATGTCCTTATTCAAGCTGTACTTGCGAGGTTTAGGTCATCAACTACCAATTTTACCTTTTTGATTTATGCTACTGGTCATATTTAAAAGACAAATAACGCCGTAAAATATCAAAGCAGAACTTCATGTCGGAGTTAATGGTCGGGACCAATGATGCAAGTGGGCGGGGTCAATTGCATGAGAGTGCAAATGATACTGAGTGAAATAAAATAGTAGAATAAGTGGCGGGAAGGGTGTGGATATTGTTAGAAACGCAGATATATATCATGACAACCATTCTCTCCATTCCCATAAATGTTTTTGCAACGGTATTATTTCAAGTGCCTCTAATTGCGGTGTTATTGAAGAATTATTCAGGCCTGTCTCATATCGATGGAAATTGAAAAAAAAAAATGACGCGACCATTACCAGACGTTAACATTAAGAGAAAAAAAAACTAACAAAAATTAAAACTTTGAGAACTTTAGAAAATAAGAAGTCTATAATGGAAATCGTTTTGAGTGAAGGGTTGTTTTCATTAGTTTTTTTTTTTTTTTTTTTTTTTTTTTTTTTTTACACATATATCTATATAAATTGAAGGATCTTGATAAAACTTGGACATTTTCGTGAAATCGTGAACGGCTAAAATTTGATTTAAGATATTAACCTTTACTACATGTATTTATGTTAAATCAATTTTACAGTTGTTTTACAATTTGAAAATATCGTTGATAGAGAAAATATTGATCTAATTTGTAATTTCTTCATCTGCCATAATATTAAAGATACCTTACCCTAACCCTAACAGGTACTTTATTTATAAGGTGGTAATTTCATAGTTTGATTTCACGTTGAAATGCCGTTTATGATTTCGATCAGTTTTATATTTGTAGGTTGACAGAGTGTTCAATAAATACATGAATAATTATGTTAAGGATATGACTGCACTCTGTGACAATTTCACTAGATTTGTTTGAGAGACGATCGTTTGAAATCTTATACAATAATTATACGTTTCTTGTGAATAATTCCATATCCTAATGAGTAATACAACCCAGCCTATGTATTGGATATCTTGTCTATTTAACGATACACTTTACAACTTATTTAGAAATAGACCTAGAAATAAATTCTGCAAAAAAGAAAGAGTATTACAATTGGATATTGACTTTTTAGTCTAAAAACTTAAATTTTACTGTCCTTATGGTATGCATGTTTTCTTTTCTTTTTTTCATTTTTTAACCTTACTAAAACAAATCAAGCGTAATGTTGCTATATGAATCTATAAGTAAGAAGTGTTTCGGTGTTATAAATAACTCTTAAGTATATAGTGTAATTTACATTGTGAAAGAAAAGACATTAAATCACCTAATGACAATTTCACGATGAAAAAACGCTATAACTTAAATGAAATTTCCTCGCAAATATATTAGCAATATTTTTATGAATTACGTTACAGTCCCGAAAATTAATACAATAATCACATCTAATTGGTGAACTAAATTTGGGAAAAAACAACAACAAGGATATGGTAAAATAGAATTTTGATGATCCTGATTAAGACAATATTATATATGATTTAATGACCATAGAATTATGTCAAAGGCAATTAAATATCTTGGTCGTTTATCCATTATATGGACAATTAACGGAAACCGTTGAACTGACTGTTTTTTTTTTTGTTTGTTTTGTTTTAGTTTTTTTTTAAGAAAAATACTTTTTTGCAGAAGAAGGTAATTTTCTGTTTTCACTGAAGTGTGAAACTAAAAGCCTTAGCATCCTGTTTGATGCCGCGAAGCGGAATCACACAGAAATGTAATTTTTTGTTTTTAGTTTCATACCCGAAAGAAAACAAAAATACTCACCTCCTTTCTTATGATCACAGAAAAATAGGTTAAAAAAATCATTTACTATTTTGAGACAGCTGTTTGAAGGACTTTTGGATATATAGCAAACCATTTCTTAACCCTTTCCCGTTCAAATACGGGATTTTCCGTTCCTGTGATTTTATACTCAAGAAAACATTGTGGAAAAAGAAGAAATTGCTTGTAACAAGCAATTTCTACTTTTTCCACAATATTTTCTACCATATATGATGGTTTCATTTCAAATGGCATCCAGTTTTCATTGTCGTCTCAAACCTCTTTCAATTTGGACAAGTCTAAAATTTTCAAAAATGGGAAAGGGTTGGGTTAAAGGCCATTCAATTTTCTCTTCTTCAATCGACCAATCGGGACTGTCAATCTAAAAATAAATCGACCAATCAAATCATTCATTTAGAATGAAAGTGGATCTTTAACTCCGACATTGGTCGACATTTTTGTGAAGCCTTTTAACTGGTTTTGGCGATTTAAACATCGATAATTTAGAATATGTACTGGTCCAACTTTCAACAGAAGTCACGAGTCAAAAACTACCATTAGTTCGACATGAATTATGATTTAATTGCTCATCATTTTATGTTCAAAGAGTGCATTAATGCCAATAAAACAGCAATAAACGTTGATCTACCTCGCTGAAACGCATTATAAATTCTTTAAATAAAGATTTTTTTAACACAAGAAAGACTATGTTTATTACTAAAAAGAATGTTCCACCAAAAAGCGAATGGCTGTTTTAACAAGCTGGGTATAGAGAAAAAATACATATTCACGTGAAACTTAAGTTGCATTACATTAACATGGGCTTTTAACAAATCTAATTTTTTTTTCTAAATCATATGCAGGTGATATAATTTGTACTTTGTGCTACGGCTATAAATATTATTAAATCAAAACTGAATTTGTCTATTTGCGTTCTGATATTAGAACCAAGGAGCTTTAAATTCTTGAACAGGTGGGTTGTGTTTTTTCATATTATATAATATGCTCTATATATATTTAGAATAAAGATTTAACTTTAACCCCTAAGACTTCAATAAGCAAATAGAAGACATTCTAATAGGTCAAGAGAGGACATTTTCAAACTTCTTTTTTTTTTTTTTTTTTTTTGAGGGGGGGGTGTCAAAACCTTCATTGTTGAGTCAAATACGAGGCCTGGTAGCCACATAATTAATCAGACGGATTGAGATTTCCAAGTCTTCCCCGTGTATTTGAGACATCCGCGAAGAATACATCCCTCAAAATCGTTTGGTCACGGATGGAAGAATGTTATCTGAAGAGCATTAATATTTCCGAACATAATAATAACTATATCTTTGCTATAATAGGTCGTTATGAACGTATTTTTCCCATTCGCCTCCCCAGTCAAATAGTTTTGTTATCAAGTTACGTTTTTCCCATAAACCTATTTACCGCCTGCAAAGCAAATAAAATTGGCCAATAAAAGAAACCCAACCGCTGTCTTAAGAGACATACTCTTTGCCTTCCGCTGATCTCTATAATTGCTTAGTTATTTGTTTGTTTGTTGGGTTTTTTTTGTGTGTGTGTGTTTTGTTGTTGTTGTTGTTTTTTGTGTGGGTTTTTTTTTGCGTTAGTAATTCCTATGTATAGAACACTCTATTAATCAAATAAATAGAATAAATTCCTTTTACCCATTACCAGACGCCAAAATTTAAGACTGGTCAAAATTGAAACGAAATGCAGACGACAATTTAATTTTATTTTACACAATGTTTTCTCAATTGTTATTTTTATGGGTTTCAAAAAACGTCCATTGTGCGGGAATGGGTTAAACCTATTTGAACCTATTTGCTATATCATAATTAGCCCCTAAAGGTAATGTCTGCAATAATTTAGATCTACTTAATTATTACTGAAAATAATAAACTGATCTTAGTCAGTTTTGCTCTTTTTATAGTATTCTCATCATCCCTACCTTGTATATTTCGTACAGTTCTAACAGAAAAGCGTTGCTAAACTCATTCCCAAATAATCCCTCCTTTTTACGCCCTTCAAGAAAAAAAACTTTGGAAAACATTGTGGAAAAAAGAGAAGAAATCGCTTGTAGCAAGCAATTTCTTCATCATCATCCACAATGTTTTCTATCCCAAAAGACAAGAATATTTTAAGTTCCATTAACTTGAAATTGTTATTTGCAGCTTCTTTCAATTTGGTCTAAAATTTCGCTGTGTGGGAATGGGTGGATAAGGATAAGTTACAGACACGACGTCTTTAACCGGATTTTTATAATTATTATTATTTTTCCTTTGGAAAATATTGTGGGAAAAGAAGAAATTGCTTGTAACAAGCAATTTCTACCTTTTCCACAATATTTTATACCCTATTGAATAATTACTTTTCAAATAGATTCAAATTTAAATTGTCGTCTACAAAACATTTGATATTGGATAGTCTAAAATTTTGTAAAACAGTACAGGGGTAAACTTAGTCATAAAACTTCGCGAAATAGGAGATAAACATAACGTTCATGCATGTAACGAACGACTATTTGGCCTATTACTGATTTATTTACGTCTGCAGGTGAATTCAAATGTTCGTACCCTGCTAAAAGAAAACTTATTTTCAAACTAAATAAAGCGAAGATAATGAAGGAAACCGTTACTACATCAAAACTTTGAAACTATCGTTGGTGGGTACCCCATGTTGGGAGGAGTTTCTAAAGATTCTCTTAAATCTCTATTCATGCCACATCGCCTAATGCGTTAACTCATTTTTGTCTAGATCCATACTTATTCACACCCATTCCCACACATTAACATTTTTTATATCCACAACAATGAAAACAATAAAAATTAAAAAAAAAAAGAAACACTTTAGTTTACAAGTAATATCATAACCCTTGTCATGCTGAATTAAAACCCTGTTTAGAATTGCACCAAAATCAAATCACTGAAATCACTGAAAGTAATATTTGCAGGTCAATATTTAAATTGAAAACTGATTTTAGGATCAATTTTGTTTTTGAATGGAACAAATAGGTGGTGTAAATGAAGATCAGACTGCACATATGTGCAGGCTGATCTTTACTACACCTCCTGCCCAAACAGGAATATTCCGGTTCAGCATGACAAGGGTTAACTATCCCCTATTTTTTTCCACCTCAAACAATTGACCAATCGCGACTGTCAATCAAATAACCAGTCGACCATTGAAATCATTCATTGAGACCAGAAATGAGTTTTGATCTTGATGGCCGCCATTTTTGCTAACCTATTTGGTTGGTTTGCCGACTTAAACCTTATTTAACATGTAGTTACGGCGTTTAAGTCGGCAACCAACTATACTACTATTTTGTTACATGCTACTGGCAATACAATTTTCAAAATAACGCCCTTACAAATCGAAGCGATACTTTCTGTCTGTCGGAGACAATGGTCGGGGCTAACGAAGTCAATTGGCGGGGCCAGCGATTGGTCATTTCAAAACCATCTTTCACATCGTTGAATATGAACCAGTCAGAATAAGTCGTCGTCTTGAAAGCGGTGGAAAAGGGGGCTGTTGGTTCGAGCAACTGTATTGAACCCAGTGCCAGACAGCAAAGTTTTAGACTGGTTCAATTTGAAAGGAGTTGCGGACGACAGTTTATTTTTTATGAAATTTCAGATTTTTCAGCTTTCCGGATAGAAAAGATTGTGTAAAATGAAGAAATTGCTTGTTACAAGCAATTTCTTCATTTAACACAATATTTTCCTAATTGTTTTTCTTGAGGGGCATCCAACAGCGTCTCTGTGTGATAGCAAAATGCTTGACTAGAATATATACTGTATCGAAGTTCTTGTCAAGATGTCATTGGAGGAAAGGTGTTAGGTATTTCTCTTTATTTAAAAAAAACGAAGAGACTATTTTTTATTACATTGAGGTATGCACCTAAAAACTTAATGACATTGTATGAACTCTTGATTCATACATCACTGTCATTAAGTTTTAATGAAAAAAAAAAACACAACATTTTCTTCGTTTCTGATGATTTAAACAAAACAAAGCAACTATTTGAATATTTTTTAGAAAAAGAAAAAGGATTTACTTTGTACGCAAGCATACAAAATATTTGCGTGATTTTATTTTTATTTGTTTATTTGTTTTCAAGAGACAAATCCGGCAAATCAGAACGTTAGAATCTCTATAGACCAAACTAAAACTAAATTAAGCACAGGAAAAGTGAGAGAGCAGTCCGTTTCGTGCCACCCTTACTATGAAAAAGGTTACAACGCTCATATAGAGATTAATGCGCGATTTGAGTAATTATCCCAATGAAGTTATGAGCCATTATACTCCGTAGACGAGCTACTTCTTACAAAACCTAATGCAATAACACATGCTTGGAACATGTGTGATCCCCGCCATTGAAACTGTTCAAAAGATCTCATATTGGTGTTGTTCTGAGAAATACTTTATCTGCCCTTCAGTCGATTAACCCATTCCCACACAAACCCTCCTTTTTACACCCCTAAAGAAAAAAGCTTTGGAAAACATTGTGGAAAATGAAGAAATTGCTTGGATCAAGCAATTTCTTCATTATCCACAGTGTTTTATATCCGAAAGGACAAAAAAATTTAAAATTCCATCAACTTGAAGTTGCCGTCTGCAGCTCGTTTCAATTTGGACCGGTCTAAAATTCCACTGTGTTGGACAGGATTAAGGAGATTCGCACCTAAACCTATTGACCAAGCGCTGGCCCCGCCAACTTACTCCGTTGGCCCCGCCCATTGATCCCGACGGGAAGACCCACTTCGATTTTAGATAGAATCAGTTTTTTCAAACTTTATAGCCATGCAGTACAATATATCAAAAAAGTAAATTCGTTGGTTGTCGACTTTAAAGTCGTAACTACAGTTTGAATAAGCTGTAAGTTTGAAGTTTAAGTCGCTAACCAACCTAACGAAAATGCTTCATAAAAATTGTGGTCAACGTCGGAGTGCAAATTCCTCTGCTGATCAAAATGAATGGTTTTGACTGGCCGGATTTTTTTCTTTGATTGAAAGCCGCGATTACTCGATTTCCAAAAATGTCTAATCTGAGCACCGTAGCGAATCTTATTATCAAAGAGAGCTTACTATTTCGAAAACGCGGTTAGTCAACTACAGTTTCGGAAAAGACGATCTAAAAATATTCTAAAAAACAACTTAACTGATTTGATCATGCTTTTATCGTTTATTTATTGTTAATTTTTGTTTTAAAGTACATTAAATCTAGACTTATAAGGCAAACGGAATCAATTTTAAATACACGTAAATTAAAATTCTAATACAAATTCATCCTTGGTTTTAAAGTTGACGTCTTTGGATATTAATATCTACTGTGTTCTCGAATCGAATTCGAAATATTGAAGCCAATAAGAAGGTCGACGGATCGATCTTATATTGAAATATTCATACTACATTTCCAAGAAACGTTTGTTAAAATATTATCAATTAAAATAAAGAAAAATAAACCAAAATGGAATGTAATTTTAACCCTTTCCTGTTTTACAAAATTATAGACCTGTCAAAATTCAAAAATTTGGCAGACGAAAATTAAAAGTGCATTTAATGTGAAAAATATTAATTTAGTAGGGTAGAAAAATATTGTAGAAAAAGAAGAAATTGCTTGTTACAAGCAATTTCTTCTCTTTTCTACAATATTTTCTCAATTATGAAGTTGAAATATGAAATATGGATTGTAAAAACCAAGGATTGAACAGGAAAGGGTTAAAGTCAATCAAGAAGTAATGATAAAATGGAGTATAAAACGACTCGTAAAAATCTTCAAAAATCTCAAGTATTGCGACAAAAAGAAATATACAAGATTCAAGCGATTTTTCGAGTATATCCTTGGAAAAGAGACAGGTTATTTCTAAAATTCTCTCCGGAGAATAACTTTACACACTATATTTAGGGGGCGGGACAGTCACTTATTTTGTCTGGCCAAGTGAAAAAATATTTCCCTTCCAGACGTATAAGTTAAGATACAACTAAAGTAATGTCTATTTGTCAAGGCTGACCCGTAATTTGTTCGTAATTACAAGGTACGAACAAGAAAAGATCATATATATTTCGTTTTTTCCCCAACCTTGAATTAAGACAATTTGTATTCACTTGTTTAAAAGGTCCGTTGGACAGACTTTGTAGACGTAATTTGCTTCAATATTTACTGAACTAATCTAGAGGTAAAGCCAAACCAGAAAATGTGTAAGATCAATAAAAGGTCGTTGTCATTCTAAAATCTCGTAACTACAGCTTGAAGCAAGGTTGAATCAAGCTGTAGTTACGGGGTTTTAGAACGGCAACGACGAAAAGCAGTTTCTTTGAAATTGTTGAATTTTAAATTAATATCACAAATTGGTGGTATATCTCTTTTTCTCACGGCGATTTCAGGGAGACAATTGTTCATGTATAGTCCGGGAACTGTTATATTGTCGTTATAAAAAGAAACAATTGCACATTAATTGCATAAACAATAGACTTAAGCAGCGCTATCGATCTATATGTTTTTTGGTCGTCAATAAGAAATAAAAACACTAATTAATTCATTCATTTAGTTGTATGAACTTTTTTGTTGTTGTTGTTGTTGTTTTTGTTTTTTTCCATTCATTTGAATCATCCGTATCTGATGTTAGCTATTTGAAATAATTCTTTAACACATTCCAACACAAGAAAATTTTAGACTGGTCCAAATTAAAAGAAGCTGCAGACGACAATTTCAAGTTGATGGAATCTTAAAATTGTTCGTCTCTAGGGATAGAAAACAATGTGAATAATGAAGAAATTGCTTGATACAAGCAATTTCTTCATTTTCCACAATGTTTTCCAAAGCTTTTTTCTTGAGGGGCGTAAAAAGGAGGGCTTGTGTGGGAATGGGTTAAAACACGGAGAAATATATATTAACCGGGGGGGGGGGGGGAATATTTTCATTATAGGTGAATGCTTTAGGTTAGGACATACCAATGCACAAAGCCTTATCTTTTAAAGATATGCTTCAATATTTTAGCAACACGCTTCAATCACATGCTACCCTAAACGCAATTTCGTCCCGTTCTTTGTAACAAAAATGTCAATCAAAACAAAACAAATGGGTATTTACGTTTTTTGTAAAATTATTTATACCCCGAAAATAATTCCAAAGACATTTTCTGATTGGCTTTCATTGAGCTGTCTTTCTCCAGCCTGTTTTTATCTATCTTCATAATTTCATTTGTTCATTCATTCAATCATAAAATCTTTTTTTTTCTTTTTTTTTCAATTTCTTTTTATTTCACTAAGCGAATTCATCAATGATTATCAATTCTGTAAATAATGTGTATGAATATCAAAAGAAAGCTGAAAAGGGGCCGAATGAAACAAGGATAAAATGAACAGAATCAGTCTTCGATTTACCCCTCAAAGTCTGATCTTTAGTGCATAAATTTTACCAGTCATATGTTTTGCTCAATATGTAAAAATGAGAACAATAATTCGATTAAAACTTTATAACATAGACCTGGAAAAATGAAAATGTGCATTAGCCTGCCGTTTGGTGAAATTACATTTCGAAAGTGAGGGACCAAAATATCGTAACTATAGCTCAAATTAGCTGTAGTTACAATAATTTTGTCTCCAGCCGACTCGTGTATTTGAAATGGTGGGCTATAAAATGTTTTTAACACAATTCTGTAATTTTATAGCCTAATAACAGCAAGCTTTTAACTGGAAAGTGCTGAATTGTTGTCTAGCATGATAAATGCTCATTCGGAGAGGTATTCGATATTCATAATACGTTCTATTATTTACCCAGATTTTGTGTAAAATTACTGGAAATTCAAGTCAGGGGCAAAACAATACAACATTAACGGATCGCGGCTGATAATGAAAAAATTGACCTATCGCGGTTGTCAATCAAATAATAGGTCGACCAATGAAATGATTTATTTAGACAGGAAGTTCAGTTTGAACTCCTTCATTGGACGCAATATTGGTGAATCATTTTTGTTGGTTTGGTGGCTTAAAAGTCGTAACTACAGCTTATCCAAGCTGTAGCTACTACGTTTAGGTCGCCAACCAACCATTCTACTCACTCGTTACGTGCTACTGGCCATAAAATTTACGAATAACGCCGTTAAAGATCGAAGCGGAAGTTCCTGGTTGAGTTAATGGGCGGGGCCAAATGATTCAGTGGGCGGGGCCAGCGATAGGTCAATTGATAAATCATTAAAATAATACATTTAGCCATTCATGTGAAGCGTTTTTGGTTTCAGTTGCCAGTGATCCAAATGTTTGTTGTTTATATTTCAAATCATTTTGTATAATACCCATACAGTGTTGTTTTGCATTTGGGAAAAATTAGTCATATATTTTGTTTTGGTTTGTTATGATAGAAATCAAGTAGAAGATGATTACAGACAGACAGACAGATATTCATTTTATGACGTAAACAAAAAGTACATAGTCACAAATCACAGACGTATAATGGATTGTCACGTTTTCTAACAAACAACTGTTGATCAAATAGTTACATAATACAAACGATAAATTGCACATTACAATAGGTTAAACTGGCCTAAATCTTAAAACGTCAACTTATTGTTTCCTTTACTAGAATAATTCGGTCCCTCCCTCTCTCTGTCTCTCTCACACACACACACACTCTCTCTCGCTCACTTTTTTTGTTTCCTTTTAAGGACTATAACTCCCCACTTTTAGATTTATTATATTATTGTCATCTATTGCCTTTCTTCACAGAATAATTTTACGTTTCAATCGAAGTCTATAAATCTTAGATCTTTCTTCATTTTTTTCACGAGAAGTATAACTTTTAGATATTTGATGATTTAGCAATTGAAAAAAAGTAGGAGAATTTGGAAACGTAAATTTGTAAACACTAACAAAATAGCATGCAGTTTGCAGTATGAAATAATTGGGCATTGAATCCTTTATCGAATACTACACGAACCGTCTATATTACCTTTAGCAATGAAAATAGTAATTATACCCGAACAGCATATATTACGACAGATTTATCAAAGCTGTAGTTACGACAGTTTGCTCGAGCACCGACAATATAGTGTCGAACAAAGGTCAAAGATAACTAAAGCAAGCATGATGAATTACATAATAATGCTAAAAAAAGTCAATTACATTTTGAAAGCGTTGAAAGACGAGAACACGTTATGCAGAAATTCAACAGGTTTACCAAACAATTAAAGGTACTGTATGACAAATGTATTTGTTTGTATGTCATAGAAATCTTTTTGAAAGCGTTAGAAGAGGGTCAATTCGAATTATATCGAAATACCATAATCTTCAAAAGCAAGCACTAATGTCTGCTTAACTATGATTTATCGACAAAAAAGTATGATCTTAGACAAAAAGGGGCATAAATTACACCAATTTAAACCCGACCTGTGTTTTGTACGACATTTTCTTTATTGATGATTTAGAGTCCTATTAGCACGTGGTATATGGGTTAACCTAAAACAAAAGACTTAAACACTTCTGCAGTCCTGCTCCGGTAACCTTAAATATGCCTGATTTAACTAATGATATACTACCCTGTCTTGATATTGGATATAATTCCAAATCAAACGCTTTTGTTCTACTTCCAGAGCAACATATTAAATGGGTATTTTTAGTTTCGACTATTTCAAATTACTTACACGTAACCCTGTGTTGTTTTCGTTGTTGTTGTTGTTTCTAATTAACAAATCGTGACTATCAATCAAATGATCTGTCGACCAATAAAATCGTTCATTTAGACCTGAAGTGAGTTATGAACTCGAACATTTGGCAGCCAAGTTTGTTAAGCTTTTTGTATGTTGGTTTGGCTGTGGAACTTCCGATTGGAGTCAATGGGCTGGGCAAACAGAGTAAGTGGGCGGGGCCAGCGAATGGTAATTTGTCTAGTTGAGCTCTTTTTGTCAGTCTTTAAGATCTATGCGAATTGGAAATTGCTTTCCCAACTATTACCTTAAGCAGTTTAATTAATTTATTCCAGTTTTAATGCTACTTCAAACGCTTAATTTGCTTCAATCTGGAATTAAATGATGTTATAAGAGCGTTTCCTATAAGTAATAAGTGATATTTTATCGGAAGACATGAAGAATAATAAGGTACTAAGTAAGAGTCTCCTAATTTTAACTTTATTTGTCTAAATCATTTCTCAACAATTCAATTTTAGTTCCGTTATCAAAAACGAGCTTTCTGATTGGCCGAAAAAAATAGTTCATAACTCCATGAACAAAATTTTGAGTACGCAGCTATTTTGTTTGCCTCCACACAAAATAATTCCACTCAAAAAAGTATCAAAATTGTAAAGTTTCTACTTTTTTCGCACGATGCTATGAAATTATAAGAAATGAAGAGAATATCTTTTGTTTTCATTGAGGTATGAACCGAAAAACCTAATCACACTTATGTAGTAATCCGCTTCGCGTATTCATACAGTGTGATTAGTTTTTTCGGTTCATACCTCCATGAAAACAAAAAAATTCTCTTCATCTTTTAATAGAGTGAGCCTTACTATAGTAAGAGAGTTAGACACTCCGTTCTCAGAAAACTGTTCATATGTTTTCCATTATACCAAGTGCCAACATAACTTTGGTTTTTAAAGTAATAAAGAATATTTTACTTTTACCATAAAAGCTTTTTTTCTGGTCATCCTCCCAATGTCTCATTATTGATTGATGATTATTTCTTTATCTTGTATATATAATTGAACAATCGCCGGCCCGCCTAGTTATTCCTTTGGCTACGCCCATTGACTCCAACAAGAAGTCCAGCGTTGAATTTAAACGGTGTTATTTCAAAATGCATGGCCAGTAGCATGTAACAAAAAGGTAGAATAGATGGTTGGCCTCCTAAACGTCGTAGCTATAGATTGAATAAGCTGAGTTACAACGTTTAAGTTGCCAAACCAACAAAAATACCTCACATAAATGTCGACCATTTTTTGGAGCTCAAAGTTCACTTTCGGTCTAAATGAATGATTTGATTGGTCGATTGATTCTTTGGTTTACAGCTCCGAATGATCAATTTACAGAATTTTGGAAGAAAATTAAGTATTGAATAAATAACGTTATTTTTTTTCCTGCATAGGTCATTCGGCATTTAACCAGTGACCAGGTGGCACGTTTTTAGACTATTCCATATTGAAAGGAGATGCAGATAACAATTAAGGTGTATGACATTTTAGATTTTCAACTTTCTTGATAGAAAACATGGTAGAAAATGAGGATATTTCTCCATTTTCCACCACGTTATCCCCAGCTTCATTTCTAAGGGGGTCAGAAAGTATCATTGTGTGGGAATGGGCTAAAACATTCATGAAAGTTTCCTATGATGATCGCCGTACCTTCGACCGTATCAAAGAAAACTAGTATGTATATAAAATAAGGGATAGATTGATTGCCAAGGGTGTAGCGAGATACTATCAAATGCTGGATAAGACCCTTTGCAACCCTAAAAGTCAATTCAAATGAGGCCGACGAATGACCCATTGACCTTTATTGGGCTTTTTATGACTCGCCTGGTGTTTGTTATAATACTATCAATAAGTCCTTATTTGGTTATCGTGAAATCTGATACAGTTTATGTTTAAAGCTCTATTCAAGATCACGTCATAGTTGTAACAACATAGACAAGATAGTGATACGTCAACATATCGATTAGCGTGGAAGATCGGAACATCGGCGCATCCTTCAAACAGTTAAACTATTCTTTTTTTATTTAGAATTAAAAGCCTTGCGCAAGTTTGAGCTTTTTTGTGTGTGTGTGCGATAGGAACGGTCTTATCAACTTGGAATTCTAACTGATGTATCGATAGAAATTAAATAACAATAATGATAAAAAACACTGACAATTTAAGCCCGAGAACGGGGGACCACATTGCATTATTTTTTTCCCCAAGGTAAAACATGGATGTTCTTTCTTTTACAAGTCTATGCCATAAATATTGGACGTCTCTTTTAGAGACATTTGTCATTTTCTGAACGATCATTTTTATGCTTAAAGTACTGTACTATTTGTTAATATCGCAAAACATCAATATTCCATTTCAAATTACCTTTATCTTACATTTTTGTGATATATCCTGTCATTGTTCTACATTTTTGATGTCAAAATTCGTAAGTGAAGTTACCATCTTGAATTGGGACGAATTTGACAGAAAGTTCCTTTTACGACAGATTTGGTCTCCGAAAATTTAGATAACTAACAGACAGACAGACAGACAGACAGAAGAAATATTGTGTCAAACAGACGAATTAAGAGAACCGCACTTAATCTTCGTATAGTTAAACCCATTGGTGACTTCGTACCTATATAACGATGTAACTTACAGCACTATCAGTGTCGATTTATAATATCCGTAACAAGGTAACATATTTGGCGTGCGCGCGTGTGTGTGTGTTTATGTGCATACAGCTGTATTTGGTCTGGAAGAGATGTTGTATACTGTAATGCTTAACGACAAAGATTTTGTTCTATTGAATGCTTTTTGAGCAACAAAAATATAGTTTTCATAACATTAGGTCTGATAATTGAAATGAAAGAAAAAGAAACTAATCTAGACAATTTGTCGACGTCCAGTAATTAACCAGTAAATAGCGGCCTTTTACACCACTAGTCAGAATACTAAGTGTACTAATTTACTTGCACTTCTAATTAGACAAAATGTCAATGGAACAGTGTGGGCACATTCTCGACTCTGCATCTGTCTCCAAAGAGCTAGGAAATGCAATCCACTTTTCTCCTCTTTTCTAAATCAGGATGTAATTTTGTTTAAAAAGTTTCGTTTTAATAATTGATTTGCGAATGAGACAATTCATTGTTTAACGTCAAACATAGTCAATGTTTTGATTATTGTATTAAAGACCTCTCTCTATTCTTGTTCCTAGATGGGGACTATGCTGATTTCATCTTCTTTTTATGCAAACCGATGACATTTCTTTTGGATAAAATATGCAAGACATACCGTATCATGCGCTCTACTTTTGTGGATGGTAGTAAATACAATTAGAATAAATGGCCGATGATAAAGCAAGGTTAATATTGAGAATGAAATAAAAGAAATATATGTGTAATAAAAAACACAAGTAAATTGTTGATCGAGTGTTGATATGTGTATGATGAGTTTAAATAGTCGAATCATCGTTGCACCATCTTGACAATGCATTAAAGAATATTTCAGCAATTACTCTAGTGTGAATTTGACTCTTAGCTTCGGCACTCCGTTGCATTTAAGATGTAGGCTTTGAATAATAACCCATTCCCACACAGTGGCGGTTTTTGACGCCCCTCAAGACAATTAATTGGGAAAGCATTGTGTAAAATGAAGAAACTGTTTGCCGCAAGCAATTTCTTCATTTTACACAATGCTTTCTACCCAGAAAGGTGAAAAAATATACATATTTTCACAATCTTTAATTTGCAACTCCTTCAATTTGGACCAGTCTAAAATGTTTGCTGTCCGGTAATAGGTTAACCTGACAATTGACGGATCACGAGTGTTAGTTAAAAGTCAATAAACTAATCAAATCATACTTTAAGACCAAAAGAGAACTTTGAACTATGGCAACTGTAAATACGACGTTTATGTCGCAAACTTACCATTTTACTTTTTTGGTTACGTGTTTATGACAATAAAATTTTCAAAATAACGCCACGTAATACATTATTCGAACTTCCTGTCAGAACTCAGAAGGCGAAGCCAACGATCCGTCAGTAATTCTCACTTCCTTTTTCGTAAACAATTCAAGCAGGTTGAGTTATAAAATTGTATCAACAATAAAACGACAATAACATGTTCACCATTTCTTGGCTAACGCCATCAGTCTCAATAGAAAAATGTAGTTGTTTGTTTGTTTAGTGGGGCTATCCCCACTTTCAATAATATATCAGTTATATCGTAGTAGCTGGGGTACCTAACCATAGCTTCCTATCATTTGTCACATCGAAACAATCACAAAATTCGATATGAATCACCACGAGTTCATCCCGCTACTTATTCTGCGCCCTTTGGTGAGAGACAAATGACACATGTTGCGATAAAGTAAGGTTTACATAGAATTTTCCTTGTCAAAAACAATTTACTAACTACAAAGGCGTATACTCTGTGCTAAACTTAGTAATGTTTTATCAAACATGAAATTTGTGGTCAATTCATCCGGATATTCCGGCGATAGAGTGATTCGAGCAGAAGGTCATGACGATCCTGTTTAAGCCAGGTGTCTGCCACGTACGTCATCGATTCTACGCTTTCTCCTAACTTTGTTTTTCGTGTTTCCATATTATTTCGGAAATCCCTACTATTATTGTATAGTTTCACCAATCAAAAACGAGCCTACGAATTGTCCGAAAAAATGCCTCAATGAACAAATTTTGAGCAC
This sequence comes from Fragum fragum, assembly GCA_946902895.1. NCBI lineage: Eukaryota > Metazoa > Mollusca > Bivalvia > Cardiida > Cardiidae > Fragum > Fragum fragum. Next base: position 40,048,093 of record OX336372.1, read on the forward strand.
GCAGCTATTCCGTATGCTTCCGCGCATACATAATGCGCAAAATTGTTCCCCAAAATATGTCTCAAAATTTGTCAAATATTTGTTTTTCTCGCTTGATATACACGTAATAAAATTATAAGAGGTGAAGAGAATGTGTTTTTGCTTTCATGGATGCATGAAACAAACAATACAAGCAAACAAACAAAGTAATAACTCATATGTATGAATTCGCTTTGCGTATTCATACCGTGTGATTACTTCTCTCGTTTCATACCTCCCTGAAAACAACCATATCCCCCCCCCCCCATCTCTTAAACCAACATGAATCATTTGTGTTTACAATAATGATACAAGTATTTTCTCTGAGCCATGATCTGTGGTAGTGAACACCATTTTCAGAAACGATTAATTTTATATGTGCATGTCATTTCCAACTTTTTAGATGTGTGTGAAATGCCGGAACTAAGCAGTCTAAGCAGCCACTCATGGTATTTAGAATACAACTTATCACCGGTGTCGATATTATATCTAAAGCGAAGACTCTTATCTGTGCGGATGTGTACATACAAAAATAGACCCTGAAAATCCTAAATTGGTTAGCTGTTCTTCATCGTGACTTTCTTTTCTAAACCGTTGGTTCATTATTTTGTCAAATTAAAAGCAGAGTTCCGGAATTCGTCTATGAAATAATGTAACCAACTTTTTAGAGCTAATATACGCTACAGATGATGTGGTTCCAAGAACATAAAATGTGTTCTCAAATCCAGTCAAAATATCTTGATTTGAATAAACAGCAGTTCGGCAATCAAATCTTGTATCGAATTACCAAGTATATCTTGAGGCAAACTATCACAGAAATATTATGACCTGCACGTGCTCCACAGACGTGATAATAAAGGTGAAAAAAGTGCGAACTTATCTTTCATAAGAGAGCAAAGATTGGAGGAGAAATTCTGGAAATTGCTTCCTCTTGTGATCAAACTGTTTAATAATCTTCGCCACCAAAGAACATTTATGTTGTGTTTGCACAACCCAGGCAGGGTAATATAACATAACATTACATTTTATTCGGCAGTAAACAGCACGTTTCGTGTTTATAGCATTCATAGAAATTAGACGGTACATACATTCGTACAAAAATGATACGAACTTTGGCCTCGCAAACAAAAATCTAACCAGAGAATCGCAAAAATCTAAACAAACAATATAACAACGTGATACAAAAGGACGAAGTTGGGGAGAAAAAAGAACATAAAAAGAAATTTCTAGCTATCATAAAGCAGTGCTCTTGTTAGTAATTGCATCGGTTGAAATTAATAGTTCAATACATTTTTTACATTGATGGACGTTTATGAAAGCATGGATTAAAAAATCGTCTTCTCATTAAACTAAACATGGATATATAAAAAGAAAATGATACAAATCTAAAAAAAAAAAAAAAAAAAAAACACGAGTGTTTCAACTAATGCAAAATCCTTATAAGCGTGGTACAGGTGGTTTAGAATGTTACTTTCTTCACTAATTCTTGCTTTGTAAGCGAAATAGGTAAATCTAGCTAAATTATTTTATAATTTAGAAGATGTTGAGTTCACCAGAAATTTCAGAATCGTTTATTGGTGGCCATTGAAAATAGTATTTTTAAATTCTGTTTTTAGTATAGTTTTTTTGGCAGATTAAGAAAGAGTGGCATTCATTTTTATCGGATTTGGTTCCATATTGTACATATTCGATATACTCTTGTAGATTCTACAGATATTTGGCAGAGTCTAAATCATTTCAGTTGTGATCTCAATAATAGTAGCTTACGATGCCTCGTGACCGTTTTCCACGTTTTCTCACATTTTCAAGTGTGTTTTGCTTATGTGACTTTTGGCATTGATGGATACCTGGACACTTCCATTGGTTCAGACAGGAAGTTTGAGTGAGATACTTTGTTTTTAACAAAGTTTATGGTCATTAAAGTGAACGAAAAAAGGTCAAACTTGGACGTCGTAACTGCTTTTCATAAATGTTGGGCTAAAATTTGATTTGTCAGTCGTATTTAATTGGCAGCGTCGATTCGTCAACGGATAAAAACCTACAAACGTTCTCATAAAGGTCGCACTGTGTCGCGTGCAAATCGATGACGTAATTTTGCATCCGGTCTATTGTCTGACGTCATTAATGGCAGTATCAGTCATCTATTATCCCCTACCGGCACCTTTTCCAATCGAAGGCCATATTACATTATTTTCAATTAGACTATTTTAACGGCCTTATTTGCATACATTATAGTCAGTAACACGTGAACGGTTGTTTGCCGACCTAAACGGCGTAACTGCAGTTAGAGTAAGCTGTAGTAACGACGTTTATGTTGGCTTCACATGAATGGCGGCCAATGCCGGAGCTCAAACTTCACTGTCGGTCTAAATAAAAGATTTGATTAATCGATTGGTTGTTTGATTGACAGCCGCGATCCATCAATAGTGCGGCTTATACGCATCTTACAAATATACGGCATTTGGCATTACATGTAACTGATTATTGAATTAAACACTTTTCTTACAGAGACAACAATCAATAAAAAATGTTTATGTTTCTTTGGCGATGGTCGTTAAGGGTTTAGCTATTCTGTAGTGTATCATTATACTGCACAACTAAACGTATTTAAAACAAATCATTACAGCTTATAAAATCATAATTATACTCATTTGGGGTAATATAAACTGAACAAATAATCGTAATTACCAGATGTCCAATATCTTAGGAGGCATATAATTGGCATTCATTGTGCTTCAGAATTGGTTTCTTGAAATAGAACTGTATATTAAATCTCTCAGCATTCAAAGGGAGGTAAATCATCTATACGCCCAAACCTATTGATTCATATAAACCAAGCAAAACTTCTTCATCATTAACAACTGAACATATAGTTTAACGTTAAACAAAGATTCAACTTATAACAAAACCATGTTTTCACCATGGGTCTGTGAAAGTCGTTTTAATGTACTACAACTGAATAAATTGAATAAATATGTTGTCATGTAAGTTTTGTCAACTATAGAAAGTATTCCAATCCTGCTGGAGAGCCAAAGTACTTTAACGAATCTAGCAAAAATAACCGTTCTTTATTCAAGACATTTCGACACAAAGTGAGGGCCATAAGAATGTCCTGAAAATTAGCAACACTTGAAACATGGTGTTTTCAGAATTTTCAGAAACAAAAACATGTAAGCTGTTTCTCTGCATTGTTTCGAAACACAAGTTAATGGTTATGTTTTGATCTGCGTAATGCTCTCTCTCTCTCTCTCTTTCTTTCTTTCTTTCTCTCTCTCTCTCTCTCTCTCTGTCTCTCTGTCTCTCTCTCTCTCATTTCTTTCTTTTTATTTGGGCTTGGTTTATTTGAAGAAATAACTATTTTAACACTTGTCATGCAGAATTATAAATTCTCTACAATTCTCTACAAAATTGCGTTAAAATCAACAGACCCGAACACTGAAGAACAGCTCCAATTGTGGTTATATATTCATTTTGTCCTATAAAAACTCTGGCTTGAAAGGGACAAGCAGCTGGTGAAGGCTAGGAACAGACTGCATATATGTGCAGGGTGATCTTTATCTATTTCATGTCAATTCAGAAATATTCTGGATTCAGTAGGACATGGGTTAATAGAAATGAGCTGGAAGTATTGTCGAGTTAATATTATGTTCGAAATAGTACAGAGGCACAAACCAATGTGCAACGTCTTTGTCAGTGGTACAGTGTATTATCTTAACCCTAGAGACTTGTGTCTAGATATTTGTTGCGTGTTAAGCAGAGAACGAATTCTTTAAATAGAATACATAGTTGGTAAGATGATGAAATGTGTATAACAAATCGTCGATGTTCTACGAAAATCTCGTAACTACAGCTTTGAATAAGCTGTAGTTACGAGGTTTTCGTAGAACAACGTCGAAATGATGATTTAATCCGTCTGAAGAAAAGAGTGATTTGGGAAAAAGTATGGAAAATGAGAAATTGCTTTTGAGAAGATTTAAATCTCTCTATTTATTGCATTGTTTTCTACCGTATCTGACACACATTTTTTAAAATCAAATTTTCTTTGAATTGTAGTCTGCAACTTCTTCGAATATTGTCTATTCTAAATATTCGTCATTCGGTGGTGGATTAAGTTGGTTGGCGATAATACATGTAGTAGTAAATGTAGGGTATATCACCAGCGTATCGTTTATGAAATATGTACCAAATTTTAATTTTGTTCTAACTCATATCGATAAGATAATAGTACACGTAATAAAAATAAAAAGAAATCGTAATTGCGAGAGGAAAATATCGTAACTACAGCTTTATAAAAGCTTTAGTTACGACAATTTTCTGGCGCAACGACGGAATAATCTTATAACTGCTGTCTTATCTTCAATCTATCAAATGTTCTTTTGAGTTACACAATGCTTGCATGTTGGTTAAAATATTTATATATTCACGTCTTATGTAGATCTAATCCTATCTAATCGCAATTATATCTTTATGATATCATATAGGAATTGATATGTAAAAGAAGAGAATCAAATGATATTTAGCAGTGCACTTTATGTGCGATACCATAAATAGTATTGAACTGTGTCTCAGGAATTAAGAGTTCTAGCTATAGGACAAGCAAACATTTGACACCAGTATTACGAATAGGGACTCGGAGATTTCCATTCTCTTGCACCCCATTTTATTCTGTAATGGGCTCAGTAAAAAGACCACCAATACGTTAGCATATCGTCACATGACGTCATTATACCGAAACTGATTTCAATAAAAAAAACTGAAGTATGGATTTTGGAGGTATTCAAACGGTTCTATTACAATTTGATAAATCAATCTGTTTTAATACACATATAATGTATCGTGAATCATTTTTATTTTACCCTCAACGTTTTAATTCTCACAAAACAACAGTAAAATAATGTATCTTCCATTCCCTGGTTAAACTATCGCGGAGATGTATGGTGAAAGTAACGAACGGTAACTCTGCTTGGGGATTGAGATAATTCTTAGAAGTAAGACAAGTGCCGATCCTTTTTAGCCGGGTAAATTGACCAACGTTGAAAGTGATTGAAATTTAACCAATTTCCACACGATCAAATTCAAAATCTAAAGAAGTTGTAGACGACAATTTTAAGCTGATGAAATATTAATAATCTTTGTCTTTTGAGGTATGAAAACATTGTTGATAATGTAACAAGCAATTCCTTCATTTTCCACAATGTTTTCCCAAACTTTCATGATGAGGGGCGTTAAGAAGTGTCCTTGTGTGGGAATGGATTAACTTGCTATCCAAATGGTGGTACGTCTTCCCCTCCCAAAGACTCCCCTGGCCACACCAACTGACTTCCACAGGAAGTTCCACTTTGATATTAAACGGCGTTATTTCGAAAAAATCAGCAAATGTCGGAGTTCACTTACGGTCTATTGTTAAAATTTGATTGGTCGATTATCTATTTGACGACAGGAACTTGAACAGGAAAGGGTTAACATAATCATTTGCTACTCCAGTGAAAATTGTTTGATGTGGCTAAACCGAAAGTAAGTTTTTTTGTTTGTTTTTTTCTTTTAAGATGAACTTAGTAAGAATTCAAAGATAAAACAGGTGCAAGAAAGATATTTTCAAAAATAAGAGTTTTCGTCGGTGCGCGAGCAAATTGCCGCAACTACAGCTTTAATAAATCTACAGTTACGACATTTTGCTCGCGAACCGATGTTTTATTTGATAGTCGCGTCTTCGTTATGTGGCCATGAAGGATAGAAGAGACATCGTGATGATAAAAGAAAATCATTGAAATGAAATTCAAGTTGGAGAACTCATGGAAAAATTTAGCACAATGCAAATTATTTGATTCAATTCAACGAAAAAAAAAAGTGGTTTAAATTTCGAGAAAAATCTCTATTAACACAAAAGGCTCTCATCTGCTAGTTCGAGGTAAATTAACCCAAAATATTTTTGTAATAGTAATTGGAACACTTTCTGTTTCTTGGAACAATGAAAGGAATAATACAAGGTAGAAATTACGTGAAAATCCTTTTCTGAGCTAAGTTGTATGCTCTCTAAAGGATTAAACCGACCATGGACGTTGTGATTTTCTTTGCTTTCACATTATACGACACATTATAGCACAATCCCACCCTATGACGCAATTCATTTTTCATTTGCTTCCAATTTTGACCAGTCTAAAATTGTGTCGAAATGGATATATGACTCGTACTAATGTCGAATTTAAAAGTCGACCTTGGCACCGGTCTACAGGTATATGAAACTGATTGATAGATAAGCGAATAATGCAGGGATGGGTCGATAGTTAGATAAAAGGGGTAGCTACAAGCAATTCCTCATCGAAGGAAAAGGGACTAAGGTCGTCAAAAAAATTTATTTCAGAAAACCCAAGATACAAATAATGTTTACCACTTCATGACCAGTCCCTGGTTATTGCCGTGCTGAGATTTGTATGCATATTTACAGTCTCTACTTAGATTACACCTCCTGTTTGTCCCTTTCAAACTAGAGGTGTTTATAAGATAAAATTCAAATAAATTCCCTCAATTATACTTCCAGTGTTTTCCGTCCTTTGATTTCAATACAGTTCTTTTATTTCAATGTCAGTCATGGCGTGCTTGCTCACTTTTCTTTTCTAGACGTGGTCACGCATTTCCCCTAAGAAATTCGACTAACAGATTGCTTTTAAACCATGTCCACACAATGACGTTTTTTGAAGGCACTAAACGAAAAAAAACAAAAAAACAAATGGAAATATTGTGTAAAAAAAATATTGCTGGCAACAAGGAAATTCGTCATTTTCTATAAGGTTTTATACTCAGAAAATAGAAAACTCAAAATTTCATAAACCTTGCATTGTCGTCTGTAACTCCTCTAAATATAGACTAGTCCAATATTTTGCCGTCTGGTAATGGGTTAAAGATATTCTTAGAACTACAGAAATAAAGATGACTTAATTCAAAAAGTGTTTTTCATAGAATATTCATGCTGGATGTTCGCCGAAGAAAGCAAGCATAGTAATGAACGAAAATATATTCTCAAGTAACTAATTTGCTGATGTAAGTCATATGAATAAACTTGATTAAATAATACTGACGAATATGTAAAAAAAATATTTGTTGTCATTATATATTTGCATCTCAAAGTAATACATTGTTATTACCTCATTATTCCTTGAGTTCTTCATACACAAAGAAGAAGCAATCTTTCGATCAGAATTTGATTATATTTCACCAGTCATCTCATAAAGCTTAATTTTAAAAGTCAGTTATTTGAGAAATGAAGACTAGATTCCATAGGATTGGACCATATTTGCCTCTCTCCTCATTGCCTTGGATCGATAAGCAATTTAAAACCTAACACCTGATTACAACGTGCATCTCCCTGCTTAATTGATGGCAAGGTCTTAAATTGTAGGCTTTCTTCCTTTAAAAGCAATTATTAACTTTTGAGGCCATTATTTGGTATCTTCTTTAGAAGCATAAAATTTCAATTTTTACTATCTCGAATGGATAAACCAGTTAATATTGTGAAAAGCTTTCCAAATTAAACTGGTTGGATATTGAAAACATTTTATATAATCGGCCAATCGTTAGCATCGCCCACATACTCCGTTTGCAATGTCCATGGACTCCGACAGGAAGTTACACTTTGGTTTTAAACAGTGTATTTTGCAAAATTTATAGCATGTAGCCAAAGAGATGTTGGTTTATGACATAAACGTCGATGCTACAGCTTGAATCTTTAAGCTGTCGTTAAGACGTTAAATCGCAAAACCAAAAAAAAAAAAAAAAAACAGAAAAACAATCACAAAAATGTCGGCCAGTGGCAGAATTCAAATTCTACTTCCAATCAAAAATAACGATTTGATTGACTGTTTTTCTTTTATTGACAGCCGCGATTGGCCAACTATTAAGAAATCCTTGATTTGATCTTTCCTCTCGGTTACTATTCTATAGAAAAAATAAAATCGCAGATGAAACCATTGGTAAATTGGACGATTTTAAATATTCGTAAGTTTCCAAGCTATTAGACATACGAGAATAAATAAATAAATCCGCAAAATTTGCATTACCGAGAAAGAAGTATCGACATGAAAGCGTACATATAGTATATATTCTTTGGCTCATTGTTATTGCAATTCTTTCCGTTAGTCTATAGAATGGTACTTCATTCTTCAAGATTTTCAGAATTTGTTGCTGTTTTGTGTATAAATATATGTGTGTTTGTGTATGTGGGGGTAATGTTCAAGCATTTAGTGCATCCTCCTAATCAAAGCTAAAGGAAAAGAGGAAGCCGTTTTATATAACTTGCCTGTTGACGATCTTATAAGGTCGATTCATTTGTGACCTGTTATCATTTCATGATACTGTCTTGTCATTCGTGATGATTTAAGGCTCATGCATCTATTTGACCGTGTCACGAAAGAGCCTACCTTTGATCTCGCCCCACGATAATTAACTTAAAAGATGGAACCATCGATAGATGTAAATCCTTTCAAATCGAGAAGACGGGTTGCATGTTCCAGGGCTTTAAAACAGAGAAACAGTGACCCGCTTCATGAATTAAGACTGGATAAGACTGGCATTATGACATAGTATGTTCTGTCGACGGTTATGAATAAAAAGACATTTTACGATACACACAAGAGAGACTGTGTTCGGTAGGTTTCGCATTGGACTTAAGTGACAGGGTCAAGGTCCCCTAATTAAAGGCATTATTAGATGAACCTTTAAACCGATGACCCCTTCAAAAAATATACAAGTAATTCTTTACTTTGATGGTCTGTTTGTGTCAAATTTCGACACTACTTTCAATACTATTTCAGTTAAATCGCGGCAGCTTAACCGCCTTTTAACAAATGTCTGAAAGCATCACAGTAGTACTCATTACAGTTAAACATTTGAAAATTGAGAACATTTTGTTTTCAAAATCTGTGCAAGAGCCGGTTTAATGTGATGCTTTTAGTTTCTTTCATTACGCACCACAATTCTGTCGTAGATTGATAGGCAATGTTTTGTCGTTGTTGTTTGTTTGTTTGAATGAAACCCATGAGCTTTACCCGTGACGTTGAGGTCGACAACCAACCTTTTCACTTTTTTGTTTCAGGAAACTGGTCACAAACTTGCAAAATAACGCCGTTTCATATCTATGTTGACTTACCAGCGGAGTCAGAGAGCGATTCAAGTCAACTAATATATGAAGTACTGAAAAGGCTCCGAATAATAAAGCAGTAAAAACGTCAAGGTAATTCTGTTTGTAACTTCATTATCTTTTACGAAAAAACGCAATATCAGAGGAAATTTATGGAATTTAGGGATCTTAGAAAAGGTTCAAAATCCCGCTTGTTACAAGCAAGTTTCTAAACTATCCACAATGTTTTTTATCCCTCACTCCAATAAAGGGTAATTTGTGAAATTGCATCTACATAAGTGTATCTTCTGCAAATTCAATGAATTTGGACCAGTTTAAATTCTGTCGTCTGGTAATGGGTCAAACTTATGAAATAGGTATCTCATATTGATATGCTTTTCTCCTAGGAAGTGCAAAATGAACCATGTATTAATGACGTAATATTTTTTATTGAAATAGGAAAGATATTAATACAATTAAAACTAAACATTTAAATAGTAATCAAAGCCCTTTAAAGACGAATTTAAAATCAACCGTCTAAAAAGTTGGTAAAATCTAGGGTAAAACAACAACAATTAAAGAAACAATTAAATATATTCAGGTATTCGAACACACAGCTTCTAGACGCAGATCCTCATGGTTTGCTAGGAGATCTAAGTAGCCATACATAAACGTGTACGTTAAACAAATGTTTTGTATCCAACATTTCACAAATGTATCGATATTAGACGGAAAGAAGATCAAATAACAAATGTTTCACAGAAAAGTGAAATATGGCGTGTTTATAATGATAACGGCGGGCTATTGTTTCAGTTTGGTTTACTCGCCATTATGGTTCAGGAATTATTTACGGCCTCGGGTCATATACTGTTGCGCGAGAATTGTCTGTGCCGTATGAGAGGAAAAACTCAATTCCCAGAGATCGTGAATCAGTCAATGACGGCGAACACAAATGATCAAAGTAAATTTGTATGTGTAGCACGTAATGGGTATTTCTCGGTAAACTCCACATTATAGTAACTGGGAATTATTTAAGATATTGTTTAGATGCAATTTGTTGAAGTACCAAAAAAGAAAACTCTATCAGAAGATAGAAATAGGATGGGATTATAGAGTTGTTTTCAAAAACAACAAAATCCCGCCTTTTGACATCCTCTCAAGCAAAATGCCCGGTGAAAACATTGTGAGAAATGGAGAAACCGCCAGTAACAAGCTTTTTTCACCTAAAAAGGCGGGTTTTTTTATAAAAAAAATAATCATCAACTTGAACATGTTGTCTGTAACTTCATTTCTTTTTATTAATCAGTCATACTCAATTTGATTATACTTTATAGAATTATCCTGCTGGAGCTTTCTTAAACTTCTTTCAACAAAAATAAGAAAACAGGTTGCATATGCTAGGACTCAGAATACAAGTCAACGCACCCATGTGTATATTCGGTGTTTTATTGCAGCCATCTTTGAAAGTTTCTGTGAAAGAAGTTAATGTGAAAGAAGAGTAAGTCCTTTTGTTTTCTAACGTTCACTTGTTACATGCATTAACATAAAATCTAGAGTTCGCCTGTATACCCTGTAAACGAATCATTGGTTTGGTTTCACTGATTTTTTTAAAAATAAAATTACAAGTAAGGTCATTTATTAACAGACATTCTGCGTATGTGTAACGGATGGTCTGCTCTAAATTCTTAAACCAATAGATGACCAATTAAAGCGTGGTAGGCTACGTTTTCTGAGACTTTAAGCAGGAACCCCTTAAAATACAATGACACCGCCGGGCTATGACAATATAGAATGCAGAAGTCCAACTCCGTTCTCATAACTTTTAATTGCGTCTGTGGTGTTATAAAACTTTAGCAATAAATCATATCTATTGATTGTGCCGGCAATTAAAACGACTTCTAGGAGAAACACCCTTCCTACATGGTGTTAAAACAAAGATCATAAGTTCCCAAAGGAGTTCTCGCTGCTACTGTTCCATATCAATTCACATCCTGCTTATATGTGTTTAACATGCTTCAATATTGTACACCAGAACCAAACACAAAGAAAAATAGCATAACCTGCATTTCTATCTTTTGACTCTGTCCCTAAGATTTCTAACCATTTTAACTCATTCGCACACAACACAGTTTTAGACTGGTCCAAAATGAAAGTAGCTGCAGACGACATATTCCAGTTGATGGAATTTTGAATTTTGTTGTCTTTTTTGTATAGGAAAAGTCGTGGATAATGAAGAAATTGCTTGATACAAACAATTTCTTCATTTTCTACACTGTTTCCGAAAGCTTTTTTCTTGAGGGGGCGTAAAAAGGAGGGATTGTGTGGGAATGGGTTAAAATGTGCTTGAAGCTAATCTTTTGAGTATCCTGGACAGCTGCTCGGTGTATTTAGAATGTACGCAGATCGTATAAACACGTTTTTATTCATTATTTATCTATATATAGAGCGCCTAGTGAAGACTGTGTGGATGGCAAGGATGGCCGGAGTCTTTATATGATGTATTAGATAGAAATATTATGCCAAGACTCATTGCTTTCATTGAATTACCCATTTGTTTGCCAAATAACTAACTCATTTACTACTCTTTTATTCCTTAAAAATTCCTTTTTATTTACAAAAATCGCAAGATTAAGTATAATTTAAGGTGTAGGTCGAAACGATACATATGAAATGGTTGACATGATACATAATTACATTTCTGAGGCGATCTTAAAATTAAGACAATTTGAATAGTTCGAATCGCCCAGAAAAAATACCTGGAATGTCGAGATTAGTGTTAAATTCACTTTCCTGGCGTGAATATCAAATTCTAATTAAAGCACTCATTTTACTGCTTTTTAGGTGTTAACTTTGGTGCCCATATATTCAGAGAAATCAAGTCAATTTATGTAGTGTTGCCTTTATAAAGAGTTAATCGAAAAGTGAAGATCTACATGTTAGTCTCATTAAACCAAACAAACTGAAAGAAAGAAATGCGGTTGAAGAAGGTCGGCCAGAGATCAACACAAGGGGGGATGGGGATAAAGGCCCTTCATATTGTTGGTTTTGACACTACCCTATATTACGGACAGTTAGTTGAATCGTCTCAACGAGACATTTCAAATGGTTAATTACTGAAATAGGGTATAGGGAAGTAATATATAAACCTTTCATGTTCAATCCCTGGTTTTTACGTCCATTTATTTTAAACTTGAAGAAACATTGATGGAAAAGAAGACCTTGCTTGTGATAAGCAATTTCTTCTTTTTCCATAATATTTTCTTCTCTACTAAATGATTATGTTTTAATAAAATCTACTTTAATTGTCTTAGAATGCAAAACATTTTGGGGAGCTTTACAATTTCGAAAAATAGTGAAGGGTTGAATAACCAAATATTCCGATCCACCTATAGTCCTGAAGAGCGTTCTTTTCATCGAGATGAAAAATCCCGCTAAATAAGATTTTTGAGACAATTTTAAAGAAAGATGATTGTTAGTTTCAGTGAAAATATTCGACGTCTTCAAGGCTACTTCTTAAAGCAAATGCTGAGTACGCTTTATATCCTCATTAAGAACTTGTAAGAGTCTTATTTTGACGCTTAAAAATCTTAATCTAAAGAACGCTTTTTCTTAAAAATTCAATTAAGAATCTTAAGAATCTCGACGAAAAGAACGCACCTCTGGTTGACCCTGACGAATAAGAGTCGCATACGTATTCATATTATAGTACGCTTCACCTTCATTCTTTGTTTGTTAGAAGCAGGCTGCTATTAAGACAGATAATTAAATGTCGAGCCTAATGTATGCTGTTCAAGCAAGACCTTTTTACCATTATAATTGAGGCATTTAGTCCTTCTATAATTACTCGCTCCTATTTAAAGATTCTGATTTATATCGCTTATGAGATCTAATTGCACATAATTTCCATGGCAACTGCATACTTATGACCTTAACCGAAGACTTTTTTACCTTATTTGAGTTTTCACTGGCAGTTTCAAAAAAGACATTTTGAAAGAATATTTGAGCTAAACAACATATGAGATCTCTGTTAATCATATTATGTTTTACGAGTATTATTGTGAAAAGTGTATTTAGGAATGACCATCTGATAGTCTTTCAACCTATTCCCACACAATGACTCTTTTATAACACTCCTCCACACGCACAAAAAAAATGTAAAAAAATGTGTAAAATAAAGAAAATACTCGTAACATGCAATTTCTTACTTTTCCATAATATTTCTACCGAGAAAGTTGACAAAAATCTGATATTTCATGAACTTTAAATTGAAGTCTGCAACTCCTTTCAATTTGGACCAGTTTCAAATTTTGCCATCTGATATTGGGTTAAGTATTTGCCGTTGTCTAGCTTAGACAATATTTACATGTCATTCGCTTTAGACATTTAGTTCGCAACTTGTATATCATTATTTAAAATTAATACGTGAGTTGATTGAATGCTTTGCTCAATTAGTAAAGTACGCTTGAAAATGACATATGTGGACTGGGATAAAATACTCGATGGTCAATAAAGATGAATTTTTGCATATTCAAAGTCCTTAAGGTATTAAGTTCGATACAAAGCTTATTTTAAAAATTATATTACCAAGCTCCTTAAAAACGGAAATCTTGACGAAAATATTGAGTATGAGAGGGAATAGTGTCCTTTGCAATTCACATTCATTCTGAAAATTGTTCTGACGTCAGCCAGACACAGAATTTGTAAATTTCACAAAAGTATTCCAAAACACTACTTATTACATCACTCAAGCCAGACAGATTTTAGATCTATCCCCCTCATTTCCATTAACGTTTTCCCCTGATAGAGACTTTAGATATTACAAATTCTACCAATGTATTCAACTAATTGCGGGGCCAGAAGAATGGCAACACGGCCGTGTACAATCATTATATCAAACCCCATTATTACTCCATGGCTGAAATGTATTAACTGCCGCCATATTGATTTTTCTTATCCGCCATTTTGATTGTTCTCAACGGGGTCACAGTCTCTTTTTTTAACTTCAAATATTCTTACCACATACCGAAACGTAACCAGATGTAATGAATCATTCTAGGTTTTCCTCGATAAAGATTATTTTATCAAAACCTTGACGAAACGGGGTCCATATATCCACAACAGTTTTATTCACCGAGCCTACTTTTAGGAAATAAAATCCTCGATAGATTATAAATTAATACTGATGATAAATCTAATATGTAACATGTTTTGATTTATATTACCGTCTTGCCCGATAAAAATGAAATACACCAGATTGCTGGTAATGATCGTAGGTCGTAAGTTTTCTAGGATCTATCAAGGCTAATTCGCAAGAGCTAAATTGATATGGCAATAAAACTGGTTGTTATGCATCTCCTAAACTTTAAATGTCTTAACGTAAATTTGCTTTACTGATAATTGGCCTTCGGTATTATACAAATAATATTTATCGATCTGTTTAAAATAAACATCAAGTCAATTCGAATGCAGTACCATTTTCTTTATTATACGCTAGAAACATGAAAAATGAACACTTGCACCCCTGCTTTCTGTAGTGAATACCAATTACGATTATCATTTGTAGATGAAACCCTCTATTCGCACATCTCGCGTTATTGATTTCTTTTTCCAGTAATAAAGATAGTTGTGTAAGTTTGTTTGAAAAGAGCTAATCTGTTACTCTATTTTCTCTGCTGATCTAAAGCGAGTTTTGAAAAAAAAGGCTCGCTTTTACACTATTCAATGTTTTTTTTTTTTTTTTTTTTTTTTTCTTTTGTGTTTTTTTTTTGTTTTGTTTTGTTTTTTTCGATTTTTTTTTTAAATTTAGTGAAGTCGAGGTCATTTCCGAATCCATTTTCATCCGAACGTTACAGTCTCATATTCCACAGGATAAGACTGAAACAGTTGGAACAAGTGATGGGAACCATACTTAACCCATTCCCACTCTACAAAAAATTTAGACTTGATCCAAATTGAAAGAAGCTACAGACTTCAATTTCAAGTGGGTGGAATTTTATTTTTTATAAATAAGCTTAGCTACGACGTATAAGTCGCCAAGCCAACAAAAATGTTTCACACAAATGGCGGCCAATGTTGGGTTCAAAGCTTGATTGGTCGATTGATTCCTTGATTGACATCTGTGGGAAGTAAATTTGAATGGTAGAAGAGATAAAATTGATATTAAGAATATTTCGAGGTCGACAATCGCATGTCGTTCTTTGGAAAATCGACTTTTGCAAGAGTATATGACTTTATTTATCTAAATTATTTAATTCACCTACTTTTTGGATAGCATAAAAAGTCCATGATGAAAATACACAGTTAGACACTCTAGACAATCGCTAAGATATAAAACATATCTCTTTGTTGGTTTGAATTGGGTTTTACGCCGCTTTTAACAGTATTTAAGTCATATCGCGGAGGCTGGAGCACCTAACAATGGATTCATGGTATATCTCGCACCATTACATCTTTTCCTAGCCTCAAGCTGCTGTCGCAGGCTTACGATTTAGGTTTACGATTATCTTCCCATTGGTGTTGGAAAGGATATGTGCCGACGCCGGGGATCGGACCAATGACACCCCATGATTGAAAATTGGGAGTCTAGTCGCTTCCGACTGCGATATATCTAAAAAGGAGTTAACAAGTGAAACTGAACAGTCTAGTATCTGATAGCTAACTGTCACAATTCATTTGACGGATAGTTGTCACAATTTTAATTTTTATTATGGAACTTAAATATCACCAACTGATATTGATTTGTTTGTTTGTTTGAATGGGGTTTTACGCCGCTTTCAATAATCTTTCAGTTATATCGCGGCGGCTGGAGCACCTAACAATGGAATCCTGGTATATATCACACCAGTACTACCATTACATCCTTTCCTAGCCTCCAGCTGCTATCCTACATATGTCTACGATTATCGACCCATTGGTGAGAGACATATAGTCGGAATGGATGAGTGCCGCCGTCGGGGATCGAACCCCGTACCTTTAGATTGACAGTCTGACGCGCTACCAACTGCGCTATGACGGCGGCAAAACTGATATTTAAGTAGAAATTCAAAAAGGAGAAGGACGGCCAGTCGTCATTGTTAAGAAAAAAAAGTGACGGTTAATCATAACAAATATTAGAACTCTGAAAATTTTAGACACTTTGAAAAACCGTGAAAAGCTTTAGGGAAAAAATGATGGCTTAGTGCATTCCGGTATAACGTGCAGGTAAATTGTGACTTTAAATTGTGTATCACTTTTTATTCATTGGATAATGCATTTGTTGAAATTCAACCCATTCCCATTCAATTTCTCCTTTATACGCCCCTCTATAAAAATGAATTGGAAAACATTGAGGAAAATGAAGAAATTGCTTGTATCAAGCAATTTCTTCATTTTCCACAATGTTTTCTATCCAAAAAGACAAAAAAAAATCCATCAACATGAACTTGTCGTCTGCAGCTTCTTTCAATTTGGACCAGTCTAAAAAGATGTTGTGTTAAAAAGGGTTAAAGATTTTTCTTATCACCTTATAAGGAAGTGTTGGTCATATTAGCAGACGATAAACCACGTCTGACAATGAAATAACGCATGGTTTTCATTCAAGTTGAAGTCATTTTCACAAGCTTCACGTTGGCGTCAAAAGAAACCGGATCAGGAGTTTTGACAGGGGATAAAGTTCATCTATTTGGAAAAGATACGTTGTAACGATTTACCGTCACAATAGGAAGTGGCAGTTAGTCATTATATCGAGGGCTTAGAGCAAAAACATAGTATGGCTCTATACAATGTATAGAGCCATACTGTGTTTTTGCTCTAAGCCATCGATATACTAGACTGAAGAAGAGCGGTATTTGACTGCAAGTTGATACCACCTGGTTCGAAACGCTTTTCGGTTGACTGATTATTTTATGTTGTGGTTATTTTATGGTCATATTAGAATTAATATTTAAGCCTCGCGACATGTAAAGTTTGGCAGGTGTGAATTATTATGTCATGAAACGAGTCTTTGGAAACATGATTATGCGAAGTTCAAGAATAAAGTGTCAAAAGATAAGTTTGGGGGGGGTCTTACTTAACAAGCAGTTTTCTTCTTACAAGTACGAACCAAACGGATTTGTTCTTTACATGGAAACAAGATTCTCTAAATTGGCGGAAGGCGGCTGCCAATCGAATAATCGAAAGACCAGAAACATCATTTAGACGGGACATTTACTTCGATTTCCAACAATGGTCGACATTTTTTTTGTTGGGTTGCTGACCTAGACCTAATAACTACAGCTTATTCAGGCCGTAGTTACGCCGTTCATGTCGCCAACTAACTGTTATTCATTTTTACACAAGTTACTGATCATAACTTTTGTAAAATGAATTTGTTTGATTTCTAAGTAGAACTTCCTGTCGGAGTTCAGTGGGCGGCGACCAGCGCTCTGTCAGTCAGTCGTAATTTGAAGTAATGATTTCTAGCGTAAGATATGATCATTGCTGACATTTTTCTACCGAAAACCCATCACCCATACCCATGTCTTCTACAAATTTAGAATCTATCCTAAATGACTTCATGATATTATATAAATGCACGAAAGCTCGATATTCCTTTTTGATTGGATCAAGAAAATGGCTTGGCAAAGGTAAACAAGAGGACCATGATGGTCCTAAATCGCTCACCTGAGGCATCTGCAAATTACAGTACATTTTAGTATAAAATAGACACAACTTGAGCAAAATAAATAAAACAAATATAAGATTTTTGGCTTTGTACAAAACAATCCAGTAATACTTTACAATAAGAATGAATTCCTTTGGCTTTATAGTTTAATCCATTACCAAACTATTCAAGAATTTGTCATCCTCAGGGAAAATAGGTTTGAAAAAAAATAGTGAGAAAGGGAGTGACAAGCAATTTATGCATTTATCTACCTAAAATTCTTTGTATTTAGATTTCTATCAAACTCTAATTACTGTCTGATACTTCAATGGGTATAATTTCAGCAACCTTGGTAGAGAGCAATCTGGATGTACCATAAATCAAAATATGAATGCATTACAACTTATGCATAAGGAATGGAAGATATTTGAACATGCTCTTACTGAGCGTTTTTCATATCTTTGGATGCCTTGGGAAGGGCCATGTTTGTCCAAAGGATATAAACATGGTAGATAACAATAATGTTATCCTATGTTTTTAATGTAAATTCTCCAGAACCTATAATTAAAAAGAATTCTTTCAATGCGATTTACGCAATTTTCGACCCCAGGAGCAGAGACATTTTTTATCCAAAGAGCATGTTTTCCAATTACATAGTACAAAATTATTTAGTCATGATACATACCAATTATGTATGCCCATCACCTTATATTTCAGAAGAAGAAGACTTTTGATGTTGCTCTAATTGGGTGTTTTCCAAAATGTTTGACCTCTGGGGCAGTGCCATGTTTTATCCCAGGGCTAAGATTTTAGCTAACATGGTAGTGAACCATCTGGATATGCTATATACAAAATATGAGTGCCTTAGACTTTGTAGATTGGGAGGAAAAGACTATTGAACATGGTCTAATTGAGAATTTTTACAAACTGTGGACATCCAGGGAAGGGGTGTTTATTAGCCTACAGGCATAATTTAATCAAAACTGATAGATAACAGCCAGGCCATGTTACACTCATAATATAAATGCCCTCCGCCTTATAATGAAGTTTTTTTTTTTTTTTGCATACTCATTTATTGTGTTTTTCCCAATTTTGGACCTCTAGTGCAGGGCAGTTTTTGATCCGAGGAAGACAACTTTTAGTGATATAGTACAAAACCATCTAGTTATGCCACATACTAAATATGAATATCCTAGACCCTATAGTTTAAGAGGAGAAGTCTTTTGAAATTGCTCTGATTAAGCATTTTTCAAAACTTCGGACCTCAGGGTCGGGGCCATTTTTGACCCCAGAGATTAAATATTTAAAAACTAGTTAGAGAACCATATGATTAAGCTCTATATAAAATATAAATGCCTTTGGCCTTGTAGTCTGTGAAAAAAAGTCAACAAAGATTTTCTAAAATTTCCCATTTTCATATGCCGCGGTTACAAGAGTTTTTCACGGAATGAAATTCTTTTCACAACTTTTGAAGAGCTATACCCAAGGAACACTCCTGCAAAAATTCAACTTGATTGGCCTACTGGTTTAGGAGAAGAAGATCTTTAAAGATTTTTAAAGATTAAGTAAAGAATCCCATTTTCAAATGCCGCGGCAACCAGAGTTTTTGACAGAATTAAATTCTTTTGACAACTTTCGTAGAACTTCACCCAAGAAACATCCCTGCAAAAATTCAGCTTGATTGGCCTATTGGTTAAGGAGGAGAAGATTTGTAAAGATTTTTAAAGGTTTCCTTAAGATTCCCATTTTCAAATGCCGTGGCAACCAGAGTTTTTGACGGAATTAAATTCTTTTAACAACTTTTGTAGAACTTCACCCAAGGAACACCCCTGCAAAGTTTTAGCTTGATTGACCTACTGGTTTAGGAGGAGAGGATTTTTAAAGAAATTGTTGACGGACGGACAGACGGACGGACGACGGAAATGACCGATCACAATAGCTCACCTCGCACTTTGTGCTCAGGTGAGCTAAAAGAGCGTATTTATTTAGAAAAAGAAAGGATGAAAAATGACATCTTAACCGCGTCTAGAATAGAAATGTTATATAGCTCGCTAAGGTTCGTCTTTTTGTATTCTAGACCCATTTAGCCCACTCCCACAGCTTTTTCGCCCTCGTGAAACTTCGGGAAACATTGTGGAACATGAAGAAATTGCTTTTGCCAAGCAATTTCTTCCTTATCCACAATGTTTCCTGTCCAAAGAGACAAAAAAAATCTAATTCAATCGGCTTGAAATTGTCGTCTGCAGCTTCTTTCCCTTTGGACGAGTCCAAGTGTGGGAACGGGTTAAGATTAGTTTGTCCCAACGGCAATTTCAAGACAGACCCTTATAGCTCGACAACGTTGTACGATTATCTGTGATTAAGTTTGTTTATTCAGTTAAGACACTGAACTCGGTAATTCATTCGAAAAATACCTTTTAATAATACCTTTTAATAATATAATTTTGGTTTCGTCTATCAAAGTTTAAGCGTTTTGGTCGACTGAAATTTCCTTTTCATACTTCCATGAACACAATTTTGAGCACGCATTTATTTTGAAGAACCATAAAATTATACTCAAATTAGCAAAATAGTTGCCTTGTTTTGCATGATCGAGGTCTATTATTAGAATTGAAGGGAATATTTTTGTTTTCGTTGAGGTATGAACCGAAAAACTTAATCACTCTAATGTAGGGATCCGCTTTGCGTATTCATACAGAACGTTTAAGCTTTTATGTTCACCCCCCCCCCAAAAAAAAAATATATATATATATATGTTCTCGTCAACTCTTAAATACAGGATTCTTATAACTCTTATGTTTCTTATATATGCTCAAGTTTTTAAAGAAACAGTAATGTTTATTTTGGCATATAACAGTTTCTATGATTTTACCCCATTTCTTTTTTGAGGTAGATTTGATACCAATATTCCTAGCCAAACGTACCGGCCTAACTAAAAGAACAGTCAGAGCAACAACTTCCTCCTTTTTATAAAAGGTGGCTAAACTTTATCCTTATTCGTTGTCAAACAGTAAGAGAAAGTCGTGCACTTAGTCAATTGCCTGAACTGATTCCTCGCAAATCGGGAAATTAGTTCTAACTGTTCTTTAAAAAAAAAACAAATCCATTATCACACATACCCTCATTTATATGCTCCTGAAGAAAAATGCTTTGAAAAACATTGTGCAAAATGAAGAAAGTGCTTGACTTAAGCAATGTCTTCATTGTCCACAATGTTTTCTATCCAAATTTAAAAACCCAACCACTTGGATTTGTCTTCTGCAGCTTCTTTCAATTTGGACCAGGTTAAAGTGTTCTCGTGTGGAAATGGGTTAAGGCACGGAGACGCATTCTTGACTGTCAATATTAAGACCATAAATATTCAACAAGCCAAGAAAAAATTCTACACACACAATTGCATTAGATAATGAAGAAAATTGGTCCTTTGAAAATCAATATCTCAGCTAACGATCCAAGTCAAATCCTTTTTAATGTTTCAGCTCTCTGGCCAACCGCAGTGTTTGTGCGATGTTTTTAGTCATTTATATCACCAAAATCTTAGTGCAAGGGACTCGAAAACGATGGCAACAAGGGTCATTGATGTAGATTTGGGAGTGCCTGATTTAATTACATGTATATATCGATGGCTTAGAGTATGGCTTATAGTATTGCTCTATACATTGTATAGACAAATACTATGTTTTTGCTCTAAGCCCTCGATTTATTTTTAACTTTCATCTTAATTTTCATATAGATATCGAACTCCTATTACGAAACTCAAACATTATCCACTCAGATTCAAATATCTTGGGAAAAAGGTATCAGAAGTAACGTCTTCCTTGGCAGGCTCAACCCCTGAAAAAGAACTGAAGAATGTTAAGCCTCAAAGGGCCCCTTGGACTCACACCAGACATTTAGG
The DNA here is from genome assembly GCA_946902895.1 of Fragum fragum. Classification (NCBI taxonomy): domain Eukaryota; kingdom Metazoa; phylum Mollusca; class Bivalvia; order Cardiida; family Cardiidae; genus Fragum; species Fragum fragum. The sequence goes on from OX336372.1 coordinate 40,069,741, forward strand.
AAAGTCCTTGCTACTTATTGTGAGTTCATTTAAACTGTGGTTGTCCAATTGAGCGATCGCTGGCCCCGCCCACTGACTCCCTAGGCCCCGCCAATTAACTCCGACGGGAAGTTCTGTTTCGGTTTTTACGGCGTTATTTTGCAAAATTTAGGGTTAGTAGAATGTTACAAAAAATAAATTGGTTGATTGGTGATCTAAACGTCGTAACTACAGCTTGAATAACCTGTAGTTACGACGTTTAAGTCGCCAAACTAACAATAAAGGTTTACTTAAATGGTGGCCAATATCGGAGTTGAAAAGTTAAGATCCGGGCTGAATGAATAATATGATTGGTCGGTTTATTCCTTGGTTGACAGCTGCGATTGGTCAATTTAGCACAACGTTTCTTGACTGACTTACTCGACATGTGTTCTGACTGACCTATACAAACGTGATTGGACTAGGAGAAGATCAGAAATGGTCAGGCTCGAAGATCGCTTGTTACAACCACCGACATCCGAAAAGAAGTCTTGCGTTATTTTGTACACGTTACAGAAATTAAGATGGACCAAAATGGTAGCATGGCTGGTTGGTGACCTAAACGTCGTAAGAAAGCTGTAGTTACTACGATTAAGTACAAAAACCAACAGAAATGTGTAACATATACATCGACTAATATTGGAGTTCATAAGTTAACTTCTGGTTTAAATTGATAATATGATTAGTCTCAATCGATTGTTTGCTTGAGACCGGCGATCCGTCAATTAGACTGATTGGCTGCTGAAAGGAGGTTGATTTGAAAGAATAAAGCACTGGACACTTATTACAAGCATGCAGAAATGGATACTGTTCTTTATTTGACCAATCGCGGCCATCAATCAAATAATCAGTCGACGAATGAAATCATTCATTAACCCTTGTCATACTGAACCCGGAATATTCCGGTTTTTGGCAGGAGGTGTAGACTAAGATCAGACTGCACCTATGTGCAGGCTGATCTTAGTCTACACCTCCTGCATGTACTTTCCCTACCAGAATTGTTTATGAAGTTGATTTCTAAAAGAAATATTGATTTTTAATAAATAGTTCTATCAGTGATTTCAGCCCTTTGATTTGACAGCATTTCAGTAAGGTAATTTATACAGCATGACAAGGGTTAAGACCAGAAATGAGTTTAGAATTCGACATTGGTCGCAATTTTTATTAAGAATTTTTGTTGATTGGCGGCATAAACGTCGTATCTACAGCTTGAATAAGCAAGTTTTATTTTGGATGTTTTTTTTTGGCTTTTTAAGTAGTCACTCTACCTAGCTGCTTGTACATTCAAAGTGAAACATCACATAACTGTTCGTTGCTGTATCCAATTTGTGTTTTAACTGGCCATTCATGACTGTCAATCAAAGAACCATTTGACCAATCATTCATTTACGACCGAAGTGAACTCTGAACTCCGACATTTGCCGACATTAATGTGAAATCTTTGTGTTGGTATGGCGACTATAAAGTTGTAACTACAGCTTATTCAAGCTGTAGTTACGACGTACAAGTCGCCAACCAACAATTTTAATTTTTCGTTACATGTTACAGGCCATAAATTTTACAAAACAATGCCCTTTGATATCGAAATTATTGAATATTGAATTAACTTTATTGTAGGGAAAAGTATGCTATTGTACCCATTCCCACTCACTCCTGCTTTTTAAGCATCTCAAGAAAAATGCTTCGGAAAACATTGTGGGCATTGAAGAAATTGCTTGTAACAAGCAATTTCTTCAATGCCCCAATGTTTTCTATCCGATACGCTAAAGGTTTACTAAATTCCAATGCCGTAAGGTGTACAAGAATCAGAACATCTAGTATGATTGGAAGTAATTTTTCTAACTTATGATTCTGTAATTCTTGTCGTTAATGCTCTACGCTAAAACGACGTGACAGACCATCTTATTACTTGACCCATTACTAGATAATTCCGGAGTTTTACGCGCTGAAGGAAAACGGAAAGTTGTGTGAAACCTATAGAAGATTGGGTCTGAATACTTGTGAGTAGCTATTTATCCGTTTATCACGGGGTTTTCTGCACTATATGGAACTTACTTTTCAATTTCGATGCAGCTTCATGCGTAGTCTTTAGGATCTTTAAATTCTTCAAAGCGTCTGGTAATGGGTTTTGAATTTTCTATAATGAATAATGTATCGAATACTTATTGACCTATCGCTGGCCCCGCCGACTTATAAGCTGTAGTCACGAAGTTTAAATCGACAAACCAACATAAAAGTTTTTAACAAAATGACGGCTAATGTTGGAGTTCAAAACTTATTTCTGGTCTAAATGAATAATTTCATTGGTCGACTGGTAATTTGATTGCCGGATGCGATTGGTCAATTATCAAGTGTGAAAAGCAAATTAATTCGTTATGATTTAATTTTTAGTTTCGTCTATCTAAAACGAGCGTTCTGATTGGTCGAAAAACTTTATTCATAACTCCATGAACACAATTTTGAACACGCAGCAATTTTGTATGCTTCCGCACAAAATAGTCGCATAGAAAAGGGTATCAAAATTTGTAAAGCTTTTGGGTTTTTTGCTCAATGATTCGCGTATTCATACAGTATGATTAGGTTTTTCGGTTCATACCTCCATGAAAACAAAAAAATATTCTCCTCATCCATTAAATACTTTTTTCCCGTTCATTCTCTTCTCATTTTTATACGTTGTAGTAGCACAAAAGAACGACATTTTCTTATGTAATTTTAAAGCAAAGGGTGTATTTGTTTCCAAACATAGAATAAGTGCGGCATGCAATAATCAAACATGATCAAACGTTACTGGGGGAGAAATGTGAAAACGAACATGAGAGGCGGACCATAAATTCATAGAAATATCGTTGCAGGTGATATATGAATAGTGTTCCTTCGTGGACCATTTTACGCAATACATTGATTACATTGATAAATGCGCCTAGGACAATGTGCTTCGGTTTTTCATTACGCCTGATATTGGGGAAGATATGTTTATATTTGGCTTTAAGGTGATTATTTGTTGTATGCATGTAGATAAAGTCAGCTCTAGCATCAAAGGACGCTTTAATCAATCCGGGTTTAAAGAGTCTGTCTATCGTATTAAAAGTTCGTTCCTGGTTATAGTCGATGGGTGACTAAAATGTCGTAATTGAATCTTTAGTTCAGAGAGTCGGGCTATCGTATTAACCCATTCCAACACAGTGGAATTTAGACTGGTCCAAATTGAGAGAAGCTGCAGACGACAATTTCAAGTTGATAGAATTTTGAAATTTTCGTCATTTTGGGTAGAAAACATAGTGGATAATGAAGAAATTGCTTGATGCAAGCAATTTCTTCATTTTCCACAATGTTTTCAAAAGCTTTTTTCTTGAGGGGTGTAAAAAGGAGGGATTGAGTTGTAATGGGTTAAAAGTTCTTTCCTTGTTATAGTCGATGGTTGACTAAAATGTCGTACTAAACTAAGAGCTAGGGCTAAAGCTAAAAAAAAGTTATTGTTTAAAGAGCCAGTCGGTGGTATTTTAAATTCGTTCTTGTTATTGTCGATTGACAACCAAAATATCGTACATAAGCTAGTTGTTTAAGGAGTCTAAAAAGAGTATGTTTAACCCTTTCCCGTACAATCACTGGTTTTTACGTCCCTGTGATTTTATACTTTAGAAAACATTGTGGAAAAAGAAGAAATTGCTTGTCCTTCTTTTACCACAATATTTTCTACCCTACTGATTGGTTATTTCTTAAAAAAATAGACTTTAAATTGTCGTCTGCAAAACCTTTAAATTTGGACAGGTCTAAAACTTTGCAAAACGGGAAAGGGTTAAAGGCAAAACTGAACATTCGTAAGTAAAAGGGTAGTTTCGACGATCGGCGCTTGTCGGTTGTGAATCTAAAACATTGATAGACAAAATTATTTAGACCAGAAGTGAACTTTGACTCCGACAAGATTCAATATTTAGATGAAGAATTTTTGTTGGTCTGGTGACTGTAACGTTGTAACTAGAGCATATTCAACCTGTAGTTATACTGTTTAGGTTTAATTTTGCAAACGATATTTGAAAAGAAAAATAATAATAACACCGTTTAGGTCGGAATGAATGAATTTTACGTCGCATCGACAGCTGAGGTCATTTATCGCGACTTCCTGTTGGAGGAATTGGACCTGGCTAGCGATTTGTCAATTTCGTCCACAGTTTATATGTTGAATTCTCTGAGAGTTGTTTATCATTGAGCTACCACAACATCGTTACTACAGCTTAAATCCAGTGTTGTTTTATTGTTTGTCAGTCGCCCGACGATTTCTTAATAAATTATTTGGTTTTCCAATTCTGTTTTGAATGCAAAAAATTATTTGTGCACAAAAACTTCATTTCTAAACCTACAATAAGAAAAGAGTAATACTACTTTGAAGAACCTCACTACTCTACTGCTGGATAGTGTATTTACAAATAGAGTGTAAGAGAAAACTTATCAAAGGGAGAATAATGGGGAAAAGAACGACTATGTGTTTTCAATCAAAGTAACATGAAGATTTGAAGTCTAGTATTGTGGTAATAAACTTACAGGTATACATCTCTTCAATATGTACACAATTGACCGATCAGCTGTCAATCAAAGAAAAAAGTAACGGCCAATCAAATCATTCATTTATATCGAAAGTGGAATTTGAACTCCGACATTGGTTGACATTTTTGAGAATCATTTTTGTAGGTTTGGCGACTTAAACGTCGTAATTACAGCTAATTCAAGCCGTAGTCACGACGCTTGGGACGCCAATGTATGCTTAACTCTTTTGTTTTATGTTACTTGTCATAAAAGGACATTCTAGGCGTTCCACGATACATGAAGAATATAGTTTGGATCCAGTACTGGTCAAACAAATATCGCATTCAAAAAATAATCGAATCTCGAGGTAGAATGTTCATTCTAGATTCAACCAATCGTCAATAACCAAAGGTCTGTGCAATCTGATCAGACCCTATACTTTTTCCCATATTCCAAGAGAACCCTTTTCGCTTAATGAATTACACTTGAATAACAAAATGTATAATAAGACCACGATGATTTGCAACTGTCATAAGATGTATGTGATAAATATATAGGGCGAAAGTTTTGCAATTCGACACTTAATTGTAACAGATACACAAAGTAAACATCGCTGCTTGACGTCAATATTTAATTGGTCTCGCATTCAAGCCATTAATCGATGCAAAACGATTTAAATATTGCAACGTCACTGGAGTTCACAGGTGTTATTCAAGACATGAGCACATTTTTCACATTTCTTGTTATTAAAGTCTATAAATAAAGCACGTTCCGTGAACATATATCTTCAAAACTTTCATGTTTGAAGGAATGTCCACGTATATTTATGGTGCAGGAAAATGGAAAGTGGTCCAATGGTGTATATGCTGCATCTGATTGGAGAACGGCATTCTGTAGATTGTATACATAATACCAATGTCTCATAAACCAAATGCATTTTGTTTCGATCAGTATCCCCCATTGATAGATCGCAGCTGTCAAAAAAGAATCAATCCATCAATCAAATCATTCGTTTAAAACGGAAGTGAATTTTGATTTCCGACATTGGCAGACTACTATGTGAAGCGATTTGATGGTTTTGTGACTTTTACGTCGTAACTGCAGCTTATACAAGCTGTAGTTACGACCTTTACGTTGCTAACAAACCATTTTTAGTTTTTGGCTAAATGCTACTTGTCGATCAGTTTACAAAATAATGCCGTTAAGCATATAAGTGGAACAACCTGTCGGAGCAGAACGAGCGTAGCAATCGATGCATTAATTGACAATATATTGATATTGTTGCTTGCAAATTATTCCTGTACCAATATTTCTAACCATTTATCCAATTCCCACTCGATGCCTTCTTTGGACGCCCCTCAAGATAATCAATTTGGAAAACATAGTGTAAATGAAGAGATTGCTTGTAACAAGCAATTTTTTTCATTTTCAACACTGTTTTCTACTCAGAAAGTTGAAAAAAATCTAAAATATCGTAAATTCCAAATTGGAGTCTGCAGCGCCTTTCAATTTGGATCAGACTAAAATTTTGCCGTCTGGTAATGAGTTAAAGCACCGAAAATATAGTCATATGTTTTCAATCTTCAAAGGTATCCTGTGGGCCTCGGTGGTTATGGCGCCGGTCTTGTATCAGGGAGAAGTCGAGGTTGCTTGTTCGAAGCCCGCGAGGCTGGTCACAAGGAAATATCCTTGTGTAAGGCGTTTTAGAGCCCCAGCTTAGTACTGGTGATACCCGGGAAGCAGTAAGTAAGGGAAAATAGTCAAGATGTAACTAAATATTTGTTTAAAGCGGTATTTAACCCAATCGCTTCACACATACTGTCGTAAAAAACAGATCTTTAACTTCGCAAGCAATAGAATTGCATTTTTTTTTTTAAATATTTGTATTAATATTATTCACATATATTTGGTTTGCCAATGATATAGATATTGTACAAAATCTAACGATTTGCTAAGTTTCTTGTTTATCTCCTTTTTATCATTAAACAGAAGCATGTGTTCTCCTTTGGCGTAACAGGGATATTTTCAACCAAGTTAGGATCGTAGTTAGATACAAATATAACGATCGTTTCTCTCATTTTTACACACCTAGGTCACTTTAAGATCTAATTAATCCGTTAACGAGTAAAACATGCTTAAATAACGTTTACTTATTTCTTTAGAAAATTCGAATATTTAAGTAACATCGAAATTATCTGATTTTTTGCTTCACCCCTCGCGAAAAGGGCTTCGGAATACATTGCGCAATATGAAGAAATTGCTTGTCAGATGAACAGTCTTCATCACCCAAAATTATTTCTATCCAAAAATACAGATTTTGAAAATTCCGTCAACTAGAAATTGTCGTAAATTGTCATTATATTAGGACCAGTCTAAATTTTGTCGTCTGGTAATGGGTTGAAGTCTAAAAAAAGTCGTGTCAGTTTGTAAGATATTGACATCTTCATTATTTCTTTTAATCGAAAGCATAGAATGTCATAAAATCGGGAAAAACTGAGAAATGAGATTTTAAAAAAGTCACTAAGCCACCTTTTGCTTGATAACGGACCATGCATATTAACCATTGTCATGCTGTATAAAATCCCTTAGTGAATTAAAATGAAAGGGCTGAGAGCACTGATAGTACTTGTTGTTTAATAACCATTTTTTCTTTTGAAAATCAATTTCATAAACAAATCTGGTAGGAAAAGTACAAGCAGGAGGTGTAGACCAAGATCAGACTGCACTTATGTGCAGGCTGATCTTTGTCTATACCCCTGCTAAAACCGAAATATTCCGGGTTCAGCATGACACGAGTTAAGATCTTTTTTTCTCAAAGTCTGTGTACACCTGAGTCACTTTGAGATCTAATTATAATTTTACACAATCATGGTAAGAGCCATATATCACGACTCCAGCGAATAATTTGAAAAGGCCCTCGTATTAAAATATGCCCATTGAGGCTGGGGAATCATCGCATTTATCACTTTTATTTGATATTAATGTACATTAAGAAATTCGGCGGTAGGTCAGCGGTTTATGTTATCAGATTACAACACCTTCCCCACGACGACTTATTTCATACTTAATAACTTTATTGCGCTTTTGTAGTTCAAGGGTTATATCACAGCAATGTTCATTCATTAGACACGTATATTGTGATTCCAGAAGAACGTTGCTGGGCCGATAAAAAAATGTTGCATTTATAAGTGGCAAAACAGAATTTTGAATTTTAAAAGATTTTCTAGACTGAGAAAGGGTGTTTATTCCCAAAGAATGTACGATTGTTTATAGAATCTACAGGTATTAGTGGATTGAATAAACTTTTTAGAAGAAGGGTTAGTATGGAAGCAACGATATAAAAAACTCTATACACGTAAGGAATAGAAATAATGTGATCTGACAGAAAATGAAACACTCTTGCCAGAAGCTCATACATGAAGCGTCACCTCTAATGATTCATGTTAAGAAAGGGTTGACTAGTAAGCATATGTCGAATGTTTGGTTCTCTGTTTACCAAAAAGGTATGTCGTCGTTGTCATTCTAAAGCATCGTTACTACAGCTTGAATAAAACTGTAGTTACGAGGCTTTAGAATGACAACGACGATATGCAATACGTTGAAGATGGTGTTTTCCAACAAATCGTTCGGTCAAAAAGGTTGGGTGAATATATTTGTGTTGTTCTCTTCGACATTAATTAGAAAACTCCGGGCATTTACCGAATGACAGATCGCCGCTGTAAGTAAAAACTTCACGTCATGACTACAGCTTACTCAAGTTGTAGTTTAGTTACGTCATTTAGAGTGAACCAATTTTTAATAATCATTATTATTATTATTATTATTTACTAAGTGAAACGTCCTGTAGAAGGCAATTTAGTCGCCAATAACATCACATCCAAATTTTACATGCTAAGGAAATAATATGTCAGAAAATATTTTGGAAAAGTAGAAATTTATCGAGAAAATCAATTTTCTTGTTTCGCAAATTATTTATACCCTATATACTAGATTATTATATTAAAAGAAATGTGAAATCAGCTTCGCAATTTTGACCAGTGTAAATTGTGTCGTTTTTTCATCGGTTCAGTGATCCTGTGATATAATAAATGTATATATACATATATACAATTTAATTCTTAGATAAGTCTATCAAAAGCGAGCGTTCTGATTGGCCAAAAAAAATATTCATAACTCCATGAACAAAATTTTGAGTGCTATTATCAGCTATTTTGTAGGCTTGCCCACAAAAATGTGTCAAAAAAAGTATCAACATTTGTAATTTATTTATTTATTGTTTACCGCTTGATTTGATTAAATTGTATTTTTTGACTGTTTGTTTGTTTTTATGGAGGTATGAAACGAAAAAACTAATCACACTTATGTATAAATCTGCGTGGCGTATTCATACGGTGTGATTAGTATTTCGTTCACAGCTCCACGAAAACAAAAAATATTCTATTCATCTCTTACATTAAGATTAGCCTACAAGACTTGTTCAAGTACAAGCGCATTTGTGGCTTTTTAGTAAATGCAATAATAAGCAGAAAAGGTCAACAGAAACACATAACTGTTCTACATGAGTCAGGCAAGAAGGACCTGAGTCATTCAATTTACATAAGCATATACTGCATCCATATTTAATTTCTATTAACTAGCATGCATAATTTTACATGAATCAACATTAAACAATTAGATAAATCACTTTCGCTTTAACTTTACATTTGATGTTCGAAATTTCCGGAACTACTTTCTTTATGATTTGTAAAATTGTATATGTGTTTACTAATGAGAATTAGTGGGTTTTCTTTAATGTTTTCCGGTTGGTTATTTCTCAGTAGATTCGATAATTTTACCAAAATAACAGTGAAATGAACAAAGTGATAAACTCACTGCTTTAGTAGTAGATAGATTGCATGCCACTTAACATCATCTGCTTTGAACAAAATACACTGATGACGTCATTAGGTTTCAATAAATTCACGCGCGATATAACGCGCGTTTTGGAACATTCCCAAAAATGTTCGTATCTTTGCCCTTTTTACACTTAGAAATAGAATAATATATTGTTTTGGAAAAGATCGATTTATCTTTCATCTATCATCTCGTGAACAAATTAAGTGTATTTCTTTCAAGGCTCCGCTATTCGTGAAAACATAACTTTTGTTGTTCACTAAGTGACACTTAAAATCGATATGAAACAAACAATTATCCTCGATGTTAATCACGTTAAGGTGTATTTCGTTATACATAATTTCCGTCTCCACACTTCCATTTCATATCCGTCGCGGTATTATAATTCGGAAATAAAATAACGAGTTACACAAAACACACACAGTTTGTGGCATTAACGTGACGGAAAAAGAATCTGGTTTTAAGAATTTTATCATGAGACGGAAACGGAAATGAAATACCGCGTAAAGGGATAAACGTCATTCAGATCAGATCAACTTTAACTTGGCGCTCAAATAGCGGGGATACTGGAAAGTCCTTATAGGTTTTCAAAGGCGTGTGCTCTTGATTACTCAACTATTTTTTCTAGAGACAACACCTCGAATATCCAATTCTCTTCATTGGTGTGATTGAGGCAAACTTTAGAAATCTCATTGCAGATAAGCTCAACTCATTGATGTGACGACAAAAACGCCATTTTTCTAAACAACAGTGTTTTGCCGAACACGTGCTCGAACGTATGTACACGATAATTATATAACTCGTCATTTTCTTTTCAATACAACTTGAAACTAGCAGTATACATAATAGAATCAACTAGTAGAGGTTCCCGCCCAGCATACAGCTACAAAAGGTTGGGAGACGTCTTGGAAACTTCCGAAAACAGGCCTCAGGATCATCAATGGTCTGTCAGACATGGTGTTTAGATAATAAACGCATACTGAGAACCAATTGTTATTCTTGATTCAGAAAGTCCACGAAAAGCGAAAAGTTTCGACCCTGGTCAGTCTTCGCGGAGCGCGAAGACCGACCGGGGTCGACACTTTTTGCATCTTCTGCAATGCCGAATTTTCGCCTGGTGGATCATATATGTAAGGCTTAGAGCAAATACATAGAATGGGTCTATATAATGTCCTTGCTCTAACAAACTACTTGTTTTACATATACTTCTCAAAATTTAATAGGTATCTCATTTTTATGCACTAAAAATCTGAGTCAAAATAATCATTTTCATGGCAAGATCACGCACTCCATATGTTGCAAATTGATTTCTTTTGTTGTTGTTGTTGTTTGTTTGTTTGTTTATTTCATGTTAATTTGACTTGCTGAAAAAGTGCAGACTGTCCGTGTGTAAGAAACACATTGAATCTCAAAATCTTGGATAATACTGCAGCCTAACTTCAATCTATATTTCACCGGGTTGAGTTTTCCTAACTAAAAAGGACTTGAATTGATTCTACAAATCTTAAAAGGCCCCAACATTGTTCAAGGTCCTTATGAATGAAGCGTGGCGTCGGAATGTGTGGATCTGGCGTCGTTTAACATCGTACTGATTTTGTGTCTGAGATTGTGGAATCACGACCTTGTAATCACTATTACAATGGTGATGAAGACCCGTTATACATGTACTCACGTGGTGGAGGTCAAAACAAGGATTTTATTGCAAATAAGGACAGGAATTTGTTAATTCGGAATCGACGACATCAACTCAACAACCTTATTTTACATATTACTGAGACTAAGAAACGGATTTCCTAGCAAAAAGCAAGAAACAGGCTTTTGGAGAACGCAATGAGTGCAACAGGACCGGCTTTACGCGTTCCTTTGGTGCGAAACCGCGCCAAAGACAGGTTAGAATTGCAAGGAAAAGTGACAAGTGGTCAATCTTGATGGGCGCTTGTGCTATTAATTGGTGAGCCTGAAAGTCATGATCGACTTCACTTCGAAACTTAGCTTTACATGGAGAATGTATAATAAAAGTTTTAACACTTTAATGTGGAAGAAGGCATTCATTATGGCAAGTTTTCATTTGTGGTTTGAGAAGGTAAAAGCCTCAACAGAAACACTGACTTGTAAGTGGTTGAAAACTAGAGAATTAATGGCATGAAGATAATGTAATGAGATTCATGGTTAACCTATTCCCTCACAGTGGCGCTTTTTGACGCCTTTCAAGGAAAACAATCGGGAAAACATTGTGTAAAATGAATAACTTCAATTTCCACAATATTTTCAACACATAAAGTTGAGCAAATCTAAAATCTCAAAGCCTTTGAATTGTCGTCTACAACTCGTTAAATTTGGACTGAACTTAAATATTGCCGTCTGATATTGCGTTACTTTGCGAAATCATATTCTGCTCTTTTCGACGAGATCGCATTTTTATTGACGGCTATGCCCTTTCTGGTTGTATAAAGTGTACCTATTGCGAAGGAACCTGAATCTTACTAAGAAAGAATGGGACAGTTTTCGACACTTAACAGGGTCTTAGTGACGTACGTGTTTCCGAATCGCTAGCCCCGCCCATTTACTCAGAAAGTACCGCATCGATACTCAACGGAGATATTTTGCAAAATGTGTTGCTAGTTAAAAAACAAAAATTTTAACAAAAGTAAAATGGTTGGTTGGCTACCTAAACGTCGAAACTACAGCTTGAATAATCCTAAACTACGACGTTTAGATCGCTAAAACAACACAAATGCTTCATACAAATGACGAAATATTTTGGAGTTCAAATTTCATTTCAAATTCCGATCAAAATAAATGATTTGATTGGCCATTTCTTCTTTGATTGACATCGCGATTGGTCAACAGAGGCAGATTCCACAAAATCGGACACTAGACCCTGATCACGCTCGTGCACAAGGTACGCGGTACTACAATTGATACCGACGAACACAACATGCCTTATTTGGGATTATTTTTTCACAATACTTTCAGAAAAATCGAGAATTTAGATTGCTCATTTCATCTCTGAAACATTAAATTTGGAGGGCTCGCAGACGTTTGGTAGCGTCACGCCTGAATGTATTGGAAGTGACTTTTTTGATTCACAAAGGCTGTTGAGTCAATGTTCTTGTTTTTATAACGCAACTTTTGTGTCTTTAAATTTACTTCTCGAATAATAAATCTAACTTAAAATGGGATCAAATAATGGGTAGGATATGTTTAAGTTAATCGAATGTTCATACAAAACATCGGAACGAGATGTTCTTAGAAAGGGTGTCATCCTGCTTGATGAGTCGTGTGTTGCAAATTTATCAAATCACATTGTATGCTCTATTGGGCTGTCCCTGCTATCATTTACAGCTAAACAATGTAAAAAAGCTAAAAACAAAAAATAGACACAAAAACACACAAAATAGGCATAAACAAACTAAGGGATGGGGGTTTCGTTGACATGCAACGGGACGGATTAATGAATTATAAAAAACGGCTTGCATGTCTTCGGCAAATGAATTATTGATTCGGTTGTTCCCATTCCTATACCGTCAAATGACTGATATACAAAGACACCTTGTGAGTAGGTTACCCTTGTTGTTTACATGATGTTTAGATACGTTAAATCTTCTCAATGAGGTTTTGAGAATATCGATAGGTAAGATTATTTTGACCTAACGGACACTTGGCCAACCGATTCTTGTTTTGTTCCTCCTGCAGATGTTTTTAACTTATACACATATATGTATTTCATGCATACATAACACTTAAATGTGGATAGGATGGAACACACTGGCAATAAGAGTCGGAAGTTGAGGGCGTATGAGTTTTTTCTCATAAATGTTTTGTCATTTTTTTGTGTAACCACTTGTTTCTAGAGGACTAAAAAGGACTGCTCGTGCCAACGTTTCAAAGATACGTCTCTGTCGAATCTTATATTATTTGACGTATTTGATACTCTTGACCTGGTACCAGAAGAGGTACACTCAGTTTTCTGAAGACTTCGGAAACACTGTAGACAATGAGCTTTAGAACCTTTTCGACATCAATTTTTGTTTTTCTTCTATTAAATTAGAACGCGAGTACATGTGAGTGTTCGCTTTCTTTACTACATGATTCAAAGAATCAATCATACTATGAAAACGATATGTCCTAGCTAGGAGAAGAATGTTTGAAATCTGATAGTATTGTAATCTTTGATTAATAAAAAAATGCTGAATTGACAAAATGTTCGAGCAACGTTCAGGATTCGTATTATAGTTACTTATCCCTGCTTTCTACACAGTTCGATCACTTACGCTTTTAATTGAAACTATAAATAAGCTGTAAATCTCCAGGTAAAGACAATGTTATCTGCAAACGATCGGCATTCCTCGAAAATTGATTTATACACGGCTAAGTTATGCTATACATAAAGGCCAAAACATGATAATAATTTCAAGCTAAAACTATTATGATAATTCACTTATATCGGTTGATTGTTACACTGATCACTTACTCGCGGGACAAATCGATGGTGACGTGGTAAAATCCAGATATTGCCATTCTTGTTGCTAGACCATTTGTACTGTTTAATCAATTAGAGAATAATTTAGAAGAGAAAACAATAAAGTAAAATTATTGTAAATGAAATACCAGACTTTTTCATGACCCTTCCATTTTACAGGTCCTTCACGAGTTAGTAGAGAATTTCGTTTAATGAAAGATTGATCTCTATCGATTCGGATAAGCCCAAAAATGCATAACTATCGAAAATATCGATACGGATACGTGCTTTCACAATAAGGAGATATAAATCAAAATAGAGGCAATTGTTGTTGGTAAAAGGACAAAATTACATACATTTGTAACCTTCTGTAAAATACTTTAGAAACCACCTAAATGCATTCGAACGTTTCGTTACGCTTTCCTGTATATACAAACCAAGGATTTTACGTGGCTGTTATTTTATACTTGTAACAAGCAATTTCTTATTTTTCCACAATATTTTCAACCCTTCTGAATGGTCAATTTTTCAGATGAAATCCAAAATTTTCTTCTGCAACACCTTTGAATTTGGACTGGTCTAAAAATGGGAAAGGGTTAAAGACAAACCTGTCTTGATAGCGATTATGACTTAAATGATGTAACTTTTTATTTCAAATTTACGTAAAAATGATATTTTTTTTAAAAAAAATCGTTGGTTGGAATGTAATAAGATACAATTCATCAAGCACCTTGTCAACCATTGCTGCATGCCTTTTGATTGAAGCTGTTAAGGTACATTTATCTTCATTATGGTCTAGGAATTTAGCTAGCAATTCTTTTTTTTTTAACATTGCTTGTATGGTAACAAACAAATTCTAGGAATCAATCGTATTCAGTCAGTGATGGACAAACACATCGCGAATTCGGTTATGTTGTGTCCTTTTTTCATGTTCGTCTTTGAACTTTTTTTTACTTATAATGTTCATATTTCCTTAATGAAAATGGGCATCCTTAAAAAAAGCAGTTGCATGAAACGATTACATAGCGCCTCTGATCTATTTCATTTTCATTGGGGTCTTATTATTAATGATAATTACACCTTACTCTTGACACCGTTTGACGTTTATATCAAAATAAAGACGTAACGAAATTAAGATCTTAGGCACGTTTCGACGGCTGTATTCTTAAGTTCATTTCATGTCAGTTTAATTGCCGTAGGCGCTATTAGAAAATGCATCAAATGCGTCTTTTCCCTTATGCCACTGAGTATTTGAAACGCTAATGTTACGTAATAAGGCTATCTACAAACTTAACCAACCCACAAAATTTTAACGTAAATCGTTAACGGCACTTTTATGTGAAAGAAAGCTTATGAAAGTTCTCAAGTATATTGCACTTTATATGTGGTGCATTCTGATAGGTAAAAGGGTTTTGATATGATAGAATTTTTTTTCTTATATATTGAGGAAAACCAGAACCTATCTTACTAAGCAAAATAGTTCGATTTTGGCATTATTACAGATTTTCCCCAAATTTACGCATTGGATGCTGAATACTTGTACTTGCTTGATTCATTAGAAATGTATAAAATATTTATCCTTTCCAATAAGGTCTCCCTTTAAATTCAGTCGAAAAACAATACAAAATGGCTTTTGTTGTTGTCTTTGATCCCCAAAAAGGAATTGATAGGAGATGCGAGTCCCTGTTAAACAACGAAAGCTCCTTTTCAACGGGTTAGTGTAAAAACATTGTATAGACATTTACGGTGTTTAGCAATAGCCCGTCGATTTCTAAAATCCTCTAATTTCAGGCATGTTGCTTGCTTTGGTTGATTGGTTGATTGATTGGTTATTTTTAGCGCCATTTTTAACAGTAATTACGTCATATCGCAAAGGCTAGAGCACCTTACTTTTTCACAGTACTACAACTACATCTTTTCCGAGCCTCAAGCTGCTCATCCCGCATAGGTTTACGATTATCTATTTATAAGAGTGAGACAAATCTTTGGAACGATATTCGCCGCGACCGAGGATCGAAATCGGGACCCAATGACTAGGAGTCCTACGTGCTACCACTGCGCTATTGCCGCGGCCTTGTAAATTTAAGAGATGAGGAGAATACCTTATGTTTTCATGGAGGTATGAACCGAAAAACCTAATCACACTGTATGAATACGCGAAGCGGATTCATACATGGTGTGATCAGGTTTTTCGGTTCATACCTCCATGAAAACAAAAAATGTTCTCTTTATCTCTATAATTTAATAGCATCGAGCAAAAAAAACAAAAAGTTTATAAATAAATGACACCTTTTTGTTTGGGTCTATTTTGTGCGGAGGCGTACAAAATCGCTGCGTGATCAAAAATTTTGTTCATGGAGTTATGAATTGTTTTTTTGACCAATCAGAACGCTTGTTTTTGATAGAAGAAACTGGAAAATAAATTATTGATACATAACATAACATTCTAAAAATGGGAAGACAGCATAAGTTTACCGTTAAAAGAGAATACCAAGTGTTCGCAACATTCTTAGCATAACTTGCGATTTCTTTGAATAGAAGGTGGTCAACAAATTCTGATCACTTTTTCGAAAAGAAACTTGGATTATAAACTCTTATGACCACTTAGGACAATTACAAATTTCGAAGAAATTAACATTAAAAGCCTTGTTCAGATTTTCTTTCTTATTCAAATAAGGAAGTTAGTTAATTAAGGATGTAGTTAACCATTAAAATTGGACTGGACTCGTCATGAGAAATGAACACCCATTAAATTACTAGTACTATGCAAATTCAAGTTACTGTCAAGTTATAGCGAATAAACAAAATGTGTTATTTTATTTACGCTAGTATAGAAAAGTATTTAATGACAAATCAGCTGTTTCGTAGAAGACTTGGCATGCAAAAGAATCCATTTTGCCGAAAAGGGTAGAAAGAAAAATTGACAAACATCCCCAGTCGTATGTAGTGTGACGAGGTTTGCTTCTTTATATAATATTCACAAGAAAAAAACTTGGATTCATTGTGTTTGGTACGATATCATTGAGCTAACAAATTAAAATGCAACATTGTTCTCCGATATTCAGCTTGTTGGAAAAAGAAAATAATAATGATAAAAAACAGAACACGAGTCTGAAAACGTTGACTTCAAACCGTAGTGTTTCTAGTTTCAAGAACCATATAGATGACATTATCTTTTAGGCATTAGAATCATAATTTGCTGGGGTAAAACAATTCCAACTTTGCGAAGGAATCTGCCGAGGTTGTGGAATTAATGTTGTCATGATATGCACCATCTTCGTGGGGAGCGACTTCTCTGACATAATTCAAATTCGTTGTCTTGGGAAAGACACTTCAACCTCCCACATACATAAGGATGCCATTATTTACGACAGCTTTCGTCGAAGGGTCATTTTTGCCTACCGCTGCATCTATTATGAAATGAAATGCACGTCATTAAAAATGACTTCGTTGTCATCTTTAAAAATAACTTCAAAGAGTAACATAGAACGAAATTAGGACGCGCTGTCGTTGCAGTTTAAGATGAATGTATTATTAAAACGTGATGGACTCGATGAGAATTTATCTTTTAAATGGCTGTTTCACATGTATTTGTTCTGAGAAGAATGAAATTGGGAAAAGCTTTCATTTCCTTATTCCATATGTTTATCTTCATGGAATTCGTATTTGTAGATACTTAAGGAATTCAGGAATCTTCTTTAACGCTTTCAAATGATTGTAAGGTTTTATGGTGAATTTTCTTTAATGCTTTCGGGAGGATTATCGAGAAATAACGGTAGATTATCATTTGATAAACTCACCGCCTATCCAGTGAAATTATCAAAAACTTATGCCCCGGTTTCGTTCATTTCACGCTGTCTGACGCTATCCAACCAGAGCCAAATAAGTGACGTCACCATAAGCGTTGCATAGCAGTCACTCGCAAAATGACGCGCTTAAGAAAATGTGTCATATAATTTTCGCATTTTATCTAATTTTTGCATTAAAGAAATAGAACAATCGTTTGTTTTTCGAGTAAGATCGATTGATACTTCATTGAGTGAACAGCAAAAGCTTTATTTTCACTCGTAGCTTCGCCATTCATGAAAATAAAGCTTTTGTTGTTCACTAAATGAAATATAAATCGATCTTACACTGAAACAAACGATTACCCTCTATATCATTACACCAATAGAGCAGTGAAATTATCAAATTCATAAAATCACATGTCTTGCCCTGCTTCATTCGAGCTACTGAATGTCTTCTAAAAGTTATCGCGGCCGTCAATCAAATAACCATTCGACGAATAATATCATATCATTCATTTAACAAAATTTGAAATTTGATCGCCGACGTTGGCCGCCATTTTCGTTAACCATTATTGTTGGATTGGTGACCTAAACGTCGTAAATACAGCTAACTCAAGCTGTAGTTATGACGTTTAGGTCATCAACTAACTATTCTACCATTTTGTTACATGCTACTGGCTATGAAATTTGCAAAATAAGGTCGTTTAAAATCGAAGCGGGACATCCTGTCTGAGTCAATGGGCGTGGACATTAGGGGGGAGTGGGCGGGGCCAGCGATTGGTCAATTAATCGCCTGAAAAATATTAGCGAAACATACAAACCCATTATTCCAGTACTCCATAAAATGAATTCTCAGTCGCCAAGAAATTTTAGGTAAAAACCGAAGTATTGTTGACACTTCAAAGACATAAGCTAAGAACTTTGCTTGTTTAGATCGAGTAAAACGTCTAGACTACTTTTATCCATTTATCCAACAGAGTTCCTTATTATTTGATCGTGTTTCTACGAGTTGATTTAATCGGCAATGTAAGCTAACCTTTTTTCATCGACATATTTACCACCAAGAAGGCTACATAGGCCATTATAAAAGGACAAAATGTAGAGAGGTATAAATTTAAAGAAGTTACAGGCGATAAATTTTGTTTTAGTATTTGTCTCTTGGGATAGAAAGCATTGTTGATAATGAAGAAATTGCGTGTAACGTTTTTCATTTGGAAGGGCGTACAAAAGCGGGATTGTGTGAGGATGGGTTAACCCATTCCCTCAAAGTGGCGCTTTTTGTACGCCCCTCAAGAAAAACCAATCTTGAAAACATTGTTGAAATGAAGAAATTGAATGTAACAGTTTGCATTTAGAAAGGCGTACATAAGCAGGATTGTGTAAGGACTGGTTAACTCATCTCCACACAAAACAATTTGAAAACATTGTGTAAAATGAAGAAATTCCTTGTTACAAGCAATTTCCTCATTTTACACAATGCTTTCTATTTAGAAAGCCGAAAAATCGGAAATTTCATTAACTTTAAATTGAGGTCTGCAACTCCTTTCAATCGGGACCAGTCCAAAATTTTACCGTCTGGTAATGGGTCAATATCTCGTTCATGTGATGTAAAGCTGCATTTATCCGACACGTTGAATATGTTGCGTGTTGATGCACTGTTTGACTGTCTCGATAGACAATCAGTATAATTAGAGTAAGCTAATGCATTGTCGCACATATTTTCGTAGACTGGAATGAAATGAGTACGCCGATATATCCCTTTAGAGTTAATTTTCATTGTTCAAGCGTTCAATAAACCTACGCAAAATTACGGTTTTGAGGCGCACACATACACATAAACACACACAATCCAATTTTTATTTTTAATTTTTTGTATAATTTTACAAAGGCTACAATGAACTTCTCCCTCTTATCATAGAGAACTGCAATCCAAGTTGATGGGAATGGAATTTGTATGTATAATACAAGGAAATGTTTGTTGTTGTTGTTTGTTTGTTTGTTTGTTTGATTGGGGGTGTGTTTTTTCAATCCATAACATGTTGACAAAGTAGCTAGGTACACGCTTCTAGCCATAACGACATGGCATGTTTGGTTCACTCTCAAAGATTGTATCTGGAATATGGAAGGGAATAATTGAATCGGACTGTCGTAAAGAAAAAGATATTAATACATCTAAAACATTCCTTTTCATAAGAATCTTCGATAAGAATCCAGTCGTAACGAATGAGTTATCGTCAAAAAGACAAGCTTCCTGACTTAATATTTCGGTCGCTAACTTTATCTAGAATTAATAAAAAATCCAATTATTTTCTCAATTCATAAATCAGCCTCTATCTCAAATAAACTATCACGTTTAGAAGCAGACCTTTCATAAAATTCAATAATAGACCGATTTCCTTAAGACTCCGTTTAGAGAAATCTCTCCCAGTTGTCTAGGCACTAAGAAGATGGGATTCTCTCCGAATGTCAATATTGTTCAATCAATATGCGCAAAAGCATCAGGCTTTATTTATGGCCCAATTTGCATAACACAAAAGAACGAAAAATCTATGAGTTTGTCAAAACGGCGTTAGGGCTATAAGGCCCGGAAGAATGCTTCGTTAAAGGCAACGCATAAAACAAAGCTGTAATCGAAAATCGATAAAGTGCAAGCATATAATGCCGTTTGTTTCTTTGGTCCGTTTACAATTACGATCCAACGCACTTGACCAGTCATTTAAACGGACAATATACGATTCGTAATGGGCTATTTTGTCTCTTCCGTGGTGACTTATTACTTGCCAGTCAGTGTTATAGCTCGAGTGGTCAGTTGTTGCGGAGATCTGCTTTAATTCGCCCCGTTTCACACTAGACCGTTTTTAGCCCTTACCAATTTTTCTACAATCAATCCGACTAAGTCAGGCAAATTAAACGTCATAACTAGCCTCAACATTGTATAATCCGGCATGATTTGATGGAAGTAAAACAAAATTGAAATGAAATAACTGCTAGTTTTGTTATGGAATATTTTCTAAATCCAACTAATTCAGTAGCATTGTCTATAAACGCGATGAAAAAAAGGTAAAAGGGATCACATTTGCCTTTCTAATTTAAAGGTTAATTAATTCGTTTCGCCTGGTCAAGTGGATAAACCCTTCCTTCATTACAGAGATGAAGAGAATGTCTATTTTGCTTGTTTTCATAGTTACTCAACTAAAACCGCAGTCCTTGTTCCGCCGTCATAGCGCAGTCGGTAGTGCATCAGACTCCTGATCTTCAATAATGGGTCATGGGTTCGATCCCCGGCACATATTCTTTCCGACACATGTCTCTCACCAATTGGTGGATAATCGTTTACCTGAGTGGGACAGCAGCTGGGGGGCTATAGGAAAAGATTTAGTGGTAGTGCTGGTGTGCGAAATACCAGGCATCCATTGTTATGAGCTCCAGCCGCCGCGATATGACTGAAATACTGCGTTAAACCCAATTCAATCAATAAAATCAACCACTGTCTGAATGCTTCTAGAAAGAGCATGTACTGATAAATTTGTGTGACTACCTTCACCCTAATCATGCTGAATTTTAACGCATCTAAGGAACTGATTTAAAATCAAGGGGCGGAAAGAACTGGAAGACCAATTTTCGGTTAATAGTTATCATTAAATTTTAACGAATAAATATTTTTGTTTTAAAAAGGGACAAGCAGGTGTTACAGATAAAGATATATGCAGGCTGATCTTTGTCTTTACTTCCTGACAAAAGCAGGAATATTCCGGGGTCAGCATGACAAGGGTTTACATTGACTTCTTTAATAAAAGTACCATCAAGCTTCCTTAGAATAGAAACGTTTATTCTTTCGAATAAGTGAAAACCTTTTAAATTGTTCATTATAAATTAACCAAGTTGATTTTAAGAATAAGTGAAAACCTTGTAAATTCTTCATTATAAATAAACCAAGTTAATTCTACGAAAAACAGAAAGAGGTAGTGTGTACATGTTGAACCCGTATGAAATGATTGTAAATAAGGCTCAAATTACATCTAAATAAAATACATTTATAGATTCTAAAAACTAAATTATTGCTAAGCATTGTGATGCTCCAATTGACCAAACTGAACAGTTCACGGTCAAGTCAAATTCTTTCTTATACACACGTCTATAACGAATTAGCATTAAATTAAATGTTATAAATAAGTTATGTTGCCCTAGTAAAACTTTTTTTTCAAATTAAAAAAACACTCCAGATTTCCAATTAGTGAATGAAAAGATAGCTTTTTCTGTTTTATTGCCAATTAGGTTCCGATAACGTTCGCCACGAGATAAGATTTTTTGCATTTTCATTCCAGGATTCCCTGCATGCTTACATTTTCTTCAAATGCAGAACTAATTAAAATACTGGGGCCAATTAAAGGCTTAAACATATTTCTTTAAAGTGGGACCAATCTTCGTGGTCTTTGAAACTGCAGTATCAAGCTTTGAAGATATTTGGAGTATATTTCTTCAGATTGATAACTTTAGAATGTATAACAAATACGGCAATCGGTATTCATTTGACAGTGCCAGATTAGTTTCCAAGTTTGATATTTGAATTGGTTGATTTAATGGGGTTTAACGCCGCTTTTAACCAATCTATTACGTATAAATATTGACTTACTATTCTTTATTTCTTGCTGTTTCTCTTTTAGTCGTCAAAATTAATATTACTATGAAATAGACTATAACACGGTTATCCAATTCTTTTTTAGACAGTCTAAAACTACAATTTTCTACGTTGCTAGCTGTGTTTCATGATGTTCCATATTTTTTATGTGTAATCCATAAATAACGCATTCTGCTTATCACCGAATATCTAGAGAATGTGCTTAAAAACGTATCTGTAATTGTTTTCTAAAACAAGCATGTCAACGAAATGAATAAAATGACACATGATGCAATATTGCATATTGTAGGCTACGTTGAATTTGGTCAGTTATTTCAGTATCCAGGAAAATTGGTCAGAATGATAATCATTCCAATCAGTATGCTTGCTCGTTGATTGACGGTTCGCTGGCCACGCCCACTGACCAATTACAGGAAGTTAGCCTTCGATATTAAACGACGTTATTTTGCAAAATTATGGACAGTTCCATGTGACAAAATAAGTAAAATGGGTGACCGTTTAAGTCACCCAATCAACAAAAATGCTGAACATATATGTCTGAGTTCAAAGTTCATTTTCGGTCTAATTGAATATTTTGACTGGTCGATCTATTTCTTTGATCGACAGTCGCTATCTGTTACTTGGTTTTAAATGAGACTGGAAGGGTATTTCCGGATTTAGATGTACCAAATTTAAGGTAGGTTTCTACAAACTCTCTGTTAAAGGATATTTCCTGTGTGTACATGTCTGAGAGAGAAAGAAGCAGGATTCCGTGTAGAGGAAGCTGCGTTCCTCGATCCAGATGTTAATTTCACATGCTCGTAGACTACAATTTGCCGACAGGGACGTCACATAAATAATACCGATTCTCTCTGGTCGGGAAGCCTATTTGTATAATGTTTGTTAAGACCAGGCAGACTCGTTTCATGTTCTGCGATGTTTACATTTTTCACAAATGTAACGAGAGTGTATAATAATATCCAGAGGCCTTAATCTTGTGGGGGTTTTACCCTTCGATTTCCTGAAATTTTAAGACGGTTTTTATGCCCCCGCATCGCAAGATCGGGGGCATATTGTTACTCCGTTGTCCGTCTCTTTGTCTGTCCGTCTGTCGGTCTGTCTACAAAACTTAACCAAAAAAATTAACATTACCAATTACTAACAGCCTATTCAAGATACAATGCTCATGTTAGGCATGACGATACGTCTCCATAATACGGCTCTCCTCATGTCAAGGTCAAGGTAATGTAATTAGGTCAAGGTCACATACCAAGGTCAAACGCAAAAAAATCATGTACGGCCGGGACATTGTGTTTCACAAACATTTCGTTTGTTCCTAAAATTTATCGGGGAATGTAGAGTAGAATATTACAAAATGTATACATCATACTAAGTATTGCGTACACAGCTTTTTTTTAGGTAAAAAATGAAGTGGTTAGCTTTAACCTGTTTAGTTATTGAATGCCAAAGGCCGTATTCACATAGTAGCGTTAAAATAGAGTATTCCCCACATTGTGACTACAATCCAAACTTAGTAAACAATATGCTTGAAGATTGAAATACTTTATCGACCATTAGAAAATCATTCAAATCGTTGAATATCAAAATGAATTGTATTACTTTTGGACTTTTCAAAAACCTTATAAATCAATTGACGGATCTCTGACTGGACCCGCTGAGCCCCGACACTGCAGTTCGACACAATTTTGAAAATAATGTAGGCAGGAATACAAAAAGGAAAGTCGTTGGTTGTTGGCCTAAACGTCGTAACTACAGCTCATCCAAAAACTGTAGTTACGACGTTCCCCAAACCAACTAAAAGAATTGAAAGATTGAATGGGGTATTTTTACCAGTATTTCAGTCATATCGCGACGGCTGGAGCACCTAACAGTGGATTCCTGGTATTTCTCACACCAGTACTACATCCTTCCCTAGCCTTCAACTGCTAGGTTTACTTACTTAGGTTTACGACTACCAACCCATTGGTTTGAGACAAAAGTCGGAGAGAATGTGTGCCGCCGCAGGAGATCAAACCCATGACATCCAATGTTTGAAGCTTGGGAGTCTGATGCACTACCGGCTGCGCTATGACGACGGCGCTTCACATAAAAGTCGACCAATGTCGAAGATCAAAGTTCACTTCCGATTTAAATGAACGATTTGGATTGGTTAAACTATTGTTTTGATTGACAGTCAATCCAGGAAGTTTCAAACTACTTGGCTCCGAATGGGAAGGCATCTAAGTTACGATAATAGCTGCTGGGTTACACAATACCTAAATACGATTTACTTTGATGCCGGCTCCCCATTTCAAATCATGCCTTATCAAAATTGCACAGATATATGCACTTGGCTACGTTTAGCATTAAATTACAGTTTCTCCTTTGTAATCGTTGCAAGCCCAGTTAGCTGAGGGTATCGGGGTCAGGAATGAAATAACTAGTTGCTCTGATCACGACCGACATCGTTTATAAACTGATAACATAGCTTTTAATTTTAACCATTTACCAGGTGACACTTTTTAGCCTGGACTAAAAGGGGCAGATATGAAAATGGGTTAATGTTTTGTTTTGTTTTGTGTGTGTGTGTGTGTGTCTTTTTTTTTTCTTTTTTTGTGTGTGTGTTTTGCTTTTGTTGTTTTTTGGGGTGTGTGTTTTGTTTTTGTTGATGTTTTTGTTGTGCGTTGGTTTTATTTTTTTATTTATTTTTTTTTTATTATTATTATTATCTTTTCTTTATGGAGGGGGTGTTTTTCGGTGTGCGTGTTTTGTTGTTGTTGTTTTTCAGTATTCCAATTTTTAAAAGGAACCATACATATAAAATGAAAACACATTGTCAAAGGTAGAAAAAAGCTTGTAACAAGCACTTTCTTCATGTTTGAATTCTTTTCTAAACACGCCAATCCGGGATTGTAAACCAATGATGGCACTGGCAATGCTTATTTTTAACAGAGAATGACTGGTCATGCTATTTAACCCATTACAACTCAATCCCTCCTTTTTACGCCCCCTCCCCAAGAAAAAAAGCTTTTTAAAACATTGTGGAAAATGAAGAAATTGTTTGTATCAAGCAATTTCTTCATTATCCACAATGTTTTCTACCCAAAATGACGAAAAAGTTTAAAATTCCATCAACTTGAAATTGTCGTCTGCAGCTTCTTTCAAGTCGAACCAGTCTAAAATTTT
Organism: Fragum fragum; assembly: GCA_946902895.1. Lineage (NCBI taxonomy): Eukaryota > Metazoa > Mollusca > Bivalvia > Cardiida > Cardiidae > Fragum > Fragum fragum. The sequence continues at coordinate 40,095,227 of OX336372.1, forward strand.
GCTGTGTTGGAATGGGTTAACTCATGGGTTCGCTCCTTTATACGCCCCTCAAGAAAAAGGCTTTGGGAAACACTGTGGAGAATTAAGAAATTGCTTGTATCAAGCACTTTTTTTCATTATCCACAATGTTTTCTACTCCAAAAGACAAAGACTTTTTGAATTTCATCAACGAAAAATTATCGTCTGCAACTTTTTTATAATTTGGACAAATCTAAAATTTTTTTCGTGTGGGAATTGGTTAATAAACGAGTCTACTTTACCAGTGAAAAAACGACCTCTGTGGGGTTTTATCTATTTTAGATGACGAGAATAATAAATTAAGTATTTTATGAACACACCTCTGATATAAATTGAATTCATCGATTCAGCTCATTTTTTTTAATATATATTATTACACTTGAGTAATACGGCTTTTGTAATATGAAACAAATATATAGTAAAAAGTACTAAGCTCTAAGCCGCCAATATGTAAATTGATACTGTCACGAGTTGTCATTCGCAATGTAAGTTTGTAAGAGTTATGTCCCTTTTCGACTTAGTTTTTTTTTTAACATCACATACCCCCTCTAACTTTGGCACTGGCATGTTGTCCCCTTTCAAATACAAAATCCCTAGAATTTTCCTTAGGTGGGACTTCCGAACTAGTATTTGCCACCATACTCCTTGGACATAAATTAATCTGTTTGTGTACATAACTAACGGTCATATAAAATATAGATACAAAGTACTTCATATAAGTTGTTTTTAACACAGAATATAGTCGTTGGACGTGCAAAATGTCGTAACTACAGCTTTAATCAAGCTGTAGTTACGACATTTTGCGCGCACAACGACTAAATAGAACCCGTTCAAAACAGTGGTATGGTAACAATGTTCTATCGGTTTAAAAAAAAAAGCCCTCATAATTTCGTCAATTTGACCTGCCTATGGCAAACTGGAGCGCTGAAATCAATATAAATTCTTGTATTTTCTAGTATCTCCGTTTATGGAAGATGTCTTTGAAAAGACTTCGCTAAATCAACATTCTTTAATCACCCTCAACATGATTTTCCAATTATAAATCGTTTTCTACAAGTCGTAACTTACGCAAAAGGCACATAAAAAAGGTTGTCCTGTGAAATGTAAAATATATACCACCGCTTTTATCATTTATAATCTGTTTATCTAATCGATTTTTCCTCAGTTTCAAGCCTTTGAAGCCTAAAAACGAATTTACAGATTATTAGTCGCGCCTTTCTTGATAAAAAATTTCCTTCGTTTCTTCTCAGACAATGTTAACATTAATGTAGAAGATTAAGTAGCACGGACATGTATAAAGGAAATCGAGAAATCATCTTAAAATTTCATTTGAAACCCTTGTTACTGCATCCAGGACGATAGGTTTCAATAAAAAAAAGAAGAAGAAGACAGAAAGAGAAGAAAACGCACACACACAAAAACTGCTTCTATTCCTGGTATTTAAAACAAACAATTCACCTATTAGCAGACGGCAAAATTTCTGGTCCAAATTGAAAGGAGTTGCAGATGACAATTTAAATTTCATCAAATTTAAGATTTTTCTTTTTTCAACTTTCTGGTAGGAAAAAAAATGTCTAAAATGAAGATTTTGCTTCTTGCAAGCAAGTGCTTCAATTTTAACAATATATATATATAAATATATATATATATATATATATATATATATATATATATATTTACATTTCTTTATATTTTTTATTTGTTGTTGTTGTTTTGAGGGGCGTCCAAAGCGTCATTGTGTAGAAATAGGTAAAACGTTATTTTTCGATGTCGTCTTTAAGTACTTTTACTTTGCTTCGAGTTTGAATGAATTGACCAACTATTATGCCCACTAACTAATATGTTAACTAACTCCGGCAGAAAGTTCTACTTAGATATTAAACGGCGTGGCGTCAGTATGCAGAATTTATTGCCAATATAACGGAATCCTCTTAATAGCTACCCTGATAAAAGCAATTCACTGCTTAATTGCAACTCACATTTTGCATAAACAAAATATTTCAAAGAACAAATATCTCCTTTTAATAACAACTTCTAGTTAACTGCAGTAAAAGATTTGACAAATTGGTGTTGCAATTAGTAGGATTCCGCTGTATCATGTAACGAAAGTACAGTTGTTTGTTAGCGACCTAAACGTCGTAACTACAGCTTTTCAAGCTGTAGTTACGACGTTTATGTCACTAAACCGACAAAAATGCATTACATTATTGTCGGATAATGTTCACTTTCAGTCTAAATGAATGATTTGATTGGTCGATTGATTCTTTGATTGAAAGCCGCGATTGGTGAATTATGGCGTTTCTGTCGGAGATGTATGTCTTGTACACGCAAAGCATAGTAGCTCATTGTATTCAATTGTACAGAATGTACGTTGACTTTTTTTTCATTTTTGAAAGCTACCTGTCACATTAATTACATATCTGAACATACCTCTCTCATAAAATACGAGAATCAGGAAAGTATTTCTAATTGACATTAAATTGCATTTTTCGAATGACATATTCATAAAAATGTTTAAGGTGGTGATAAATGCAATATGTCATTACGGAGACATGTTTAATTAATGATGATTTGATGATACATGTATGTGTTGATAAGTGCGTTGAATTTAACAATTAGCATAGTTTATTTTGCCTTAATTTCACTTCCAAATGAACTTATTGTGGCGCTTCAATGACGGATCGCCGCCCCCGACCCACTGACCTCCAGCACAGGAGGAGGTAATAAATGAAATTATTTACAAATAATGAGGTCAGCGACATAGATTAAAAGGCAAATTTGTTATCTACGGCTTAAATGTCGCGACTTCAGCTTGAATAAGCTGTTCAAGTCTCTTAACAAAAATATGCATAACATTAATGTCCGAGTTCGAAACTCGCTGTCGTTATAAATGATCGATTTGATTGGTCATTTCAAACTAATAACTTTATTGTCTTTCAGATGAGACGTCAAACCGATGCCCCGTTTAACGATGCATTACATCGAGCACGTTAACCTGACGGGGCTCCCAGCAATTGCATCCTGTATCCTTGCACTATCCTCTTATCCGCCGTAACAACCAACCGTCTTCCGGAGGCGTCTCTAATATGGGCATTTGCTACGGTAGCGAATATTAATGTGATAAATAAACAAAATACACAGGTCAATCCATTATTTTATTTACCTATCGATTTCATTATCAGAAGACAACAGACATATTCGGAAAATTAGATTTTGTAATAAACGTCGTCGACTATCATAACTAAAACTTGTCTTAAACTTCCTTGCATTTCGACTAGTCTAAACATTTGTACTTTGGTAAAGGGTTAGAATTATTGTAGGGGCAAGATAAACGAACACAAAGGAATTACTCCTGCACAGTTTTGTTTAGATTCCATCCATTAGTTCATGAGAAGATTTTCTAAGTTTCTTGTAAACGCCATATATGCAAGTACAACCCGGGTTTCATCGGATCAGAATTTCAAGAAACATGATAGGCGGTTACCTACTGATCCTTCTTGTGACTTATTATTGAAATTTATTAAGCGGTTTACGTACATATAAATTTTTACATGAGGGATACATAACCACGAAAATAACTCTGTAACCATTGATCATTGGAGCTTAACATGAGTCTGATGATTAAAACCCAAACATTTAAGGAGAGTACTTGTCTGCTTTCCAGAAAGCAGAGTCGAGGTGGTTAAGCTAAGTATTGAGAACTTGTTTCCGAATCGATGAAAAAAAATGTGAAAACCATAGGCCAAACAAGATTGTATTTACAGTCTGGAGTTATATTCAAATTAGCTCCAATGTAGCATGGTGTATGTAGTAAGCAGCGACCGTCACGTGCATTATCAGCACCGGAGCTTGTGTCATGATATAATACATACAATGGCGGGAAAACGTCTCATTGTATCAATTCTTTGCATATTTTATATGAAATAACATGCCAGACTAGAATTCGATTTTTCATATGTTACAAGGTAATCAATCTAAATAATTACTTTAGAACGACTGTGTAAGCCACCACAGCCATATTGTAAACCACGGTATAGACCTCTTTTAGATATGTTCACGGGACCGATGTTATAATATTGTCTTATCGAAATTTGTATATCATAGTAAGTGAAAAATGCAGAATATGTATGAGGCCCGAACCTGACACATCTCGCTTTCAAGATGATAGTGCCTATTCCAACTTATCTACCGTTTTCAGATCCTATCATATGACTCTTTATGTCCTCTAAAGCACCCATTGTCATAATATCATGGTATCGAAGCCATACATTGTCTAGCTAATTGAAGAGAGAGAGGGAGAGAGAGAAAGGGGAGAGACAAACAGACAGACAGACAAAGACAGAGAAGGGGGAGGGGGTAGTATGTCCGTTCTACACACAGGAAATCTACAATCAAGGTACTGAAAGTACTGCGAGCTAGCAAAGCATGGTTGAATTTAGACAATCTTTCCCTTGTTGGGTAGAAAACATTGTGGACATTGAAGAAATTGCTTGTTACAAGCAATTTCTTCATTGTCCACAATGTTTTCCAAAGCTTTTTTCTTTCGATCTTTAAAAAGCGGAATCGGGTGGTAATGGGTTAAATAGCATGCTGTTGACAGAGTTCTCTACAATGTGAATAGAGTTTGCAAGATCCCTTAAATATAAAAGAACTATTTTTATGGCGTAGGCATTCCAACGATTTGGTCGTTAAGACCCAGTGGCGGTTTGCACCCGTTGAACTCTGAGAAGACCTCAAAATTTGTCTGTTAACTTAAGCTATCAAAGCTGACGCTTTGCTAGCTAAAAAGCGAAAGGTTTCGTCCCAGAGGTCAACCTACGAAGTCTTAGCAAGATCGATAGTTTAAGCATCCATATGTGATCTTTTTACTTTTTACGACTTTCCCTTCCAAAAGCAATCTTCATCTGCTACCTTTTACCCTGACTTGACCCAAATATGCAAATAATGCATACTCTGTCATTAGAACGCGTATGAAGTGAATGCATTTAATCACCGTATTGACATACAAAAGGCGTCCGTTAAATGACTAATGATAGCTTAAATAAAGATAGATTTTAATTGGAATTAGATCGACGGAGACATTCTTTGGTACTTTTTAAGGTAGAGGAAGCGTAGTATGCAATTTTGAAATAGGCTCCATATCTGGCTTCTTCGTCTGATTATGTAATATCCCGCAACCCTTTGCATTGACCAGATGTGAATCAAGGAACCAATGGACCAATCAAATCATTCATTCAGTCCGGAATAGAGCTTTGAACTCCGAAATTGGCCGCTATTTCTTTGAAACATTTTTCTGGAGGGGCGCTTGAATAAGCTGCAGTTACGACGTCTAAATGAATGATTTGATAAGTCGATTTTTTTCTCCAAAAACAGCAGCGATTAGTCTTTTGTTTGCACAGCATCCAATTATATCAAATAGAGCATTACTTGTGATTAAGACTCCGTACGTTTATTGAAAAGTTTGAATGAATTGTTAGGACAGCCTAAGAAACATGATTTCTTAGATGGTGTCCCCTTGGATTTTGCGGGAATTAGTTAAATATGTTCCGTAGAACAAATAAAGAAATTGACACATGGTCCCTTGGTAACCAAACCGTCCTAAATATTGCAGTTAGGACAATTTGTTCGCCCACTGACAATAAGACATTTTTCATCTTGTTGTGTAAGCATACCAAATTTTCTGAAGAAATGCAAGAAAGGGCACCGTTAACGCCCTTTCTCTTCTTCTATACTTCTTTGAACAACAGATGTATACATTAGAATTAATCAGTATCTTTGTTATAGCTCTACTATAGTTGATTTTAGAATCGAGACTTTGCTATGAATTTAAAAGAACAAGAGTACAGCTTGTTTCTATGTTTTTTACGCAGCTCTAAAACATCTCTTAGTTTTATCTTGTCAAAGATCATTTAACACTTGAATCCTAGATATCATCAAAAGTAGATTTTGGATGGGAGTTTTAGCTTTACCATTACCAGACAAAGCCTCATATAAGGGATTCTTTATTCTTAACTTATTGCCTGCAATGTCTTTCCATTTAGACCAGTCTTAACTGCCGTTTGTTATTTGGCTAAGGACGTAGCCACATAACCAGCAGCACGACCTGGGTTGAAACAGTGGTCACCAGCTCCTCTTTTGTCAATTATGGGTTTTGCGCTTTTTCAACCGAGCCAGCAGAATTTTCCTTTTTTCTGTTTTCTGTCTTTCACGAAATCCTAAATTCTTTTGTTTCGCAGTCCCCTTTTATCGATTTCAAAATCTGTTTCTATAATTGCATGGGACGACCATTAAATTTCTTTAAACTGATGACAACGACCACGCGGATAATTAAAATATAACGATTTCAGAAATAATTAACCGGGCTTTTATCGAAAAAAGTGATCGATAAATTTTATAGATCTTCTGATGTTGTTGCAAAATCAATACGATTGATAATACTAAGAACAGACGGTTCGAAATGATATGATAAAACTATTAGCCTATTCCTACACAATTCTGCTCTTTTAAGCCACAAAAGACAAGAAAGGCACTGGACAACGTTATAGAAATGTAAACATTTCTTGTTGTAACAAGCATTTTTTTCATTTTCACGAAGTTTTCTAACACCCCCCCCCTCCTACCCAAAACATACACACAAATATTATCAAAATTTCGCCAACTAAAATTTTTCGTCTGCAACTTCTTTGAATCTGAACCAGTCTCAAAATGTGTCGTTTGGTCATAGGTAAACTATTGAATTGTATTGGTACTCTACGCCATTTTGACATATAAGTCCACTATACTCCCGCTTTATCATCCGGTTTTAAGGCTTTAAACCCATAACCATTGACAAAATTTTGGACTGGTTCATTTTGAAAGGTGTGCAGACATTGATATCAGGTTGGTTAAAATTTAGAAATCTTTATTTTTTAGGGTAGAAAATAACTTGGACAATAACGAAATTTCTTTAACAAGACATTTTTTTTATTCTCCACAATGTTTTCCAAAACTCTATTCTTGTGGGCCGTTAAAAAGCAGGATTGCCTAGATATGGGAGTTTTTATGAATGGTAAAATATTAATTCATTTAAGTTACCAAAAAAAAAAGAACCCTATCTACTGAATAAGAAAATTGATAGTAATTATGAATAACGATAAAGATGTGTAATAAAATGATAATCAGAGGTAAACGTTTTAATTCTTAGAGATTTAAATTTTCAAAGGATTCAATAACCGATCTTAATTTTTCAAGATAGAGGGAGGAAAGATTCTATCCGCACCATACAGTTGATTTAAAAAATTTTATGAGAAAAGTTACGTGGATAAAATGATGGAATCAGCATCTGCTTGCGATAGTGGTTTTAAACCCCTCGATTTTATGACTTGTACAACGGGTCGGTTATTGCAATATTAAAACTTTTAAGGGGACTTAAAAGTGAGATTTCGACAGTATAAAACATATGTTATGGGCTGGGATGATGGGTTTGGATATCAAATATAAATTGACAGAAAAGAGACAATAAACTAAATCTTCATTTAATGTAAAAGCTGATTTATCGACGAGAATACTTTATTCATCTACAATGTATTTAGCGCAGATATAGAGCATAGGTTTGTCCTTTGGTATATACACAAGAAATATCGGGTCAGATTTTGAAGGGTGTCTATTTTTGCGAGCGCTTCTGTTGCTTAAAATTGACGGATCGCCGCTGTCAATCAAAAATTCGATTGACCTATCGAATTCATTAAAACCTTTCCCGTTCAAATACGGGATTTTACGTTCCTGTGATTTTATAATCAAGAAAACATTGTGGAAAAAGAAGAAATTGCTTGTAACAAGCAATTTCTCCTTTTTCCACAATATTTTCTACCATATAGGATGGTTTCTTTTCAAATTAAATCCAGTTTTCATTGTCGTATGCAACCTCTTTCAATTTGGACCAGTCTAAAATTTCCAAAAACAAAAAAAGGGTTAACCCTTTCCTTTTTTTTTTTTTTAATTGTATACTGTTCTAAATTGAAAGAGGATGCAGACGACAATGAAAATTCGATGCAATTTCAAATAAAACTATCCTATGTGGTAGAAAACACTGTGGGAAAAGGGGAAATTGCTTACTATAAGCAATTTCTCCTTTTTCCACAATGTTTTCTCAAAAATATAATCACAGTGACGTAAAATCCCGGATTTATCCAGGAAAGGGTTAAACAGGCAATGAACTGTAAACTACGACATTTATGTTTGGCAAAAATGATGGTTTGGTGATTTTAACGTCGTAACTGAAGCTGACCGTCTATATTTACAACAAAATTTCGTTTTTTTTTTTCATCCGTCGAACTGCCTTATCGGAGGTCAAAATGCGTGTCCAGCGTTACATTATATTCTTATTAGTAACGGAATCGATACCCAAACAGGGCAGTTGCAAGGATTCTGGAAAGTAGACAACAATCAATATGTCTGTGTAATTCTAAGACCTCGTATCTACAGCATGAATCAAGCTGTAGTTACAGGGTTTTAGAATTACATCGACGAATAGTCTCTAGACGGGGATTATTCTTTTTTTTTTTTTTTTTTGAATTGGGTTTAACAATGTTTCAGTCATATCGCGGCTGGACCACCTAACAATGGATTCGACGAATAGTCTCTAGACGGGGATTATTCATTTTTTTTTTAATTGGGTTTAACAATGTTTCAGTCATATCGCGGCTGGACCACCTAACAATGGATTCCTGGTATATCTCGCATAAGAACCATCATTACTTCCTTTCCTAGCCTCCAGCTGCTATCCCACTTAGGTTTACGATTATCAATCCATTGATGAGAGACAAATGTCGAAAAGAATATGTGCCGCCGAAGGGGATCGAAACCATGACCCCCCCCCCCCCCCCATTGAAGAAACGAATAAATATTCTATAAAAACGACGAAAGTCGTGACGTATGAGTTATTTGCCTTTCTTTGAAATTTGGTTAGTAGCTGGTGACTCCGAAAATAAATCATGGTTGTACGTTTGTTTGTTTGAATGGGGTTTTAAGCCGCTTTCTACAATCTCTCAGTTATATCTCGGCGGCTGAAGCACCTAACAATGGATTCCTGGTATTTCTCACACCAGCACCGCCATCACATCCCTTCCTAGCCCCAAGCTGCTATCCAACATAGGTCCACGATTATCTACCCATTGGTGGGAGACAAATAGTCGGAAAGGATGAGTGCCGACGCGCTACCAACTGCGCTATGACGTCGGCGGTTGTACGTTTGAATGAAATGTCAGATAGCCAGGTTAGGAGCAGCGACCGTCGTATTGTAAGCTGCATGTCTCACAATCAAGTCTACCCTTCCTTGAATTCCGTCTTAGTGGTCTTAATAGCAACCTCAACATAAACACACAATGGTTTAAACCATTACAACTCAATCCCTCCTTTTTACACCCATCAAGAAAAAAACTTTTGAAAACATTGTGGAAAATGAAGAAATTGCTTGTATCAAGCAATTTCTTCATTATCCACAATGTTTTTTTACCCAAAATGACGAAAAAATTAAAATTCTATCAACTTGAATTTGCCGTCTGCAGCTTCTTTCAATTTGGACCAGTCTAAAATTCCACTGTGTTGGAATGGGTTAAACCATTCTCAGACGAGAGGATTTCGGACTGATCCAGTGAACCAGGGGTTACAGACGACAATTTAGATTTCACGAAATTTAGATTTGTTCTCCTTTATGGGTAGGAAACATTGTGGCAAGCAATGTCTTCAATTTACACAATGTTACCTAAATACGTCAAAAAGCGTCATTGTGTGGGAATGGGTTGACAGACTTTCTACACAAATTATTATGGAAGCTAACTAATTCAGCATAATATTATCTGAGGAAAGATTGACATGTGAGTGAAAGTTAAAAAAAGCTTGGAATCATTGCATTGTAATAGTCTTTTGCATTTTTCACCCACTTTCACCGAGATTCTTGTTTCCTTCGTGGCGATTATTCTTGGCGAAATGAAGTATGGAAACACGTGCCAAGGGTCTTCATTCATTGAATGATTCTAAGAAATGCAAACCATCCATCGTTTCTCTCAAAAGGGATTATCAATTGACGGTTCGCCGCTGTTAATACAAAATTTAACAGACCAATCGTATCATTCATTTAGACTGGCCGTGAACTTTAAACTCCGACGCAGGTCGACATGCCAATCCGCAGTTACGTCGTATAGGTGCCCATCAATCTATTGTAGTCTTTACATGATGTTGATCGGTTTAACTTTAGCGAAATAATGCCGTTTAATGTCTAGGTCGCACTTTCTGTTGGAGGTCGGTGGGCGGGGCGACCTATCCGTCAATAATTAGTGTTAACGACACAAGTGCAAGATATCTAATTCAAAGATCGGAACTCGATTGTTCTATTCCAACCTTCAGATGAAAAAAAAAGATATTTTGAACGACATTCCTGAAGTCATTGTCACAAGTGTCGAGAACCGTGGCCATAGCGCAGTTAGTAGCGCGTCAGAATCTCATTCGTGAGGTCTCTATCCACCGCGATAAGACTGAAATACTGTTAAAACTGGCGTTAAACCCGATTCGAACAAGCAAACATCGGTCGTGTGGTTGGCATAAGATTTACTTAACGCATTAAAACATGAAATAGTCAGCAGATGATGAATAGTGGGTGGGCAGTTGTGGAACGAAATGTAGGTAGATATGAAATGAAATATGCGCAGTTTCCGATGAGATGTAAGTAGATCGATATCGAATACCATGATGAGCATGAAATATTTACAGTTGCGAAATGAAATGTAAGCTGTATTTGGAATTGACCAATCGCCGGCCCAACCCACTTACTTCGTAAGACCCAACAATTGACTCCGACAGGAAGACCAACTTCAATTTCAAACGGCGTTATTTTGAAAATTTTTTGACCGGTAGAAAGTATAAGTAGAATAGTTCGTTGGCGTCCTGAAGGTCCTAACTACAGCTTGAATAACAAACGGAACCGAAGATGGCCACCAATGTCGAAGATCAAAACTTATGTCTGGTCACAGTGAATGATTCCACTTGCGAATGTGCAAACGCGATCTCAATGGACGCGGTTTTCTCAAAAACTACTCACTTCAAAATACCTTAACTTCTTTCGTATTTCACCGTTATTAAAACGGGTCGTCTTGGGCCAGTTGAAACTCTAGGACTGAGCTATGAATTATTACTGATCAAGTCTATAACATTCAATAGACAAATTAGGTGTTGGGCTATTGGATCTGATGCTGCTGTTATTGTTGTTGTTTCCCCCCAAAACCGATGATCGAATTTGCATATAAGATAAACTGACTAATTCTTATTTGATTTGTTTAAATATGGTTAAAGGCCGCTTTGAACATTCCTTTTGTTGACCCAACTGCAATGTGATGTTTATTTATGGTTTGCCGCGGCCATAGCGAATTGGTAGCGCATAGAATCTCAGTCATAAAGTTTATAGTCCTATCCCCGGTCGCAGCAAATAGCCTTTCCGACATTGGTCTCCCGTCAACGGGTAGACAATCGAAAACCTATGTGGGATGAGCAGCTGGAGGCTCGGAAAGGATATTGTGGTAGTACTAGTGTAAGAAATACTAGGAATCAACGGTTATGTGTTCCAGCTACCATGATATGACTAAAATCCTGTTAAAGGTGACGTTATACCCCATATAAACAAACAAATCAAACAAACCAGGGTAACTCATCAAAACACGTGGTTGCCGTGCATGGTTAAAAGAATTGAAGTTATCTACAGTTATATTGTCATCTCTATCAAGAATTTCAGTCTGATTCAGGTGTGTGAATTATCAGCCAAATTTTATTACGAGTGTACAAAAGTTAGGTCTCGAAATAGATTCTATTTAACCCATTAACAGGCGAAAAAAATTTAGACTGGCAAAAATTGAGAGAAGTTGCAGAGAACATTTTTTTGTGAGTGAAATTTCAAAAACCTCCATTTATGGGGGGGATAGAAAAAAATATGGATAATGAAGAAAGTGCTTGAAACAAGGATTTTCTTCCTTATTCCAATTTTTCTGAAGGTTTTTTTTTTTTTTTTTTTTTTTGAGGAGGCATGGGTCAAAAAGCGTCATTGCATAGGGATAGGTTACAGGAGAATTGAAAATAAATTACAAAACGGCTTTTCTTCAAAGAATTCCTAATAGTAAACTGGACTCTTTTTTAATGTTTATTTATTTGTTCTGTGAAAAAAACACTTCATCATCCAAATAGAAGCGTTCGTCTCTCTGGCATAGAAAATATGTTTGTTGCGTAAAACGCAGTACACAAAGTTCTCTCAAAAGGTAGGACAAACAATTCAAGATATATTGTCTAGGAAATAACTTCAGCTTGAACATGATCAAAAGAAGCGAATTGGCTAAGATATAAAACACTTTGAAAATGGGAAAAAAACTTATATTCAGAAATCTGATTTTACAATGACAATTCCCTGAATATATTATAGTTCATTAAAACTAAAGGTTGTGATGGGTAAGGTTAAATAAACTGTTATTAAAAGATTCCAACTCAGTGACGCTTTTAGACGCCCATTACAAAAAAAAAAAGCTTTGGAAATTTTTTTTTGAAAATGAAGAATTTGGTTGTTCCAAGTAATTTCTTCATTATCCACAATGTTTTCTAGCCAAAAAGTTGTTTGTTTTTTTTTTAAAAAAAACTATCCAAAATTCCATAAGCTTTGAATTGCCTTCAGCAACACATTTCAATTAGGACTAGTCTAAAATCTTGCTGTCTGGTAATGGGTTAAAACAAATGGAATCTAACTGAGGATTCTTGACATGCCGTTTATCCTTACAGTACTCATTGCATCGGTTCCATGGCATTCTTCAAAATTCAGTAACAACAGGTTATAGACGTCACAGTTTTTTTAGGCTGAGACTTGATAAATATAGATAAATATAATAGAAATGACGATTCTTGACTTGCGGTTTTTCCTGATAGATCTTTAAACCATTTCCCACATAATGACGCTTTTTGACGCCCCTCAAGGAATACATTTGGGAAAACATAGTGTAAAATGAGGAAATTGCTTGCAACAAGCAATTTCTTCATTTTACATTATGTTTTCTACCCAGAAAGTTGAAAAATCCAAGATTTATTTTTCATCGGTAACTTCTTTCAATTTGGACTAGTCCAAAATGCTGTTGTCTGGTAATGGACTAAGTATCATTTCACACCTACAAGCTCATCAACAGTTTATATCGACATCATATTTTTCTAGGATGAGACTTACAATTCATATCGCAATAAGAAATTAATTCTCTTTCAACAACAAGAATATATACATGTACCATAAAAGGGCCACTCGGGTCCTGTTTATTGGTTTCTATGTGGTTGTATGCCACTTTTAACAGGTCTTAGGTATTACGGTAACTGATATAGCAAAGGTATGTTCCCATCCCTCACAATCAACGTCATTATGACGTCATCAGTGTTATGTCCTCTAGTAATCATAGAGTTTAATTCTTCTTGTTTCTATAAATGAACCTTGACCCTTTACCACTTGACAAATTTCTGGTCCAAATTCGAAGGAGTTGCAGACGATGATTGAAAGTTGTTGAATTTTAAAATATTTGTCTTTTGGGGTATAAAGCATTGTTGGAAATAAAAGAATTGCTTATTACAAGCGATATTTGTATCCTTAATGTTTTCCAATAATGTTTTTTGAGGATCGTTACAAGCGGGATTGTAAGCGAATGGATTAACCCATTACCAGAGGGCAAAATGTTAGACTGGTCCTGATTGAAAAAAAAGTTGCAGGCAGCAATTTAAAGTTTATGATTATTTTATTTTATTTTCATTTTGTTATTGTTTATTTTTATCTAAATTTTTGGATAGATTAATTTGTTAAGAATGGTGAAATCGCTTGTAGCAAGCAATTCAATTTATTAATATTTCACAGCGTTTTCCTTTTTGCTTTACTTGAGGGGGCGTCAAAAACAGCCTCGTCATGTGGGAATGGGTTAAATAAGTGTTGCTGTAAAAAGAATACGATATCTAAGGACTTTATTTTAGTCAAATTCAAAGTTAACCTTCCCGCTTTTCAAAATTTTAGACTCGTTATATTTGAAGAAAGTTGCAGATGACAATATCAGTGGGTGTAATTTGAAAAGTAACCAACCTCCTGGTTAGAAAAAATATTGTGGGAAAAGAAGAAATTGCTTGTCACAAGTAATTTCTTCTTTTTCCACAATGTTTTCTCAATCATAGAATCACAGGTACGTAAAAACAAGGGATTGTACAGGAAAGGGTTAAATATGAAATCTTATTATTTCAAGTATAGTTTCCACCTCATTTCATTTCAGAATCAATCTTAAGATGAAAGTTCTTAAGTGAAGTAATTCATTACGTCGGTTATTGCCCTTGTTCCCTTAGACTGGATTCCACATTTTTTGTTTGCAGTATTTGTCTGTTGTTGTTGGTTTAGTTTGTTGTGTGTTTTTTTTGTTGTTGTTGTTGTTGTTGTTTTTTTAATGAAGCATTTCTTCATTTCTATCCCTGCCTATTCAACCCATATACAGAAAATGACGCCTTTTGACGCCCAAAAGAAAAAGAAACACGTTGGAAAACATTATGGAAAAGTAAGAAATTGGTTGTTACAAGCAATTTTTTACTTTTCCACTATGTTTTCCTAAGTGTTTCCTTTTCTTTTGGGCGTCAAAAGGCGTCATTTTTAAATTTAGACCAGTCTGAAATTTTGTCGTGTGGTATGAAGTAATTCAAGTAACTTATTGCTGAACAATAACCACCAGACTGATCGGAGTCTTTCCTTTTCGATCACGTGTAAATGTGTCACGCACAGGCTGGAATAGGTTCGAAAGATTCCTGTGGATGGATGGAAAAATGGACTGATGTATTCTCTTACCCCTTTTATGTTTTGTTGTTGTTGTTTTTGGTTTTTGTTTTTTTCTAAAATTTGACTTGTCAAAATTCAAAGGTTTTGTAGACGAAATTTTAAAGCGGATATTTGAAAAATAACCGTTCAGTAGGATAGAAAATATTGTGGAAAAAGAAGAAATTGGTTGTTGCAAGCAATTTCCTCTTTTTCTACAATGTTTTCTGAATTATAAAATGACAGGGACGTAAAACCAGGCATTGAACAGGAAAGGTTTAACCCATTACTAAATTGCAAAATATTAGACTGGTCCAAAGTCAAAGAAGTTTCGAGACGACAATTTTAAGTTGATGAAATTAATATATGTTTTTTTTCCTTTACTTATTTTGAGTAGAAAGCATTGTGGGTAATGGAGAAATTGCTTGTAACAAGCAATTTCTTCTTTTTCCACTATGTTTTCTAAAGCCCTCTTTTGTAAGGCGTCAACAAAGCGGGATTGTGTTAGAATGGGTTACTAGAGATATCAAGACTTGTACCCGTATACCTTCATACTTACACTAACTTTGGATCCTTAATAATTATTTCTACAGAAGCTTATTCTTTAGAAATTTCAAGCATGGGTAAAACACACAAATATTTTTTTTTCTTTTTTTATAAATTTACAAATATTTTCACTTGAAAAAATAAAACGGATCTTGGAAGTTTTATCTCGTAATAGGCGGTTGAAAGCAAGGATGTTTAACCTTTTTTACACTAAAAGAAATCTTCTGCAATTTTGCATTGAAATAAAAGGGCTGATTAACAGAATAGGTTAACAATAATTTTGAAAAAATATTTTAAATAAACTGTAGATTGAAATGACAAGCAAGAAGTCTGGAGATATATGTGCAGGCCGATCTTTGTCTACACACCCTGTCGAAAGGGGAATAGTTAATGCCCAGCGTGACAGGGTTAAAGTGAAATGTTCTTCTCGAAATGGGGGAATTAAAAGAAAAAAAATGTTGCATGTGTGTGTTACTGTGGTGTTGTCTGGGGTTGTTGTAGTTGTTGTGTGCGAATATATTTTTTGGATTGTCGCTGTTGTTCATTTTCTCTTTTTTTTTTTTTTTTTGCAAAGGTAGGCACGAATGTCGATTTAACACTTCACATTTCACAAAAGATGTCCTATATGAGTATGCACTACCTTAGAAAAATATTTTTCCTCGTAACAAAATAATGTATTTTGCCTTTACATCTTTGGAAATTTTAAATTGCAACTATTTGTCTATAATGCTTAAGGTACCAATCTTTACGTTCTCGAAGGTTTATATAGTAACTCAAAATGAATTAGGGGGGGGTAATTATTTGATTGAAATGAGTATCCTTTAGTCTATGTTGAACTGGTGTTATAATTTTATCCTGAAAAGTAAGTCTACTTTCATGGACAGTGTACTTAAATTTTGAATAGTCTGTATGTATAACCACCAATGTACATAATGACCAAAGAAGCATTTTTTTACATATCGATGGCTTAGAGCAAAACCATAGTATAATAGTATAATTCCATAGTTTGATATATATATTATTATATATCTGTAGTTATGTTATCCCATTTCCACACAACAAAATTTTAGACTGGTCTGAATTGAAAGGAGCTGCAGACGACAATTACAAGTTGATGAAATTTTAATGTTTTTCATCTTTTTATGTAGGAAACATTGTGGATAATGAAGAAATTGCTTGATACAAGCAATTTCTTCATTTTCCACAATGTTTTCCAAAGCCTTTCTCTTGCAGGGCGTAAAAAGGAGGGATTAAGTCGGAATGGGTTAAATATAAGTTCTGCTGCACATGCTTGTCTTGAACTTGCATAAAATTTCGAGATGGTTTTTATATGAAGGACCAAATTATTTCATTAGAGGCAAATTATTCATTAAAGATATTGAAATTGCTGAAAATAATGGAATGATTTTCTTTGCTCTCGGAGTAATGGAAAAATTGTGCAGCTTAGGGTTGTTTCTGTACTTGTACGAAATTGTTATAAATGCTTGTATAGTTTAATTTTAGTTGTGGCTTTTAAGATTCGTACACTCTAAATGACTGAGAATTTTGTTTCATATCTCACTGAAATAAAATTTAAGCATGAAATCATTTCATAATTGTGCACATACTTTTTTTCCATACGAAAACTGCCTCGAACTGGTAATATCTTTCCGTATTTTACATATTTTATGGATATTCGGTTTTATTGAAGTGATTTTTTCCCTTCCTTTTCTGTATGAAAAAAGCCTTAATCACACTTCTATATGAAACCGCGGTGTTATTAGACTTTTTTTCTATTTTCATACCACCACGAAATCATAAGATATTCTCTTCATCTCCCAGGTATATTTTTTCTTGTCTTTTTTTATTATTTAGAATTGCTAATACTAAACGGGACCTTGTTAGTTAAAATGAGCCTAAGAAGGGTAAAATTTCTTGGATAACACATATATCTTTCTACATTAATTTTGCTTTCAATTGGATATACTGTACAAGATATCAATCAAGCTGTGTTTTTCTGTTTGTTTGTTTGTTTTCGTTGTTTTTTTAGTAATTACACAGCAACGTATTTAAACTTATTCTGGCATCGATTCCTTTGTAAAACAACACATAAAGTTTTGACAAAATTACTTGAGGGCATTATGACCTTAACTATCTAGCAATTGAAACATCCTGGAACTAATATATGCGTTAACCCATTCCCACAAAGCACAATTTTAAACTGGTACTAATTGAAAGAAGCTGCATACGATCATTTCAAGTTGATGCAATTTTATTTTCTTTTCGTCTTTTTGGATGGAAAAATGTGGATACTGAAGAAATTGCTTGGTACAAGATTATATCTTCATTTTACAAAGCTGTTTTCTTTAGATGCGTAAAAAGTGAGAATTGTGTGGGAATGGGTTAATGCAATAGCCTTGCAAATCAATTAGAGATCACCATTACTCTCAGACTTACCCACCGTTATCCAAAAGACTCAGAAGTCTAGTCTTGGTCGATAGTAATCAAGAATACATGCACCCGTGTTTAATAATGTGACTCATTTGTTTTCCAGACTTAAATCCAATTATCATCAGCATGTGGAAACTGTTGTTGTGGGGATAGTTTTTTTTTTGTTTTTGTTTTTTATTTGTGTTTTTTAGCCTTAACAAATATCGATGGCTTAGAGCAAAAACATAGTATGGCTCTATACTTTGTATAGAGCCATACTATGTTTTTGCTCTAAGCCCTCGATATATTGCCTATCAGTTCTACAGACATACAGAGTTATTATTCTTCATACATTGGGCATTTATTGAAATACTGAATACAAAGCAAAGACAAGTAATAAAGAATTAAATGAACTGAAATGTTATATCGTCTTGTAGATATAGATTGAAAAGAAAAAAAACATGTTGGTCCCCCAAAGACGATATATTTGTAGTCGTAATTGTTAAGTAAAGACAACTAAAAGTTAATTATACGAAATATTATGGTAACAATTAAGGGTTTTTATTTTGCTTTGTTCTAGGATTTTTTAAATCGTTTTCTTTGATATAGTTTCTAGCCAACTATCAACTAAGTGCTAAACTAAATTGCTTTATCGTTTCTTTTCGCGGGAAAATATTATGCACATAAATACAGAAAATCTAATGATGCATTTCAATAATAATTATTTAGTATTAGCTGCCTGAAAATAAACTTATATTTTTTTAAATCAATGTTGGTTCTTGATTAATAGTATTATTATTATTTTGTAAAGTATGTTAATATTTCCTGGACGCACTATATTTGTTTCTGTCTAAAAACAGACTGGATCAAATCTCTATTAGTGATCACTGTTGAAACGTCGACTGGCTTCACTGTTTTCTGAAATTATTTCATTTTAAATTTCTTGGTATTGTTTATTCAACTGAAAATAAAAATGCATTTTTCAATTATCTTATTTCTCAATTTTGCCAGATATAATTTTGTTAATCGTCTTCAAGCTATAAAATAAGAAATGTTTTTATTCCCTTAATTACTTAATTTATGATGTACTTCAGAAAAAATGGAGTAGATTATGATAATTCAACTATCTTTTTTTACTTATATTATTCTACTTTTTACTTTATATGTACAGTTTGAATATGCTTAACAAATTCATATATACCTGTTATAAATAAAGATAAAACGAAGGTAATCATTTAGGGTTGTGCATGCAATTGCAATTTAGGATGATATATCTTATAGTAACGTCATCAAAATATGGTCAACCTATATTGAAGAAGTCTAATGTAATTATTATATTATACCAAATTTCAATCTTGAATAGTACTATGAAATAAATGATATACAAGTAAGCATATTTCAAAATGTATTGGCATGAAAATATATGAAAGAAATCTATGTTTAAAGCTTAAGCTTTAAACTTTCCTAAATGATTTTAAACAAAGGATCTTATTTGATAATGCACTGTCATTATGTAGATTTTGCCATCTATCATTGACATGTTCATTTAGTTTCTTCTCACCTATGTGATCAATTTAAATGTATCCTTAGCATATTGCATGTTTGATATGTAAACTTTATAATTGTCTACTGTATGCTGCTATTTCTTAAATTTAAAATCTGGTTAAGTTTAATTTTGATAACTATCATACATTTGCATACATCTTAAAAAGATATTAACCAAGACATTTAATAAAAATGATTATTCAAAGATAGGGAAATGTCAAAATTATTATTGTCATGATATCTTAGAGATTATTAGCAATTTTATTTTCTTTGTTCTTTCTTTATGTTCTATATATTTCTTTATGTTTGTTTATGTTCCATATCCTAACACATATTGAGTAGATTTAAAAACTGTATATGTTAATGGAATATTTTAAAGAAGAAAAAAAACTATATTTGTAATTAATTTTCATATAAATGTCACAGACAATATATGCTATTTGAAAATAGGGTTTTAGTTATTTTGATTTATCGTTTTAAATTACAGCCCAGGATAACGAAGACATATATAAACATGTCTGTACAGTATCTTAATTTTATAATAGAAATATATTACATGTAGAATAAACGTGATCAATAGCTTAAGAAAATTGAAATGACGATCATCAACGTGAAGCCTCAATAATTCGCACGTTTAGAGAAAGTTGATATGGCCAAGACACATAAAATCGTAATATAATTGCGACTTTCGGTCATATAATGGTAATAAAAACAATAAAACCGGCCCTAACAAGCCACAAGCTGCAATGGGTATCCCGACATAACCCAAAATGAACTGTCACTAGTTTATTTGGAATTAAACGATGACGATATTAAGTATTTCAGAAAGTTTAAAGGGGGTCATTTCACCACCAGTTAACCGTACATAGTAAAAATTTGTCATTAAATTGACTAGACGCGTTTTATGCTAGCCGACAAGCGTTAACACTTAATTATTTATTGTATGTCACGAGAAAGCGTAACGGATTATTTACAGTCATATAGTATGAATAATATGTTATTAAAGGTTAAACAAGAATGGACTTACCGACTATTGACATCCATGGATAAAAGGAAGGTGCCTCGCCGTCCGCCCCTGTGGTTGGAAGGCCCGTTGGTCCACAAACTGGACTCATTGGTTCGTTCTTGTTGCCATTTACTTGTAAACCGTCCATATTATCTCGAAATCTTAAATTTGATGCCACACTCATATTCGGGTAAAATGACGGTCTACCCTGAAATCCCATTCTAAAGTCATGATTACGTTGTTGTAAAGCTTCCATCCGGCATTGCTCGGCTTGGTATGAGTTCATGTAATAGCGAGATGACCGATAGTCCGTGCCGGTCGGACATATATCCGGGATGTTTAAAAAATGCTCCATATAACTTGTATTTTCCGCAGCATGTGAGTCGTGATGATCGGGCCTCGGAGCACTACTATGTCGTATAGGTAAATACGAGCTCATGTCTTGCGCAACGAATTTTGTATTATCCCTTTCTCCACTGTTTATTGATAGTGAAACCATCTATCGCGTGAAAAAAATATTAAAGAGTGGAAAATCATTGGGAATGCTGAAAGCCATGCAGGCAGAACTGAAGAATAATGTGCACATTTTCTTTACAACCAATCACAGTTACGGGAAGGCTGACCTTTTATGACCCCGAGACGCTTGAACACTCTGAATCGATCCTTCCGCCACAGAAAATATTCCCTCGTTACGACGCTGTTGCGTAGGTATACTGAATAAGCTACAAGTTTAACACGGTGTATTTGATGATGATATAAACAAATGACTACAAATATTTTACATGTTGGTATACTGTATCCGATCAACAGACCGTTTGAAGATGATTTCAGATAGGAATGGGTAGAGGGCGATCAACATTGGGGTCATCTGCATTCACTATAACTCGCTACATCAAAGCGTTTGACTGACACGAGCCTCATTATTTACCAATTTTTCAAATTGTATACCTTATAACTCTGTCTGGACTGTTATAGCGGGTTATTTGGGTTTATAACTCAAAATAAATGTTTATCAAGCGCGGAGAGTTTCCTTATATCTTCGATCGAAAAAATAATCTGGAGTATTTCTTCGAGAAATAAGTTTTACGAAGAAAAATGTTAAGCCTGCAGCAGCGGTAAATTTTAGTGTAATAACATTATTTTTTGCCATTCACATAGAATAATGAAGTGTTTACGAGATTAAGAACACCTTCGGCTTTCAGGTGAATTGTTTTTGATAATGTTCATTTTGAAAGGTCTTTTTAAGTGTCGTAATGAAATTTCAACTGCATTTAATCATGCATGTTTCCGTGTTAATTCCAATAGATCTACACAGGTTTTAACTAAAATGTCAATCTCTTGAATTATACCGTGCATCGAATATTTGTACATTTTCTTAAAAAAATATTGAATTAATTTTATTTTCACAAAATATAAGAAATTTCAGTAAAAAAGAAATGTTAGTACCGACAATCAGCACAAGATGCTGTAAACGGTTTGAAAAGAAGGAAAATGCTTAGAAGTGAAGTTTTAATCATATTTGTGATGTAATAATGTTTTCTATTATTTGTTTAAAAATATTTTCAGAAAAGGGAAACTAATCCGAGGATTAGGTTATAATTTCATGATGTTAATGATTGGATTTTACTTCTTATTTCGGCTTTTCTAGTATTTCTATTTCAGATTTAATGAGTATTTTTTTTTCATTTAAAATTATATCATAAATGTTTTGAATTTTTAGAGAAAAAAAAACAAAACAACAGATTCCAGTTAGCATGTTTCGCGTTTTGCTTATTGTAGTACCATCATAAAACGAACCGCTAGATAGTCATCGCTCGAATGCGACAAGAGAAAATTGTAAATTCCACAAAACATATCAGATTAACGAGCCTGAAATTAAAACACATAAATAACGGGTATTACAAAAGAGCTGAACGTGTATAAATGAAGTAGGGCTCAACTTACACACCAAAAAACAGGTGTGATGTTCTCCCCTTATCTGCCCTGGTGACAGGCTTCCTTTAAATGTTTCAACAAGGACACGGGCGTAAAGCGTCTATACGAAATAAATGTCTACTTCATTTTAGTAATAATGGTATTAATAAAATAAATATCTATATATATTTTAAACAGACAATAATTTTGATTGTTGTTTGGTTTTCGTCGTTGTTGATGTTGCTTAAGAAATCAGGATGACTAAAGTTATTTATAAAATGATTTGAAGGTATATTCTAAACGACTCTGTTTGATTGATACTAAAAGGAATCAAACATTTCTTTTGCATGATTTTATATCTGTCATTTAATAGCTGTTTTTTTTATTTGTTGATTTTTGTTTATGTTGTTGTTGTTTGGGGTTTTTGTTGTGTGTGTGTGTGTGTTGTGTTTTGGTATAGAAAAATAAGAAATCCAAAATTTACAACAATAGACATGATAATGAACAATAATAAAAGCTCATAATCATTATCGAATTTCATAATTATTTCTTTCTCTTTAGAATTTTTTGTTCACATATTCAAGATTACAAATGTTGGCTTATTGTTATCCTTTTTTACAAATGAACTTGTGTTTACATCTTGACTTCAGTTTTGAAACATATAAAAGTGCACAGGTAAGCAAGTTAAAAATAAAAACAAACAAATGAAAAGTAAGAAAAATGAAATGAAATGGTTGAGGTCGGAATATACCAACAAGCTTGACAGTTATCGAGGGTTTAGAGCAAAAACATAGTATGGCTCTATACAATGTATAGAGCCATACTATGTTTTTGCTCTAAGCCCTCGTTATTATGAAAGTCAGGTCTTTGAAAAGAATGACTTATCAAACAATTCTCTATTTCTGTGTTCCTTTGTTTTTATGTACCATACAATCTAAACACATCCCACCCAATGCGAATTATTGATTTTTGTCAATACTTTTAAACACACACACATTTAATATTACATTACACCAAAAATCAAACGAGCCAACCCACATGTTCAGTCCATAAAAATCACGGACCCGTAAATATTCTGCCCGAGTGAGTCAATTTTTTATCGGGAAAGAAGATTTTATCCGGGACTTCGTTTGTTTCACAACTCGCTGATTTTATAACCTAATAAAGTTTATTCTGGTGTTCTAGACGAAGCAATAAAAAAGAATAAAAGTTAATGGAAAAGCACCCACAAAACTTGCTTCGGTGTTTCGACATATTTTGAATTGTTACAGCCAAGATAAAGTTGGCTGTTTATGGGGCATCATATCCGTGATTTGTAGAGGAAAATATATTATGTAAACAAGAGGCCCTAATTTGTATATGTTTCAAAATAGATAAATAAAAGGTAGAGACATTTTATAATATCAATTTGTTTTCATGAGATATGATACTTAAAGTATTATCACATTGTATAATTTCATAAAGAAATATGGGAAGGTTATTTGTTTCACACCTCAATGAAAAAAATCTTTTCATTTCTTATAATCTAATATCACGAAAGCATACGCCATGAAAGCTATCAAATAATACATATATCTACTGTTTTTGTGGAATGACATTTTCCTCAAGTATCTAAAATAATTCTGTACTAATTTTGTTTCATAGAGGTGAGAAATCCCATTTTAACAAATCGGAAAGTGGGAAGTTACATAGGCGAAACTATTTTCTTTTATTATAATTATTATTATTATTATTATTTTTATTTTTTTTTTTGAAAAATGTTAGGCATTTACTTTGTTTTAATCTGAGACTTTTATTTTACTGAATGTAACGCGCATGTTATTCGAGAAAACATCATGTTGTAGAATACAGAGAAATAATTAAGAAAAAACAAGATAATGTTAAGTAAACAAATTCCATTTAAAAAAGTAAAAGGTATAAGTATCTGCAACATGTAAAATAATTTCAGAACTCATGTATAGAGTCATTTGGTATTATCTAATATTAAAACCCATACAAAAAAGAGGTAAATGGATATTAATTGAAAAGTCTTTTATACAGATGTAACTAGTGACACCGCGGGATTTTCTTTTATTGGTTCATTCTCTACATGCTTAAAGTAATACATGTACAAAACTGAAATTGTAAAATAATAGCACGGGCATAAATATCTATTTTTACAAAAAGTGTTTGATTTTGAGCTCGGCTCTTAAAAGTAAAATTCTGACTTTTAAGTGTGAATAAGACAAAAGGGAAGTAAATCTTACACTACCTTCATAATTGATGTAATTTTTTTTTCTTTCACAAGACGTCTGGTTAAATATTTGTCCCCATATTTGTTGTTGTCTTTGTAAGTAAACAAGTTGTAGATAACTATACAACTCTCAGGTAACTTCCTGTTCCGAAGTTCTTATTCAGAATTGTTGCGCTTAATTTCATAAACGAGAGAAGTGTGAAGTTTACAAACAATGTAAGGAAAGGAGCAGTTGCGTGCCACAAGCGAATTTCTCCTTTCTTACTTACTATTTTATATTAAATTACCCGGGCCTAGGGATACCTTGGTAATTTATTAATGCTGTTTAAATACGGAGTGTCCAGTAAGAGCATAAATATCACGATAAACCTATTTTATTTGTACGAATACCTCATGATATAGATATGCACAAGATCGGCGGACCATCTGTCACAATGTACTATTTAACTACTTGCTCGCACCAATTAGATTTTCAAGAATAAATCAGAGAACATCGACGAACGAAAACTATAATTTGTTTTTAATCATGATAATTAAATGTAGCTCGACAAACCTATTATTCCGTCATGTCAATAAACTAATCGCATTTTCTGTGAAATAAACGGATCGAATGCACGTCGAGCACAAAGTACTGAGAGGAAATAATTTGAAATGGGAACCGGTTCATAAAATTGACAATTTAAAATCGTAAAGAACCTGGAAACGTTTCATCCAAAGTCGAGTCGATCTGGCTCTTATAAGATATATTGCCAATATCCCCAATGCTAACTCTAAATTGCCTAAAATTTTCATGAATTTCGCCCAGTTTAAAAAGACGTAAAAGAAATGGTCTGAGTCTGATTTTTGGATTGAATTTCGGCTATTTTCGGTCAATTGACTTCCCGAGGGTGGTAATTTTACGGCCCAAGTCTAAACGTATTTGATTTCGTTGAATGTTTCAATAAAACAAGAGTTAAAAGCCGAGAAGGTAATATTTCTGTAGTTATGAGTTGCCCTAGACGTTTTATGTCCTTTTCTACCTCGCTGGTCCACACTAACTTTTGTGAGGTCATAAAATTTCTTTTTGCTCGAGAAATATAAGTTTAGACTGAAAACACCTGCTTTTTAGTCCAGTTGAATCAAGAAAGGGAGAAACAAGTGAATTCGTTATTTTGGATTTTATGTGTAGTAATCGTGGTGGTAGACTTTACGCGCGATATTATTTACATGTCGTGTTTACTAATTCTGGGTAGAAAAATATGGATCATCGACCTAGCCTGACGGTGCTGTATTCTTTGTACAAATATAGGAATAATTGTCAAACATATGTAAACACTACATAGGAATGTTACACAATCGGATGTTATTATTCAGAACACAAATTGCTAATTTCTTTACAAAAGCGATATTGAACGTGTGCAGGGGATAGATTTTACACTACATACTCTGAGGTTGTGATGTGCATGTATCCATTTTCAAATGTGTATTTCGGCGAAAATCAAAATTTAATGTAAAATACCCGATTTTAAAGCCATGTGTAAGACAAGAAGATTCCAAGACATTTATACACAATTAAATTTATATGGCCTATCAATTGAAAATAAATGTAATTGTTGTTTTTATCGTTTCGTCTTTCTAAATACAACGTCTTGGCTTTTACTTGTAAAACTTGCTTAAATGAATCTGTTCATAGCTGTTTGTTTTATATTTTTACCGAAATCGCAAAGTCAAAATATCAACAATTAACAGGAATATTGTGTATCATGTAGGTTTGCTTTTTATTCTAAAAAGTGAGCAAGTGAATAAAGATACATTAGAAATTAATATTTTATTTGGAAAAATCGTTTTATGTATTTCATTTTCTATCCATTATTCTTTTCGTTTATAAACCGTTGTTTCTAACATTATTTATATTTACGTTTATTTACATTTTCTTCTGTTTATTAAATTACTTATAGCAATTTTTTTTCAAACAAAATATTTTTATGTACAAACTAAGCGCTTTAAATTGTTGCCGAAATAATACTGGTGAAAATGCCGATTCTAAAATGAAACAAACTGAGAAGTATCTACAGTTTAGTTACTGTTACTTGAATAAATTTACAAAATGTTCACATATGAATAAAAAGGGGGTTGCCGGAAATATATTAATGATTAATAAATTAAAAATTCAGAATAAGGAAAAGTAAATTAAGTATATATTTTAAAACAATAACTAGTGGAAATTGCTGCATTTCTGAAAACAGTTTTGCAGAACCCCTTTCTCAATATATGTTCAAATTTATTCTATATTAAATAAATAAAGACCCGGTTTAAACCATATCCAACCTTTTTGCATTAAGTGCTGCCCCGTACCCTAGTAAAAACTCATTTATCAAACCTAAACCACCAGATTTAGAACCATATTCCGACCGCCATTATCAAGTGGCCTACCGTTCAGTATTGTTTATTTTCGAGCGGCCATGATTACACAGTTAGGCGAAATTCAACGCGCGATACATACTAAACGCATTCTTTGTTTACAAACTCTCTCCGTTTACGTTATTTCCAGACTGAAACACCACTTTTTGCCCTTCCATCCTTCTGTTCATTTTGTCATACCTTTCATATAGAGTGTGAAGTAATATGTAACTAAAAAAGAATAATCCATCCTGCAACGAGGGGGAAAATTGTTCAATCAGTACTATAGTTTCCTATCTTTGTTGAATTTAAAATAATAATAGTTATAGAATATTTGGAATCATTTCATGAGGCTAAATATGCTAAAATAGAAAAAATGAATAAGAAAATTTAGATTTTAGATCAATCTAAATATAAAAAACGACAGTAACTATGCGTGCGGTCGAATATTACCACAGGGGAGGTGAGGCGAAGAGGCGGCGACGGTGAAGGTTTTTATAATAAATGTGTTTTTCTTGCAAGACTTCCCCCGATGACATAGAAAACATTGTCGACGAATTAAGCGTTAAAATTGTCATTAGAAACACATTTACACCATTTCATAACCATTTTATCTGACATGAAGTACTCGCGGCCTTACCGAAGAGACATCATCTTACGATATAGTCTTCACATTTTTTAAGTTTATTTCTGAAAACAGTTTTAGCGGTGACTATTATTAACAAAGTATTTTTCTTAAAACTCTATTTACCGTCGTTATCATCATTATTATTATTATTTATTATTAATTATTTATTTTAGTAAAAATGCTGATGTTTTTTGTTTGTGTGCGTGTGTGTTGTTGTTATTGTGGTTTTTTGTTTGTTTGTTTGTTTGTTTGTTTTTTATCCGTTATTCGTTTTCGACATTAATGATAGTATTATATTAATGAACAGTAATGTTTATAGTTATACTTTTTTTATTGTCTAAATTATCAAGATATGCCCATTATTATTTCTTATTACTATTACTATGGCCACCTTTACATCGTTGATTCTGTTTTTAATTTTCCAATATCTTCGAATAAAATATAGATGTGTATTATATTGAATTATTTTTTTATTTTACAAAATCAAACAGTCTCCATATTTGCTTTTATATTTTCTGTCTTCAGTAATTTTTCATGGATGTTAAAATAACATTAATTAGTTAAATTACACGCTGAGTTCATTTTTTTTTTCGCCTTCTTTTTCATAAAAAAGTTACAGTCTTTTTTCATTACATTAAGCAATGTCTTCATTAGAATTTATATATGAAAACCAAAATATAAAAGGACTTATTAAATACATGTTACGATTAGATGTTAAGATTCCGAAATATTAACAACGGTACAATTCAAATGAAGTCTAATGATGTAGAAAATGTGTTTAATGATAATGTGATTATATAGATAGAAGTTGTGTTTTTTTTATTATTTATTTATTTTTATATATATTATATTTAAAC
The DNA here is from genome assembly GCA_946902895.1 of Fragum fragum. Lineage (NCBI taxonomy): Eukaryota > Metazoa > Mollusca > Bivalvia > Cardiida > Cardiidae > Fragum > Fragum fragum. Next base: position 40,123,586 of record OX336372.1, read on the forward strand.
GCAGAAAAGCAAAAAAAAGTTACGCTAGTTTTCAGATGCAGATTTACTCATTTACTCATTGAGGACCTTATTCGTGCATTTGTATCTACAGGAATTTATTTCTCTAGAGAATTGTATCAGAATGCTCCAACGTCGTGTTATACGATATTTATTTGTATCAAAATGTGTTACCATTTTTCCTTTTCTTTTTTTCCTTTTTTTTTATTCAACCGAACGTGTTATGTACAAACAAATACGTTACGATACAGGTACTGACATATTCAGTGTAAAGAGAAAGGTCCGTATAAATCATTTTAATATCTTTAACGAACTAATTTGCATTAAAATGTGGCATGATTGTTTCCTTTATGGCCCCTTCAAAACTCGCCTGATTGTGTAAACAGAAAAAGTAAAGCGACACCATAAACTTTACCGCTTTACACAATAAAACTCGCTCAGTTGAGACACTACACAAACTTTTATTCTTTGCAATAGGCAGGATATGGGGGTCAAACTAGATGTCTATCTTTATTTTACTTTTATATTTCGTATTTCTATTCTGCATAATTTTCTAATAAAAAAAATGAACAAAATGTGTAACGAAAAGTTTTGATACATGCTTTGTGTACAAATAATATTTATTCATATTTTTTGTTTTATTCTGAAAGTGCAAATGTTTACATTTTCTGCCAATTTATGTTTATAATGATGGTGTATTGTAAAATTTTATAGGTTATTTAAAACATTGGATTTCACGATTATTGCTAAATCATCAAGTAACAACACATATATAAAACGAATACAGTAAACGTAATTATTTATGTAATGTTATTTCTATTCAGTAATCTATTCCCAAATTGAATTCATGATCTTCGAGTAACTTTCGTAACTCCTCAGAATGGCGTCATCGTACGACGTTAACCCTGACAAATCTCAATATGCTTTATCAGAAATTATAAGATTTGAAAAAGCACACAAAAACTACATTGGAAGTAATGTACATTATACTGTTGGTTTCCTAAATACAGCTGGCGTTAAAAAACAAAATTAACATTTAGAAAAGAAATCAAACAATGTAAATATATTTCTAAAACGAACAAGTTGAATGTAAATTAGTTATCTCTCCTAATACCTGTTCTATAATACCGTTTCTTTCCAATCGAGCAGGAAACCTGATAAATGGATGATTACTTTAATTGATAAGAATAAAGGAACGAAAGCATTTGAATTAATTGAGTCAATGGAAGGATAAATATATTATGTTTCATTGATTTTTTTATAATTAGATGGCAATGTATGGTGTTCTACGTTGTATCGAAGTACAAACAAAAAGACAAAACCATTTAAATATATAGCCACATTTTGTTGATATTTGCTTGACATTGCATTGCTTTATAAGTATTAATATTATGTAGTAGCTACAGAGAAAGAGAGCAGAAAAAAAATATAAAGAAGTTTATTTCAAGTAGATACCCAACCTACACGGGGTACATTAAACTGCTTTATATGAATGTCTTTGAATGTATGAGTGTATTTTATCATAACAGGTAACTAGCGTTAAATACTTGTTTGAATTTTCAACCCATTCCAACTCAATCCCTCCTTTTTACGCCCACCAAGAAAAAGGTTTTGGAAAACATTGCTGAAAATGAAGAAATTGCTTGAATCAAGCAATTTCTTCATTATCCACAATGTTTTCTATCCAAAACGACAAAAAAATTCAAAATTCCATCAACTTGAAATTGTCGTCTGCAGCTTCTTTCAATTTGGACCAGTCTAAAATTTTACTATGTTGGAATGGGTTAAGCTCAGCTGAGTACAAAGTGCTCGGGTGAGATATTGTAAACAGTCAATGCCCGTCGTCTTTCTGACCCTCTGCTCATAGTTACAATGTATCGGCTCCTCCTAAACCAGTACATGGTATTCAACCAAACTTCAAGGATAGAATCCTTATGTCTAACTCTTTTAAAATTCTTCAAATCTCATCGGTAAGATTGCAATAATTGGAACCCATGAGGAACTTTGGTTGCCATTGCAAACGAAAGAAAAACATTCTTTGTCGTTTCGTCCCTCACCCTAAGGCCTACACCTTTCAAATTTTGCGTGCGGCATTGCCGTATCGTTAGACTAAAACAAAACTCGTCCAATTATTACTCTAAGAACAATATAAGCTCCTTTTTAGTGTTGTCGGTTATAACATAGAGATAACTAAGGAAATCTAAAAGAGAAACCCCTTCAAAAACAAAAGAATCCTTCACCTTCATACTTCATACTTCAAATAATTAATCTTGGATTATCACAAGCCCTATGTTGCTTGCTCCCTGAATTTTACAAAGAGATAAAATGAAGAGAGAGAGAGAGAGAGAGAGAAATCTTTAAAACGCCTTCTCATCCGAAACCCAAAGGCCTATAGCTTTTAATTGTGCATGTAGTAATGTAAATCTCTACTAAAATACTTCGTATCGTTCCTCTTGGATTAATATGACTCCCCATTTTTGTGGATTCACAGATTTTAAACAGAGACAAATAATGAAAAAAAAGTCATTTTCACAATCAATAGATATAGAGCTTCAAATGTTACTTGCACCATCACCTCGTGGTACCCTTAAATACTTCAAGTAGTTACTGTTTGGCTAACATGAGCACTGTAGATGGTTCCAAGATTTTATAGAGATAAATAATGAACTCTTTTTAAAAAAGATGTCATCTTCACAATCAATAGATATAGAGCTTCAAATGTTACTTGTGCCATCACCTCGTGGTTCCCTTAAATACTTCAAGTAGTTACTGTTTGGCTAACACGAGCACTGTAGATGGTTCCAAGATTTTATAGAGATAAATAATGAACTCTTTTTAAAAAAGATGTCATTTTTACAATCAATAGATATAGAGCTTCAAATGTTACTTGCACCATCATCTCGTGGTACCCTTAAATACTTCAAGTAGTTACTGTTTGGATAACATGAGCACTGTAGATGGTTCCAAGATTTTATAGAGATAAATAATGAACTCTTTTTAAAAAAGATGTCATTTTTACAATCAATAGATATAGAGCTTCAAATGTTACTTGCACCATCATCTTGTGGTACCCTTAAATACTTCAAGTAGTTACTGTTTGGATAACATGAGCACTGTAGATGGTTCCAAGATTTTATAGAGATAAATAATGAACTCTTTTTAAAAAAGATGTCATTTTTACAATCAATAGATATAGAGCTTCAAATGTTACTTGCACAATCATCTCGTGGTACCCTTGAATACTTCAAGTAGTTACTGTTTGGATAACATGAGCACTGTAGATGGTTCCAAGATTTTATAGAGATAAATAATGAACTCTTTCTTTAAAAAAAGATGTAATTTTCACAATCAATAGATATAAAGCTTCAAATGTTACTTGCGCCATCACCTCGTGGTTCCCTTAAATACTTCAAGTAGTTACTGTTTGGCTTACATGAGCTCTGTGGATGGTTCCAAGATTTTATATACATAAAAAGAAATCTTTAAAATTCTTTCCTCCAAAACAGTAGGGCGTCGAGCTATCAAATTTTGCATGTAACATTGCTTTATTTTAATTAAGTTGATACTTAAAATCATTCCTCTTGGATCAATATAAGTACTATATGTGGATTTCCAAAAATCATATATTGATTAGCCTTTGTCATATTGAATAAAATCCTGTTCAGAATTGTGTATAAATCAAAGGGCTGAAAGCACTGGTAGTACTTGTTGTTTCATTTCTACCTTTTCAACAATATATTCTATCAAGAATTGTGAAAAAAATCTAAAATGTCTCCTTTTTCATTGTTGTCTGTAACTCCTTTCAGTTTGGACCGGTCTAAAGTTTTCACGTCTGGTAATCGGTTAAGAAAGACAAAGAATGAAGTATTTAAAAAATCCAAAAAAACTATCTAGTGAAGTGCGGAAAGATGTATGTAGAATTTGCTCAAAGGTCCGTTCCCAAAAATACATGCAATTTCAATCATTACTTTAAGTTTTTTTTTAAAAAAGGCCTCTATTGAGAGATCCTGAATGAGGAATAAAATGATAGGGATTAATAAGAAATGTTCATCTTTAAAATTAAGATCTTTCAGATTTGTCATTTAACCCTTTCCTGGTTAATCCCTAGTTTTTACGTCCCTGATTTTTTTTTTATTGAGAAAACATTGTGGCAAAAGAAGAAATTGCTTGTAATAAGCAATTTCTTCTTTTTCCACAATATTTTCAACCATATTGAATGATTATATTTCAAATCCGTTGGACTTAAAATTGTAGTCTGAAAAACCGTTCAATCTGGACCAGTCTAAAATTTCAAAAAACAGGAAAGGGTTAACAATAACTTTTTATCCTCTACCAAATTATTCTTGTATTGAAATTGGTGGATCGCCGCTGTCAATCAAAGAATCGATCGACCAATCAACTCATTAATTTAGACCGGAAGTGAACTTTGAACTACGACATTAGCCGACATTTATGAGAAGTATTTTTGTTGATTTGGTTACTCAATCGTTATTCGAGTTGTAGTTACGATGTTTAGGTCGCGATCCAACAATTTAACTTCGTTTGTTACTTTGTTTGTAACTGACATCAAAATTCGCAAAACAACTACGTTCCCGTTCAAATACGGTATTTTACGATCCTTTTATTTTATACTAGAGAAAACAATGTGGAAAAAGGAGAAATTGTTTGTAACAAGCAATTCCTCCCTTTTCCACAATATTTTCCACCACATAGGATGGTTTCATTTCAAATGGGATCCAGTTTTCATTGTCGTCTGCAAACTCTTTCAGTTTGGACTAGTCTAAAATTTGCAAAAACGGGAAAGGGTTAATATCCTAGTCTGATTTCCTGTCGAAGTTAGTGGGCGTGGTCAGAGGTCCACCAATAAGCGCTCTGTTCTGGGACCAAGTATTTGACTTAAATAAAGGAGAAAATGTTTGAAAAAATCCTAAAACTGTTAGCCCTAAAACTTTCAAATTTTGCAAGTAGCATTGCCTTTTGTCCCCAACCAAACTGATTCTTTCTAAATTCCTTGGATCAAAATTATCTCTATCTTTCTTAATTGACTAATCGTGCCTGTCAATCAAATAATCAATCAACCAAAGAAATATTTCATTTTGACTAGAAGTGGGTTTTAAGCTCCGAGATTGGCCGCCATTCTTTTAATATTTGTAATTTAAAAGTCGTGGTTACAGCTTATTCAACTTGTAAGTTACGTCGTTTGGGTCGCCGACCAACTATTCTCATTTTTGATGCATGTTACTTGCCATATTTTTTGCAAAATAACGCCTTTTTAAAATCGAAGCAGGACTTACTGTTGGAGTCAGTGGGCGTGGCCAACCGGAAAGGTGAGCGGGGCCAGCAATTTGCTTGAATAAGCTGTAGTTACGCATTTTACGGCGCCAAACCAACAAAAAAGGTTAACAATATGGCGGCCAATGTTGGAGTTGAAAGCTCAGGTCCGGGTTGAATAAATGCTTTGATTGGTCGTTTGATTCCTTGACTGACAGCTGCTAAAGGTTAATTGTGGATAAACAGTAAAATTTGTATAGTATTTGAATTACCTCTTGTGTTTTCAAAAATATTACCCAGTTTGAAATTGTAGAATCGTCTATCTTTCATCAAGTCAGAACTCAAGCGAGTAGTCAATGATAATCTTGGATATTATCTATTCATTTAATTTAATTTTTAATTTGTTGTTGTTGTTGTTGGGTAGGAAACATAGTGGATAACGAAGAAATTGCTGATTACAAGCAATGTCTTCATTTGCCACAATGCTTTCCAAAGCTTTATTCTTGTGGGCCATAAAAAGGAAGGATTGTGTGGGAATTAGTTAAACGACCCATCTCCAAATTTGCCTCTCGCCAATGGGTGGATAATCGTCAACCTATGTGGGATAGCAGCTGGAGGCTATGTAAGGATGTAATGGTAGTACTGGTGTGAGAAATACCAGGAGAACATTGTACGGTGCTCCAGCCGCCTTAATATGACTGAAATACTGTTAAAAGGGGCGTAAAAAACCACATTCATTCAATCAATCTCTTCAACGACCCCTTTCTGGCCGTCCCTTGAGATGGTCGCTTAAAACAGGTTTTCCTTTACATTTGAATTTGTTTTCTTGTCGATTACTATTCTTCGAGAGGTTTCAGTTAAATTTATTGCTGACCCACAAAGAAATATACAAATATATTAAAATTTGATATAATGAACCTCGAAAAGGGAAAATATTGGAACTGTGTTGATTTTTTTTTGGGGGGGGGGGTTGTTGTTGTTTTTTTTAACCGGTGTAACCGTTCTATTTCCAGGTTTATTATAAGTATGATATTTGTAATAGTATGACTTGTATTGTATTCTTTGATTTGACTATTGAAATGAATCTCTTTTTCAACTCATCTACAATCACATTTTAACCCATTCCCACACATCAACATTTTGGACTGATCCGAATTCATAGGAGTTGCAAACGACATTTAAAGTTGGTGAGATGTTAGCATTTTTCAATTTTCTGGGTTGAAAACATTGTGAAAAATGAAGAAATTGCTTATTGTAAGCAATTTCTTCATTTTCTACAATGTTTTTACATTTTTTTTTTCTAGAAAACGTCACTGTGTGGGAATGGGTTTAGGTTAATCTTTGTTTAGTGAAAAAAAATGTTGGCTGAAATAAAAATCGACTCTAAAGCATCAAATTTTCTTCTTTGTTTAATTTTTACCAATACGGGCCCCTTCCCATCGCATTACCGATCCTTTATTCATATGCCCACATCACGATGTAAACAATTAGGGCATAATATAATAAAATAATATAATACTATAATAGAACCATCTCAAACTGTGCCAAAAGTACAGACATTTGTCTGATGTTTCGGATTGAACTGGCTGGTCAAGGTAGCAGGTGCCGTTTCTTATTTTTTTTTTTTTTTTTAACTAGTCTAACATGTTGTCGTATGGTAATGGATTAATGACAGAGAAATATCTGGGACCTAATACTGCAATAATTAATGGAGGCTTTAATCCTTTACTGTTTTTCAAAATTTTGGACTTGTCAAAATTCAAAGGGGCAGTAGACGATATTAAAATGTAAGTACAATTCAAAGAGTAACCATCCTTTATGAAAGAAAATATTGTTGGAAAGGAAGAAATTGCTTTTAACAAGCAATTTATTCTTTTTCCACAATGTTTTCTCGAGTATATTATCACAGGGACGCAAAAATCTGGGATTGTATGGTAAAGGGTTAAAATACCTATATACTATCTAAATAATATCGTCTGCCAAATGTCTCAAAATGCTTACCATTGGCTTATGGACCGAAACATGGCTCTTTTTATTTCTATAAAGAGTGTACTCGGTATTATATAATGACAACTTTAACCCCCAACCACCAGCTGTATATCCCATTTATGCTAACAAAATGTCTCTCGCGCCTAGGTATGAGACAAATGAGGTATTTCTGTCAAATGATCGAGCTTGTGATAGAACACCAAACCCCTGTAATGTTCGTGAATTTGCAACCCCTTAATTTATATCTCAGCTTTATTTCGCGTCGATAAGACCTTGGGCAAACTGTTTTACCGTTCGTCCGGCCTCTCTATCCGCCTATTTACCCGAAAACTACATGGTCGCACGCACCATTACACATGCGCGCCAAGTAAAGACTCCGCACAGTCTGATCAGAGTCTTCACTCTGCACTCTGTAGATAGATATTGAGCCAAGGCTTCTTTGAACAATGAACGAATGTTCTACTTACCCCGTATGGCTGTCCAGGGTGCTCGATATGTGCGAGTCACGCACATGCGAAATGGTTAGAAATGTCACGCACAGGCTCAAATATTTCCTTGTAACTTTAAACCTACAGTCGATCTTACTCGAGGGACCACTTCTATCAAGCGACCACGTCCATAAACCGACCATTAATCTTGTGTCTTTTATGCCGATATGAATCTTTAACCCTTTCCTGTTTTGCAGAATTTAGATCTGTCAAAAATTCGAAGGTTTTGCAGACGAAAAATGAAAGTGAATTTAATTGGAAAATAACCATTCAGAAGGGTAGAAAATATTGTGGAAAAAGAAGAAATTGCTTGTTACAAGCAATTTCTCCTTTTTCCACAATGTTTTTTAAGTATAAAAACACAGGGACGTAAAAACCTGTGAATAAAACTTATGTTTCGGTGGCGATTGTGTTCCTTGATCACACCTTGTTTCTTTTAGAATTCAAATTTTAAATGTCAAGGTCGGTAAACAAGGTCAATCGTTGGGGCTAATTTGAAAAAAAATACTGTTTCGGGGTATAAATGTTCATCCAAAACATCTCGTTTCTTTTAGTATACAATTATTGATAAGCATTAAACCACCATTCCCCGTCGACTCGTAGAAATCTTAACCCAATAATACATTATAGATTTTATACCAATTTTCCTAATTGTACAACAATTTAGCCTTCCCATTACTCCTATATTTTGTGACCTGACTAACTTAACCCTTAGCCCATTACAAAAAAATTAGAGCGGTCCAGATTAAAAGGAGTTGTAGACGGAAAACTAAAGTTTATGAGATTTCAGACTTTTTTTACCTTTCTGGTTAGAAAACATTGTGGAAAATGAAGACATTGTTTGTCACAAGTATTTTCTTTATTTTCGACAATTTTTTCCAAATTGCTTTGCTTGAGGGGCGTCAAAAGGCGTCATTTTGTAGGAATGGGTTAACCATGTTAAAACAATTATTCAAGCTGTAGTTACGACGTTTAGGTCGCCAACCAACCATTTGATTTTTGTTATATGCAACTTATGTTGTATGTTGTATGTACTCGGTCATAAATTTTGCAAAACAATGCCTTTTGATATCGAGTTGGAACTTCCTGTCGGAGTCAGTGTACGTAAGGAGTCAGTGAGCGTCAGTGGCCGTTGCCTTGGGAGTAAGTGGACAGGGTCAACTATCCGACAGTTGGTGGTAATCACAAGGACCACTGCATTTAAGAGAAGTCTGACAGCATTTGAGTACACTAGCGGAGAGACGTTTATGTGCAATGCTGAAAATGGATTTCGATTGATTGATTGAATAGGGTTTAACGCCGCTTTGAACAGTATCTCAGTCATATCGCTGCGGCTGGAGCACCTACAATGGATTCCTGGTATTTCTCACACCAGTACTACTACTATACCCTTTCCTAGCCTCCAGCTGCTATCCCACTTAGGTTTACGATTATCCACATATTAGTGTGAGACAAATGTGGAAAAGGATATGTGCCGCCGCCAGGGATCGAAACCATGACAGCCCATAATTTAAGATTGAGAGTCTGACGCGCTACCGATTGCGCCATGAAGGCGGCTGATGAAAATGGGTTTGGAACACCTGTACCAGTGTTCCTTGAAACATGGGGGTGGGGTGGGGGTGGGGTTAAGCCTGTGAAATTTGTGAAGAGTGGATACATTTTGTGTGTAGCAGTTTGGTCGGCCTTTATTTTTTAACCCATTACCAGACAAGAAAAAAAAACTTGTCTAAGTTGAAAGGATTTTTGTGTAGAAGACAATGTGGAAAATGAAGAAATTGCTTGTCTCAAGCAATTTCTTCATTTTACACAATGTCTTCCCAATTGTTTTTCTTGAGGGGTATTTAATATTGTGCGAGGTTTCACGTCTATCCTAACTGCAACGACTGAAATATTAACATTTATAAAACACAATTTTATCATGTAACAAAAAGAAGTTCGCGATATACAATGAAAGATACGCTTCGTTTGGTCGATGTAGTTAGCATAAATGTCATCCCAATTGCAGAATGACGGTGCACTATCTGAATTTGATCTACTTTTAATCAAAAGAATAAAACAAGTCAATTCGTTGCAATCAATGAAACGATCAAGCCAAACGCACACAACGTTATACACCAGGCGATTCCTGTAGTTGCGTATTATTATTACACTGGGTCGTAAAAACATCCATTTAGCAAAACCCGGGATATCCGAAGCGGTGAAAAAACGCTTAAAAAGTAATCCCACCAAAGTACCCTGATGATAATAAAATCTCGTTCTATCTGAATAATCCCTGCGGGATCGGTCTTTATAGGCCATTTACCGCACAGACCTAACCATAATATTTAAAGATGAAAACTGCGCCGCTGTGGGTAAATGGGCTGGTATACATCAAAAGATATTCTTCATCACATGTTCAGGCGTATTGTTTCCCTATTTTTTGTTGTTGTTGTTTTCTGAAAAGAATATTATTTTTTTTATAAACTTATAGTGTTACTATACATGTCAAAATGAAAGCGTTTTGATGATCCCTTTCCCGGTTTTCAAAATTTTAGACCTTGCCAAATTCAAAGATTTTTCAGACGACAATTCCAGGTCTATTTAACTTGAAAAATAATCATTCTGTAGGGTGAAAAATGTTGAAAAAGAAGAAATTGCTTCTTTTTCCACAATGTTTTCTCAAGTATAAAATCACAGGGACGTAAAAATGGGAATTGGACAGGAAAGGGTTAAGATACATTCTCTCATTCGAAATAAATGTTTCTTTATCAGCGGTTCAATATGAATTATTATTCCATACATTTAGTATTCATGCATACTTAGGCATCCAGTGTTGTAGATAGATAGTACGTTGGTATTTTGTCATCTGTCTCTAATCCTAAACATCGATTGGTTAGTGCAAAACCATCATAAGTGTCTATACAATGTATAGACACTTACGATGCTTTTGCACTAACCCATCGAAATATTTATTTTCTTCTTTTTAACAAAATTAACAAGGTATAATGGGAGATGGATCAGAATATAGTTCAGAAATGGATGAGAACTGATTTGTTGAGATTCATTCAAACAATATTTAACATTTGGGAAATCGACTCTCATAAACAACAAATCGATTGACCAATCAACTTTTTCATACTGTCAGGAAGTGAATGTTGAAAACTCCGACATTAATGTCAAGCATTTTTGTATGTTGCTGCTACCTAAACACGTTAACTGCAACTTATCTAAGTTACATCTAGGATATTTAGGTTTCAAACTAACGATTTGGTTTCCGATCATATATTTTGCAAACTAACGTCGTTTGATATCTAAGTAAAACTGCCTTACCGGAGGTCATTGGGCGTGGCCGGCAGTCAATCAGCTGAAGAAATAATCAAAAGGTCGATTTATAAAACACTTTTAGGCTGTTATAAAACTTAAAGTACAATCACTAGCGGTGTTTACCTACAACATTGTGCCTACGACTTACCATTCTGTATCCAGCATTGTAAAACATAAATCAAGGTCAGCCTCCTCTATATATATACTACATTTCGAGCTCGGGAAAGATAGATTCATTTTTTTTCCAAATCGTAAATTTGCATGAAAGTAAATCTTGTATAAAGCGACCACTGAAGGGATGACCAAAAAGCGGTCGCTTATACGAATGATCGTTTAATTCAATTTATTGTGAAAATTCGAGTGCGTTAAGAAATTATTACAGATTTCTCGCTTAATCCTTTGCTGTGGGACTCGTTAGAATCGTCTCATTGAGACGATTCTAATGAGTTCCAACAACATAGGGTTTTGTTACTTTTTTTAAAGCTGTTTCCACTTCTTAAGAGATTTGGATTTCTAAATGGGGATTTCGATTAAGGTCGTTTGACGGAATTGATCGCTTAATAGACGTGTCGCTCGACTAAGATCGACCGTATTAGTCCAACAACTCCTATGTTGTGGGTGCGCATCGAAAAGACGATTCCTATGAGTCCCTAACTATAGAGATTCAATAACGCAATAATGAATCACGATTGCCATCGCTTCGTCTTTTCTTGGGCTCTAAAAACATCCCTGTTTTTCTTACTTATTGTGTCGTTGATTTCACAAATACATATAATTCAAATTAGATCTACAGCTTCTGAGCAGATTTAGATCAATCCCGGGGTAGCGAGTTTTTAACCCCGGCTCAGTCAGCATTCGTTCCGACAATTGACGAAAGCCATCGCGGCGGCGATTATTTTTGTCTTTCAGCATTGATATGTTGTGCGCCTAAGTGGAATGGGAAGCCTGTGGCTAGGTAATAATGTTGTGGTTATGCTTGAGTGAGAAATGACAGGAAAACTTGGGTAGGTGCACCAGCCAAATATATGAAAAACTGTTTAAAGAGGTGTTAAACCCTACTCGACAAAATGTCTATTAGCTGATCTCCTGACAATAATCATGTCTTAAGAGAATCAAAATTGACGGACCGCCGGCCCCGCCCAACGCTATCTAACTACGAGAGGAAATTCCAATTCGATATTAAACGGTGTCATTTTTGAAGATTTATCACCAGTAAATATGAAACAAAAAATAAAAGGTCTGTTGGCGACTTTTCCGTCCTACCTACAGTTTAAATAAGCTGTAGTTACGATGGTTAAGTCACCAAGCCAACAAAAGTGCTGCAAATAATTGTTGACAAATGTTGGAGTTCAAATTTCCCATCCGGTCTAAATAAATTATTTGATTGGACGATTGTGTCCTTGATTGACAGCCACGATCCCTCAATTATTTATTACCCTTATCAACGATAGGTTTACCATCATGCATACATCAAACAACTGTTAACCCATTTCCAGACATCAAATTTTTAGACTGGTCCAAATTGAAATGATTTGCAGACGACAATTCGATGAAATTTTAGGGGGGTTTTATTGTTTTTTTTTGTTTTGTTTTGTTTTTTTTTTCTCCAACTTTCTGCATAGAAAATATTGAATTCTATGAGGAAATTGCTTTTTACAAGCAATTTCTTCATTTTAAACAATAGTTTCCCATTTGCTTTTCTTAAGGGACGTCAAAAGCATCACTGTGTGGGAATAGGTTTAGCCAGTGTTAATCCGACAAATTGCTGTATAGATCGGTCTAATAACTCATTTAACAATCGCGTTTCATGAGTAAAGATCTAAAGCCAGCCGATACAGACTAACTCTGACGTCTTGTTTTTCAGCTTTTTTGTGTTAAGCAGGACATAATCGTCACAATAAAGTGCCAGTAACAGCAACGAACTAACTTTTATACGAACGCTTTAGTAGGGCCAACCACAACTTAATCTTGAACAATTTACCAATCGCTGGTCCCACCCTCTTACTCCATTTTCAACGTCCATCCACTCCAACAGGAAGTTCCGCTTCGATTTAAAACGGTAATATTTTGCAAAATTTAGAAAGTAACATAAAAAAAGGGAAAAATAGTTCGTTGGGAACATAAGCTTAAAAAAGCTGTTATGATCATTGTGAAATAACCGGCCGTCGCGTATATAGGCCATTCAACAGCTGATTACTATATGAAAAACATTCATTATTATGGCAACTTACAAACTATTTTCATTGATTTCCTTCCTTGGACTCTTGTGGCCTTCTTTTAACCCTTTGAAACTTTAGACTGGTCCAAATTGAAAGAGGTTTCAGACGAGCATGCAAATCGGATGTAATTTAAAATGAAACCATGCTATGTGGTAGAAAATATCATGGGAAAGGGGGGTATTGTTTGCAATAAGCAATTTCTTCATTTTCCACAGTGTTTTCTCAAGTATAAAATCACAGTAACGTAAAATACCAAGTTTGTACAGGAAAGAGTTAATTCTTTTGCAAGGTGTCAATAACATAAGCCCTGTGTTGTGAAATCTCAGGTATCGTATAGAAATGAATAATGAAATATTTCTAAAACCTTATAACATGGTGAAGATATCCCAACAAACATTCTAAATTAGAGAATTAAGCACGCATAGAATTAATTTTGCGAAAATACGAAGGTTTTGCCGAGCCATGAGTAAAACAAAACAACCAACCTTCACTTCTAACTATTTATAACAAATATACAATCGACCAATCGCTGACCCCGCCCACTTACTCCGTTAACCCGCCCATTGACTCCAACGGGAAGTTCCGCTTGGATTTCAAATGGCGTTATATTTCAAAATTTACTACCAGTAGCATATAACAAAACGTAGAATGGTTGGTTGGCGACTCGACGTCGTAACTACAGCTTGAACAAGCTGTAGTTACGACGTTTAAGTCGCCAAACCAACAAAAATGGTTCACATCAATGCGGCCTATGCATTAATTTAAAGCTCTGGGCTGAATGAACGATTTGATTGGTCGATTGATTCCTTGAGTGACAATTGCGGTCGGTCAATTACTCTATCTAGCATACTATCTTTAAGACTCATAACAGAAATAAAGTCCAATTAGCAATTAAATCTAAATTACATAACTAAATTACTAATGATTAGTTCTAACGATTTATAACAAAGATTAAACTACTTCATATGGCATATTATAAAAGACCTAAAACAAAAATCGAAGTCAGTCCAACTAGAATTTAATCTTACAGGCAAATAACTAATAAAATGAAAACAAAAGATAGCGTGTTTCCAACATTATATTCATCAAACTTTTTAATATTTTAGAATTAGCCAATATGCCACACATGCTATAAACATACAATGTGTTCAAGTGAAATCAACTACAGATCATACAAACCAACAGTTCTTGCATACAACAACCTTCATGAAGTCGTACACACTAAAAGTTCATTCTAAAAACTTGAAACATAGTTAACCTCGTAAATTAAGATGAACTAACTAAAATGTTGTTAGACACGTGAAAAGAAATTAGAGTATAAGAAAGACTTGGATAACAGAGTAGGACATTTGACTAATCGTGGCGGTACTGTAAGTCAATACCAAGTAACAGATTAAAACACTGGAGAAAGGTAATGGTTGTCCCAGACGCTTAAATTTGAAATCTTGGAATTCTGAAACTGTGATCCGATAGTTGTATTTTTCACATTCCTCGGTCAATTCTACATTTGAATAAACTTTCTCTGGAATTTCGTGATAACTGTAAGTCTACAGAGTACCATGAAATGAATTGCTAACGAAGGAATCATTTGAAGTGATTTCCCCGGATACTATCGCTAAACATGAACATTTGGTGGGAGGACTTCTAGACCCAATTATCATTGGAATTTTTCGTGTTTTTGGCGGGACGTTTCCGTGCAAGCCGTATGAAGCAGCATAGGCCAAGCGATGGTATCATTTGTACAAAAACTGTCTTCTGAGGGCGTGCAGGATTTATTTAAGAAAGTCGGCGCCTATCCGTCCCTGTTGGGGTACAAGCATAAAAACATATCGAGTGAGTTTATGGCCGTACTCTTTTGATCATCTGGAAAGTATTTGTTTTGGCGGACGCAATCATATTCCAGTAAGTCCCAGTTTGCACATGGACCGAAATGACGTAATGTAGTTAATGTTACAAACATAGTTTACAAGACAATTAATATAAAATGTAATTTGGACCAAATTCTGGTGCTATTATTCGCTGACCCTTTTCGCTCGCGATCATAGTTGGCTTAAATGTCTAACTTCAATGAAGCGAAATCACGTGAGGCGAAGGTATACGGAATTTGTGTGCAACCGGCAAAAAATTGTTGTTTTTTAAATCAATGTCTACGATCTAAGAGGTCTACGATGGTATCAAAGCACCAACCCAAGTACTAATCTCTAAATTTAGAATAACGAGCAAATTACGAATATGTTGTACTTAGAAGAAACCCGAATGCATTCGAAGGAAGATGTTTAGACGGTTTTGTTTGATTTTTCTTTTAGTGTGTGTGTGTGTGTGTGTGCGTGCGCGCGCGCGCGTGTGTGTGTGTGTGTGTGTGTTTTGTGGTCGTTGTGTTTTGTTTTGTTGTTTTTCTTTTTTTGTCCCAAATTGATGTATCGCTGGCCCGACCCATTGATCCCGCTGGCCCCGCCAACTGACCCTAACAGGAAGTTCCGATTCGATATGAATCAGCTATATTTTTCAAAAGCTATGGCCAGCAACATGTAACAAAAAAATAAAATGGTTGGTTTGCGACCTATGAGTCGTAACTACAGCTTAAAAGGCTGTAGTTACGACGTTTAAGTCGCCAAACCAACAATACTGCTTCGCGAAAATATCGGTTATTTTCAATGTTCAACGTTCACTTAATGTTTAAATGACTTATCCGATTTGTAGATTAATTTTTGACTGACATCTGCGATTGGCCAATAGATTTCAAATATGAAACCTTTTGGTTTTATAGTTTCCGGATAGAATAGTTTAAAAAAGACATATGTGCCAAGTTAAGATGGAGCCCATATGTAACCGTAAACGCATTGTTTAAAAACATTTGTAAAAGAACACTAGATGATAACACATGAAAGATACCAAACCACAAGTATAGTTTGGTTGGACAAGAATTATAAAGATTCCCTTCTTTAGTACTGTGTGAATTAGGATGCACCCGTTTCGAGCCAGAATTGGACCTTATTAGGCATGATCTAAACAACATTAAAAAGGGCCACCAGATGATGCAACAAGTGAAATATCAAACCTCCATGCTTGATGTTCTTTTCAGTAAAAGATTTTTACTATTTCCCTTCGTTTTAATGTAAAAGAAAATCTACGCAAAAGCAAAATTAATATTCTGTGGGATATTTTCAACAGGTTTTGTTGAAGTCACCAATTGATGTAATTGTCGTAAGAAGATTATGAATGATTTTCTCCATTGTTTCTTTGGAGATCGGGCGCGCACGGGAAGAGCCTTATTGAGAGCGGGCGAAGAAGACAAAAAGAAAGCAAAATAGTGGTAAATGTTTAGACTGATACATGTTCCATCTGGTTTCTTAACATGCTCCGTATAGCACTATCTCATCCGAACGACAATCAGTTTAATCATTGGCTAACAGAGGGGATCGAACCCAAACAAATTCTTCATTTTCTATGAAAAACAACTGATAATTCCCAAGAGGGGGACTTGTACATGAGCGACTCTTGATCTGGGAAGAGACGATGCGCCTTATTTCGCTGATTGGATTATTCACACCTTTGCAATTATCTATAGCATTAATTTCATACTTTATTTACCATTGATACCACGAATGATCTTTCTTATCAAAAGCTTAGTGTAAAAACATCATAAGTGTCTATACTTTGTGTAGACACTCATGATGTTTTGGCACTAAGCAACCGATATATACCGACTCTTCAGGTAGGTCCTACTTACCGTTAAACACTTTGACATTTCTTTCCTGTGAGGGAGCTTATTCATGGGTATCTCCTGAACTGGCGATAGCCCATGCACCTTTGTGCTCACATCGGATCCTTCAGACCATTAATTGTTCATTATTAGTCTGTTACAGATTCCGTTTATCGTCAACATCATTATCACAAATCTCTCGAATTTTACAGGACTTCTTAATTCGTTTTTAGCGCGCAATATGGTCTCAGCTGTCGGTGTGCAGTAAAATCCCATTCTTTATTCTTTGGCTTCTAGTATTATACCAAAAGAGATGTACCGGGTATTAGTGGGATAGTTTAGCAGCAAAATTTTCGCATATTTTGCGATACTTATACTCGAATTTTACTCGATTTTTTTTCAACCCATTCAAACACAGTCACGCTTTTACACTCCAAAGAAAAACAATTGGGAAAGTAATGTGAAAAATAAAGAAATCGCCTTTAACAAGCACTTCTTCATTTTAAACAATATTTTCTATCCTAGAAGTTGAACAATTCTAAAATTTCATAAACTTTAAATTGTTGTCTGTTGTCTAAAATTTTGCTGTCTGGTGGTGGGTTTAAAGGACTTTATTGGTGCTCAAATACATTCATTTCTTAGTTGGTTTCACATTGCCGGTTCAACGGCGATCTGCTTTACAGTTTATCGTAAAAAGTCCGTAGCCAGTGAAGGTAACGGCTTTTGAAACCAGTTTGTTGCCAGTGAAGGTAATGATTATTAAAACCATGACAATTTTGCGATACTAAGGTTTGCTAATCATTCTAAGACTCGTGTTTTGCCGGATTTAGTGTTGTTTGACAAATAGCTGGCTACGCCCACTGTGCTCCGACGGGAAGTTCAACCAAGAAAATGAGCGGTGTTATTTTGTCAAATTTATCGCCAGTAACATGTAACAATAAGGTAAAAAGGTTGGTTGATGACCCTAAAAAAGAATAAGCTGTAGTTACGACGGTATCATTCAATTATTAATGTTAGACTCGATTGAATCCTTTTTTGGGGGGTTGGTTGGCTAAGACCTCATTCACTGTCTTGTATTTGAAATAATCAAAATGAAAGTATACTTATTTCATGAAGGCAGCACACTCAGTTCTTTAAAACACAAAGATCTCTCGACAATCGGTATTTGTAAAGATAAGAAAGGTGGATAGATGGTAAAGAGCCTCTCGTACGGAACTTTCAGTACAGAGATTCTCTATTTATTAAAAACCACGAGTGCCCTGTTGGATATCAGGACCGCGATGAAACATGAGCTATGGCAAATTCATGGTATTAAATATAGTGCAATGAGGGCATATTCTCTGCAATTTTATGTAAGCAAAGATTTACTAAAATTTTAAAGTTTTTGACTAGTTAAAACCACTCGGGGCATGGTTTATAAACGCCGATATGGTTGGTTTGTAAGAGTCAAGAGAGCAAATACGTGTGAGGTTAAAGTAGAACATGAGAAATCATAAAACGGTCATAACCTTGCCGCCTGGTCGACACGCCATGTTCACACCAATCTTACCTTTGTTTAACCCACTACCAGACGGCAAAATTTTAGAGTGGTTCAAATTGAAATGAGTTGCAGACGACAATTTAAAGTTTATGGGTTTTTTTTTTTTTGTTGTTGTTGTTGTTGTTTTTTATCATTTTGTTTTTCCAACTCTCTGTATAGAAAACATTGTCGAAAGGAAGAAATTGCGTATTACAAGCAAGCGTCATTGTGTACGAATGGGTTAAAACCAGGCATTCAGTAACAATTGACCAATCGCTGGCCCCGCCCACTTACGTCGTTGGCCGCGCCCATCGACTTAGACAGGAAGTCCCACTTCGATTTTTAACGGCGTTATTTTGCAAAATCTATGGCCAATATGATGTAACAAAAACGTAAAATGGTTGCTTGATGTCCAGTTCAATTGAGAAGCGAGTGCGTTTCCTAGAGTCGACTCATATCAACGAATTACCAGACGACAACAATTAGACTGGTCAAAGGCCAAAAAGGTTTCTGACGTCAATTTTATAGTCGAGGACATTTTGAGATCTTTGCTCTTTTTGGCTAGAAAACATTGTGGATATTGAAGAGAAGTCGTATGTTACAAGCAATTTCTTCATTTTCAACTACGTTTTCAAAAGCTTGGACGTAAAACGACAAGATTGTGTAGGTTGAGTTGATAGGATACCCTAATAAAGCACAGGGAATTTTCACTATTGAAATTTCTGTACTAGATACGTAAATATAGACAAGGGATTAAATTGGAAAGTACATGTAACTGGGAAGAATGATAGAAAACATTGTGGATATTGAAAAGAAGTCGTTTGTAACAAGCAATTTCTTCATTTTCATCTGTGTTTTCAAAAGCTAGGACGTAAAAGGGCAAGATTATGTAGGATGAGTTGATAGATTACCCCAATAAAGCACAGGGAATTGTCACTATTGAAATTTCTGTACTAGATACGTAAATATAGACAAGGGATTGAATTGGAAAGTACATGTAACTGGGAAGAATGATAGAAAACATTGTGGATATTGAAAAGAAGTCGTTTGTAAACAAACAATTTCTTCATTTTCATCTGTGTTTTCAAAAGCTTGGACGTAAAACGGCAAGATAGTGAAGGATGAGTTGATAGATTACCCCAATAAAGCACAGGGAATTGTCACTATTGAAATTTCTGTACTAGATACGTAAATATAGACAAGGGATTGAATTGGAAAGTACATGTAACTGGGAAGAATGATAGAAATCATTGTGGATGTTGAAGAGAAGTCGTTTGAAACAAACAATTTCTTCATTTTTTTTTCTGTGTTTTCAAAAGCTAGGACGTAAAACGGCAAGATTGTGAAGGATGAGTTGATAGATTACCCCAATAAAGCACAGAGAATTGAAGTCACTATTGAACTTTTTTTACTAGATACGTAAATATAGACAAGGGGTTGAACTAGAAAGTACATGTACCTGGTACGAATGATAGAAATCATTGTGGATGTTGAAGAGAAGTCGTTTGTAACAAGCAATTTCTTCATTTTCATCTGTGTTTTCAAAAGCTAGGACGTAAAACGGCAAGATTGTGTAGGATGAGTTGATAAGATACCCTAATAAAGCACAGGGAATTGCCACTATTGAATTTTTTCTTACTAGATACGTAAAATTTTTTAGACCCGTCCAATTTGAAAGAAGTTGCAGATGGGAACTAAAAGTGGGTGCAACATGAAAAGTAACCAACCAAAAGAGTAGAAAATATTGTGGGAAAAGAAGAAATTGCTTGTTTCAAGCAATTTCTTCTTTTCCCACTATATTTTCTCAGGTACAAATTCACAGGGACGTAAAAACCAGTGATTGTACAGGAAAGGGTTAACCAATTCCCTCTCAGTGACGCTTTTAGACACCCCAAGAAAAAAAGCTTTGGAAAACATTATGGAAAAAGAAGTTATTGCTTGTTACAAGCAATGACTTGATTATCCACGATGCTTTCTACCCCAAAGAGGGAAAAAATCCAAAATTTCATAACCTTTAAGTTATCGTCTGTAACTCCTTTCAAATTCGACCAGTGTAAAGTTTTGCCGTCTGGTAAAGGGCTAAGGTATAAAGATAAATGAATAATCTACACGGAAGTTGAATATTTTTGAGTAATATTGATACCAATCTTAAAAGACAAACTGGATTAACGAGTGAATAGAGGTTTTTACTGTGCACGGCTTCATATGGGGGTTCAACCATTTTATAGGGCTAAATATCAACGTCCAGTTTCAATTCACTTGCTTTTAGAAAATTCTTTTTATAACAAATTACAGTAAAATATTACTGTAATTATCAATAATCTTGGGCACTCTACTGAATATTATATAGATTGTTGACAGATATAAGAAACAGAAATGTCACCATTAAGTCATACTTTCGTTGCAGGTGAAAGAAGACATTAGATTGGTGGAGAATTGATTTGGCATAAACAGCGCTGCCTTATACCTCCAATGGAAATGATTGTAAGACGAAGATTGAGAGGTCAAGGTGCACGGTTTTTAACCAACGAACGCAATGAATTTGAATTTGCTCGACAATCCTGTCTGTAGTTCAAGATTGATTTCATTATTGCTCGAAATTAAAAGTTTTCCGTGTAGTGTATATTTTTACCTTTACACTCGTGCATTGTTCAGCATAAAACCTCCGGATTGACGTCAGAACGGCGATTTAATTCGTTCGTACTTTTTGTCAAGTTCAACCACTTGTCTATAGATATTTACGCATCTAGAAATTTCACATCCTTGTTTAAATCTTCTATAAAACATAAAAGATGTTAAACTAAATATGGAAATTCATGTTGATCTAATGATTTGACGGTCCATTCGTGTGTTGACCATGCATCTATACTGGACCAAACGTATTCATTGAGATAGATATAAATAGTGTTAAATGGGCTGTTGGCATAAATGTTACTGGAACAAAAGAACCGATTAACCCTTTTATGTTTTTCAAATTTAGGTCGTATCTAATTTCAACAAACTTTCAGAATGCAATTATAATTGGACGCAACCAATAGGGTAGACAATAATGTGGGAAAAGAGGAATTTGCTTGTTACTAGCACTTCCTTTTTTTTTCCAGAATGTGCCTTTTTCAAGAATAAAATCATAGCGACGAAAAAACTAGGGGTTACACGGGAAAGGGTTGAGGGTGATTGACGGGTGATGGGCATTTCATGAATTCATATTCTTAAAGAAACCCCATTCTATGAAAATGCATAAAGTAATCTCCCTTTACATTACATGCTGATCTTCTCATAGTAAACAGACATTTCAACGGTTAAGAGTGTAAGATGTCATGTTCTTGTACTGCGACGATAACGACAAAACAAAATGCACAATGCAGCTAAGAAATACGGATAGAATGGTCGAAGCAAAGCAACCTGAAGTAGGTCCACGAAGAACCGTCGGGTTGTCATAAGACACTTTGTCCGCAGGAACGACGGCTTACCCCGGCACGTCCTTTATTTATTATTCGAAAGGAATTATAAACCGTCCTTGCGCGAGAAATGTCTTAAGTTCAGCTTGTCTTAACGACATTTTGCTAGCCCAACGACAAAACGTCCTGTCAACAATCAAATTCGTGTATGTTAATTCAAAAGTAACATACAAGAAGATTATAAGACAAGCAGAAAACTTTATTGATTTTTAAAATTTTTCTTCCTCTTAGGCAAATATCTCAAATTTCTAAACAAAAATGTTTAGTTATAGTTAAATAGTTCAATTAAACATACAAAATAAGCACGTGAATTTATTTGAATTTACCAGTTTATACGAGTTTGATTCACGCAAATAAATGCTTTTAAGAATATTAAGGTCCGTGTTTAAGGGCGGCAACAAAGTGTAGAATGCCATATGCCAGTTCAAAGGCCGGTCGACCTGGATATTTCGACAGGCAGACATGGATTCAGTTACAGGCAATTATTGCCCACTTCAGTATCACGACGGTTCAGTGCAAGAATGCTAAGTGCGTGAACGTCGCACGGATGCTTTAAATCAGAATGTAATGTGAAGTAAATTGGTGAATTACGTTGCCACGGAGGACGGAACGCTATCACGTTCACAACTTAATTGTATGAGAATGCAATGTGTTTTTAAAAGTTAATTCCAAAGCGAATGTCAACTTCAATTAGCTTTGAATCGAAAAAAAAAAACTGCTTGTGCTTTTCCGTTAAAAATACCTTTTCAAGATGTCATGATGTTTGGCAGCCTAACGGTTCTTGTATAAGGGCTCATTCCATTTATTCAAACATATAGTGATAGCATTTTCTATTTGGTGATTATTAAGTTTTGTTATAATTATGTTGGAGGAACTTGTAGAGAAACTACTCCGAGTATTAATGTAAAAGAAAATTTTCTTCAAGGATATCGACTCAGTTTCAAGTTTGATTTTGACTCATTTATCTTTAATCCAGTATTTTTACAAACTGAAGAAATACAGCTTTTACATGTGTTGTGAGAAAAGAAGAAATTGCTTGTAACAAGCGCTTGCCACTTTCTTCACCATATGATAGTTATTTTTCAACTTAACTCCTTTTGAAATGCAATCTTCATTTTGGACAAGTCTAAAATTGATAAGCTTGGTAATGGATAAAGCTAAGGTCCTTTGCTTTGGTAAGAGATTGAAATTGCTTTTTCGAACAATAGAATAGGATTTGATGGTAGAAAACATCTGACCTAAAATTAAATATCCTTTCCTTTATAAGGAGATCTTCGACTCGAAATCAAAATTGAGGTTTTTTTTTTTTTCTGATTGTAACCATTTTCAACCTTATCGCGGCGGCTGGAGCACCTAACAATGGATTCCTGGTATATCTCGCACCAATATAATCATTACAACCTTTCCTAGCCCCAAGCTGCTATCCCACTTAGGTTTTCAATTATTAACCCATTGGTGAGAGACAAATGTCGGAAAGTATATGTGCCGCCGCCGGGGATCAAACCCATGACACCCAATAATTGAAGATTGGGAGTCTGATGCGCTACAACTGCGCCATGACGGCTGCCATAATTGAGTTGCGACATTGAAGAGTTTTATCTGTTTTCTTTGTACATTAATGACATGTACCATTGAGGAGAAGAACCAAATATTGTCAAACCGCGGCTTCGATCCACGTGCTGGCAAAAATAACAAAGCAATTGTCTTTAGATGAAACGTTAGCCGACGACCCGTGTGGTGGTGCTTCCCACCGAATAGGTTAAAGAGTTAGGCGAGACACTCAGCATTCTCGTCCCTGTATTTTGCACTATCCCCCGTAATAAGTAATTGTCTTCTGGGAACGTCGACCATATGAACATTTACTACGGTAGCGACGAAAAATAACGGAAATACACACACCATCAAGAAAAAAGTCTAAACCAAAAATATATAAAATACTCATACAACATTAAACAGATGAAATAACAAAAGTTTATAACCATTCAGATTATGATTAGCAAGATTCCAAATATAAGATTCATGAAGGTATACTATTTCAAAGCCCACCGTATTGTGATATAAATTAGTTCAAATGTGTGAAAGTCTATTAAATGAGTTATTAAAAGGTGTAATAATGAGAAATATTGCAATAATATTTCTTTAACGTTCAGTATTTTACGACTGATAAGAACACGTTGGTATACTTTTCAGTTTTGTAACGACAAATATCAAATAACCCTGCTTCTTCCTTAATGTCTATATCTCTTTAATATAATCATTATTATCATTATAGATAGATTTATCCAAATGTCTACAATTTGGAATTTAATTATTAGCATTTTCAACGATACTTCTTAAAAGCTGACATCTCTGTTTTCGACGGTTAAGTTTCGTGTTACAAAGTCGTTAATTCCGATTGAAAGCCGTCCTCGGTGCTTAAGTTGGCGATCAAAGAACGTTAGAACATTTTTACTAGAAATGATTCCCTTGTACAGAATTGTACAGGATAATACCGATGTTTCCAAAGTGATATCTTGAGTTAGCGCCTACGTCGTTGGTCTGAAGCCAAATGTACCATTAAATCAATTAAAAGTGATAAAGCTTGTTTATGTTAATTCATTAGAAATAGAATTATTCGAATATTTGACCTTGAGCTGTGACTTTGAACTTAGAGCTAACTGAAAAAGTGTTTCAAATGGTACATCTACTTACTATGGAGAATAATCTTCCCAAATCATTTCAAAATCGGTCCGTAAAGGCCTGGAAAATTTCAGACAAGCCGACGCGCTACCAAACTAACCCACCTACACCAACTTGCCATAGTGACAACTATAGTCGTTGCTCGGGCAAAATGTCGTAAATATAGCTTTATTCAAGCTGTATTTTCGATATTTTGCTGGCCAAAAGACGCTATGTCTCGTCTAACTTAAGCGGGCTCGACCAAAAAATATTCCGGTCTTAGTTCATAAGTATACTATATATTACAAGTCCCATAATAGCTACATTTTTAGAATGCTTCTTTGTATTGTTTTATAGCGGAAAGTGCGTGACTTGCTAGAAATTTAAAAAAACATGGCTTACTTGTCAAAAGTTGTTACAGTATATGTCAGAAAGGTAATAAACTTTTCTAAAAGAACTGTATTCAGATTTTAAACATCGAATTTCCATATGAACTCATTAATCCGTGCTTGTAAGCCGGGTATTTTACAACATCTTCAAAGCAATTCCTTTCGTTCGACATTTGTTTCCTGTGCGTAGATTAACAAATGTTCTAAATGACGCGCCAGAGCCTTGGTTACCTTTTACCACCCAATTCCGTATTTATTCACGCCGCAAAAATATAGATATGGAAACGATTGTGAGAAAAGAAGAAATTGCTTGTATCAAGCAATTTCTTCATTTCTCAAAATCGCTTCCTCCATTTACATCAAAAGGCATTTTTTTCAATTCAAAGCCAATTTGTGTTGTAAATTCTTTCGATTCGGACCATTTCAATACTTTACCATTCAGGAGGAGGTTTATGGTAGAACTCGAAGTGAACTTCTACGTACCGTATACTGTACTTAAAACCTGTCGACTGTGTACCATTCGTTTGACTGTAGAAAAACTACATACATATGCTTAACTGCAGGTGGATTCTCTGTCTCTCCATAATCATGCGTGCCTAGTTTCGTAGGTAAAACGAAGGGCACTGTCAGCACTGGAATGGTGAGTACTATCCCTAATTCGGACAAGATGCTTTCCGACGGAAGTAAGGACAAAATCATTTATCCCTCACTAATTGGAGAGTCATAATTATTGCAACTCAAGAGAATAGTTGCTTGGAACGTAGATTGTGTATGCACTGTCCAGACAGCAAAAATATAAGACTCTTTCAGGATTCATATGAGCATCAACATTTGTATAATATTGACTGAGATATTCCTCCTGAGATTATGATAGGATTCGCAGCCGAGATTTCCCGAGAATGGGACCTGTGCGGGTACTATATTAGAGACATGTCATGTAAGACCAACAATATACCATGTTGTTCCAATCTCACCATATAGTCTGATTGGTTAAAAAAAATGAGACACATATTGGCATCAAAGACCCATACGGTTCCAAGAAGGGCAAAAGCATGTGCTATCAGGTCCCATGTGTCTTCTATATGGATCAGCATGGGAAACATATAGAACATGCATACATACACATTTAAAGCACACAGCTTTTGTATGAAACCTGTTTAGACGAGTTGCGTTGAGACAAATCTGCATTTGATAGTTCAAGCTGACATCGGATAAATCCCGAGAAACTGTAAGCAGAAAAAGTTGCGTTGCGAAATCCATGAAAATCCGATTTGTCATATCAAAAATTAAACTTCAAACAAGGTGGAAACTACATCTAAATACTTAGAAACCTAGGCAAATGTAATAGAAATGCACATTTCAAAATTGACTGTGCATATCGTTCTGCTGTGTGTGTGTGTTTATTTTGTTTTTTATTTTTGTGTGTGTGTTTTTGTTTTTTGTTGTTGTTGTTGTTTTTGTTGTTTTGTTTTTTTAGGCGAAATGCCGTTCATGCCTCCGTGGGTCCTATGTAGATGGTTAACTCTTTCCTGTTTTGGAAAATTTGAGGCCGGTCCAAATTCAAAGGCTTTGCAGACGAAATTTTAAGTGGGTTTAATTTGAAAAATAACCATTCAGTTGGGAAGAAGATATTATGGAAAAAGAACTTTCGTTTTACAAGCAATTTCTTCTTTTCCTTCAATGTTTTCTCAATAATAAAATTACAGGGACGTAAAATTCAGGGATTGAACAGGAAAGGGTTAATATTGAATGGGCATCAAAAGTATAATAATTGAGAAATAGCAGCTTCTATGATTAAGTCAAGTTGTTTGGCTGCTTCTCGTTTTGACCTCTTAACCATATTTTGTCGTTGTATTTGTTGATTTTTTTTCAGTCCAACATGGCCTACAATCCGACGAAGTCCATTTAAGGCATTTGTCCAGCTTTTGCCCATGTGGGCCACAAATTACCAAGCTTGCTGGGTGGTGTGTGAGAGACGATAGGAAGCTATGATTAAAACTCTATTTGGGTTTTACCCGTTTGACCTCTATATCGACCACAGAAATAGAAAATCGACATTTTGTGGTGGGATAATTATAATGAAGGCTGGGAGAAAAGGTCATTTTCTTTTACAAAACAAATATCTGTTTATGTTAAAGATTCTAGCAGAGATAATTCAACACCGTTTAAGTTCTAAAAATGTAGCTTTGTGTTATTAAACCTTAAAGGTACGGTGTTTTGGAAATTCTTTTGTTTGTTTGTTTTTGTTTGAATGGGGTTTTACGCCACTTTCAACAATCTTTCAGTTATATCGCGGCGACTGGGGCATCTAGCAATGTATTCCTTGTATTTCTCACACCAGTACTTCCATTACAATCGTTCCTAGTCTCCAGCTGCTATCCCACATAGGTCTACGATTATCGACCCATTGGTGAGAGACAAATAGTCGGAAAGGATGAGTGCCGCCGTAGGGAATCGAACCCGGGACCTCTTGAATCGCTGTATGTGTAATACCGACTTTGTGAAACAAGTCGTATATGAACAGATAAAACAAGACTTTTCGAGATTTTGTCTGTTTATAAATGTCTCGTTCAATGAATTCGGATGAAGCCGTCGCGATATGACAAAAAAAGTTATAAAAGCGGCGTTAAGCAAGAACAAACAAACAAACAAACAAAACTCAGATGAACACAAAATTGAAATTCTATTTAAAATATGATCCTGTTTTTTTTGTGTGTTTTTTGGGGTGTGTGTGTTTTGTTTGTTTGGTTTTCTTTTTTTTTTTTTTTTTTTTGTTGTTGTTGTTGTCAATAAACCGCTAGAGTTTATGGGATTATCCATTTATGATATTCCGCGTTCGCATTTCGCATTTCGATAAAGTGCAGAAATTGTATCGATTTTTTTCCAAATATTTACTTCATTGAACAGGTTGAATATCAAATTCGTGCTCATGAAATACTGAATTTATGAAACTCGTCATCTAAAACAAATAAAAACTCGGCAATTGGTATTGGTATTTTATGGCGTCACGTTCCGTATCCACTATATATTAAATAATAAGAACGATAGATGGCAAGGTGGTCAATAGGGTGTAAGCGAGGAAAGGGGGCATCAACCATGTCGCGAAGAGACCCCGTCTTTATTTAACCTATTAACATAGTTCATGGTTTCATTATCAATAAAAGGAAAAAAAGAGTGAACTTATTTATGGGCTCTTTGAGCCTTTCTTCTATAATTACACATGATTTATTGCTTTCTTCCTTCCTAGTTCGATCTGTCGCGTATAAAAATAATCATTGGGCGCCTTAGGAAAACCTATTTACCGTAAGCATAACTGATTTGTTTACTTAAAATAATTGCAGTACGTATTTAATGAGGTTGTGTGATTCTAGCAATTATCAGAAATAGGAGTTGCATCTAAAATGCATTGCTTAATGGAATGCCAATTCGACCAACTGCGTGGACGGGATTCGAACCAATCATAACATTTGTAGCTTAAGCTAATACATCGAAACATTGTTTCGATTTCGATTTAAACCAACGAAATCCTAATGGAGTCATCCAAATATGTGGGTCAAATTTAAGGTTCGTGTATGGAACCGGTTTGAAAATGAAGTCACAGTGTTCATGAGTTGTTTGTAAACAAAAGCTTAGCGTATGTTTATTCCAGCATGTTTCTGTTCAAAGTCCTATTATTTGGCCAAATTTAATTATTGATCATTTCAATTTGCAGATCGTTTGAGGTGAATGATCCAAAGCAATCTGTTTGTGGAGGTGAATGATCCAAAACATTCTGTTTGTGAAGGGAATCTTGTATTTTTTTAAAAAGAAAAATCAACTTGTTTCAGTCCCTGGATAAAAGCTAAAGGCATCTGAATCCTTACAAGCGTCACATTTTAAACAAAGAATCATAAAACAATAAAAATAAGTGATTAACTATAAAATTTACCAAGAAGGAATGAGCTGAAGCAGTGTATTGTATTTCTCGTTTAATGTTGAGAAAACATCAGGGTAACCTCTGCACGAGAATTACGATTCAGACAGGGGTTTCCTGACTCCTATAAGACTTTTGTGAGGATATATAATTGAAATACATTCTGGCAGGGGGACTTGAGTCCTGCGAACACACATTGCCGCTGTAAAATGACAACGCCGGTGGGAGGGTGGAAGGTGCTTGGAATGGAAATATTTGAAGTATGAATCTGTGTACTGAACACATGATATGGTCGATTAAGCCTGGACAATATCACCCCATTTCATGACTTCTGTTAAACTTTTCCCTGGTTTTTACGTCCCTTTGAACTTATGATTGAGAAAATATTGTAGAAAAAGAAGAAATTGCTTGTAACAAGCATTTTTTTTCTTTTTTCTTAATATTTTCTACCCTACTGAATGATTATTTTTTGTATTAAGTCCAAAATTAAATTCTCGCGTGTAAAATCTTTTAATTGGGAAGGTCTAAGATTTTGCAACACAGTGAAAGATTAATTTGGCATCTTTGTATAGGACAAGTACATATTACGTCTTTTCTGTGTAATGTGTTTCAAGAAATATTGAAGACACCCGAGTGGTTGTATCTTGAAAATTTAGTCGAATTTTACTAAAATGATAATATGATTGTGTAGGCTCTTGGTTCTATAAAGTATAATTCTTTTTTATCAATATACCTGATCACATAAAGTTGAACATTTCACGTCTAATAAATCGGAATTTACTTATGATTTGTTATTTTTTTTAATTCATACATTTAACTATTTTTTTTTTCTTAGAGGAATATATTTATGCGTGCAAGAAATCAGACAATAAATCATAATGATTTAATTTTCAATTCAATCTATCAAAAACAAGCGTTCTGATTGGTCGAAAAAAAATATTCATAACTCCATGAAAAAATTTGAGCACGCAGCGATTTTGTGTGCTTCCGCACAAAATAGTTCCATATAACAAGATATCAGAATTTGAATTTTATTGGGTTTTTTTCTCGATGCTATTAAATTATAAGAAATGATGAGAATCTTTTTTTTTTTGATTTCATGGAGGTATGAACCGAAAAACCTAGTCACACAATGTATGAACCCGCTGCCCGTATTCATACAGTGTGATTAGTTTTTTCGGTTCATACCTCAACGAAAACAAAAAATATTCTCTTCATCTCTTAAATAAAACCTTTGTTGCTCAATCAAATGATGGATCGCTGGTTCCGTCTATTGACTTCGCCGGCAACGCCACTGCCACCGACAGGAAGTTACACTTCGATATCTTACGGCGTTATTTTGCACAATTTAAGGCATGGAACATGTAACATATGAGTAAAATCGTTGGTTGGCGACCTTAACGTCATAACTGCAGCTTGAATAAGCTACAGTTACGACGTTTAAGTCGTTAAACCAACAAAAACTGTTTTATATTAATGTCGAACTCCAAAGTACTCTTCTAGTGTAAATAGATGTTTGATTCGTCGATTTATTCATTGGTTGACAGCCGCAATCGGTCAATTTATAATAAAACAGGTAAACTAGTAAAATAATGCTTTATACAGGATACTGAGAAATGGCCTAAGTCCAGACAATGGACCTGTAATGTTCACCAACAAATTATTTGATGCTTTCTTACAAGTTGTGGGAAAGAATATTTATATAAGCCTTATAATAACCATTTTAAGACAATTTATCTTCCAGTTAAAGGCATGTTTAACCCCAGTTATAATTATGGTAATAATTATTAGTCTTGTTCCTTTCTCTCTCCTTATTAAGCTTTTGTCGTTGTAATAAAAGTTGTTGTATTAAAGAGTAATTATTTTATTGCATTAATTATATGTAATAAAACCTATTATAATTACCCGATCCACGTTTATTTTATTTCTCAATGGAAGGGGACCATTATCTCTCGAAACCAACCGTATCTCCCTGCAATAATCTAGCTTTAATGGAAATTTCGTAATCAAACATTGCAGAAAGTGTATTTTATCTCAAAGGGCAATCATACTTGCCGACTTCAAAGTGTTTGCGTTCTATAAGATAAAAACCGGCGTAATTAACTACACACAAGGGAGAAATAATACATAGAACCTAATTTGAATATGCAAATAGAAATCCCTGGTCCCATATAAGGAATTAGTTTTTGGTTGTTAGGCCTGATATTATGGGAAAGTCTGTACTCTTGGGTAATTGAATCTAGGCGCGTTGCCATATTGAAATTGTATACTAAAGTCTACCGGCTTAACTTAAACGTTATGCAGAGGAAAACGTGTCGAGCTCTAGATAACAGGGTTATGGTGTCATCCTAAATGACCCGATATTCAAAACACGCCGAAGTGACGTTACTTTATGACGTTTAAAATTTGACTTTGATGACGTCACTATTTTTTATTATTACTGCTCCCCCTCAAGGAAATAGCGTAGGGAAACATTGTGAAAATGAAAAATAATCCCTCTTAACAAGTGATGTCTTCATTGTCCATTTTTTTCTACCAAGACATACAGGTTTTATCGAATTACTTATGTTTGTTTTTTTTTTGTTTTTTGTTTTTTTGTTGTTTTTTTTTTTTCATATAGGTTTTCTTGGCTAACGGATTAGTTATACTTTTTCTTCGAAGAACCCGTAGTTATATGTATTACTGAAATCGTTTCCTCAAGATATTTTAAAAAAAAAATGCCTAGAACGTAACACTTTACATATAAAACATGTCGAAATCAAAACCACTTCATTTATTTGGAATTCTGAGCATGTCTGAAGAATACCACGTCTGTTACATATTAATTCACACTAAGTACAAGAAGCCAAACGGTGGACTTTGTTAGACCCGAGCTGTCAGTGCAGACTGGTTCAAATCGAACCTCTCCAATCAATCTTCTGGTGTACCACTTCACGGTCGAGGTTGACATTTAGACATGAATAAAAGCAACTCGTTACGAAAGCTCTGTTGCATTCTCAAATTTTATTTCGCTGGTCAGACCAAGCACGATTATCTTTGCACTTCCACGGTTAGGCAAGAATAGATTGACTTTCCGTTGTATATTATTGATAATACCGTAACCCTTTCCCGTTTTCCAAAATTTTAGACCTGTCCAATTTCAAAGATTTGCAGATAATTTAGACTTGATTATGTATTTATGAAAATGATCATTCAGTACTATGGAATATATTATGGAAAAAGCAGAAATTGCTTGTCATAAGCAATCTCTCCTTTTTTATAATGTTTCTGAAGTATAAAAACACGCGAACGTAAAACCCAAGGGTAGAACAGGAAAGGGTTAAATAAATGAGACTCGCTTGTTATGATCAATGAATGTTGACCATTATCAGACCGCAAAATTTGACCATAGCAGATTATTTTTGCACTTCCACGGATAGTTAAGAATATAATCTGATCAAACGTTACATATCCCGAAAATATAAACATTATCTGAAGTGAATTGGCTTCGTTTGATGTCCTCGAAAGGGATGTAGTCCAGTCATGATGTCATTAGTGTAGTGTAGTACAAACACCTCAATGTCATCAACATCTTATGGGGTCTACGTCATGATTTCATCATCTTTAGACAAGAAGCCACACTATTGTCTGTTTCAATCCTATTCTTTTGCTTCGCTTGCATGGAAATCGTGTTCCCTGAGCTTGGTGGTTACATGCACAAAGTCTGCTGAAAATTTCAATGTGAACTGAAAGATATTTTGGCACATAGGAAAAAAAACTAATACAGTTTTGCATGTTTTCCCTTTCGTCAAATGTTACTCTTGAACGTTATCAGTGGACTGTCGATGCAAGAAGCAAAAAGTACATCGTTGGTGCAAGAGCAAAATGTCGTATCTACAGCTTTATTAAATCTGTAGTTAAGCCATTTTGCTCGCGCACAGACAGCACATTGTACTGTCAATGCTAACATCAAGCTGTGCCCGAAAAATGGCCTCTTGTTTTGAAAGCGTTTGCACTGCCTGTAGAAGTTTCATGTTGAGTTTCAATGACTGTAGCAACTAGCGATATTTCGCGGTATTTGTTTACTACAGTACAATTTCAAGCAGATTTGGTGTTTAACTTCAGTGGACGAGCCATTTATCCTATGAACAATAACAACAGACAAAAAACTTCTTGACATGATAACTCTTATTTAATCCATTCCCACACAAGAAAATTTTTAACTCGTCCAAATTGAAAGAGGTTGCAGACAACAATTTTCAGTCGATTTTAAAATTCTTTATCTGTTAGGGTAGGAAACATTGTGGATTATGAGGAAATTACTTGTGACAAGCAATTTCTTCATTTTCCAAGATGTTTTCCCAATCCATTTTACTTAAGGGGCTTCCAAAAGCGGCATCGTGTCTGAATGGATCAATGACTGTAATTGTTTTATATTTGTTGGTAGTGGTGTTTTTCTTATTGTTGCTTTTCTAATGCTTTCTTTGACACAAATACACTCAAATCAGAAAGAGTCTGATTAACTGTGTGTTGTCGAGCGAATGTTTGAATTGCTTTCTAGTCGGTAACCCCTTGCATGCGGGTGAACACAATAAACATGGGAAAAATGCTGATCCCAACCACCTTAATCTACACCAATGAGTGAAATCCGGATCTTTCAGTCGAAGCGTGATCCATTCAAACTAAGATTCTTTGTGCAAACAAGCACTAAAGCCTTGGATCCATTTGGATGCTAGAATTGAATTTGACATTACTGATTATGTGCCGGGTGAACGTTAATTTTAATGGTGTTGTCACATGAAGTATCCCTTCTTGGATTATAGCATTTTCTCAACACATGCATCTGGTTTTGTTTGAATGGGGTTTTACGTCGCTTTCAACAATCTTTCAGTTATATCGCGGCGACTGGAGCACCTAACAATGGACTCCTGGTATTTCTCACACTAGTACTACTATTACATCCCTTCCTAGCCTCAAGCTGCTATCTCACATAGGTCTACGATTATCGACCAATTGGTGAGAGACAAATAGTCGGAAAGGATGAATGCCGCCGTCGGGGATCGAACCTGGAACCTCTATATTGATAGTCCCACGCGCTGTGACGGCGGCTTCACGCATCTGGACAATGGCCTTCGAATTCTAGAAATGATAAACAGCGTTATGTTGATAAATATTTTGTTGGCTTTTCTTTTCACGTTGGGTATCAACTCATTATTTCGACATATTCAAGTATTTTGATAATTCTGGAATACATCGTAATGTGTTTTCATTATCACCGAAGATTGACTAGGTAATGGTTAAGCGAAGATGTCAAAATAATCTTTATATGAGTGTCCGTCCATTAAAAAGCAATAAACTTAAACTCAGCCTCTTTTGGAAAAGAAGAAATAGCATTGGACCAACGATGTCGTGTGGTAGCAGACGGAGCGTTGGTGAGTCATGTAAACCATTAACCCTTTCCTGTTTTTCTTTTTTTCTTTTTTTTTTTTTGAAATTTTAGACTGGTCCAAATTGAGAGGTTTTTCAGACGACAATTTTAAGTCCAACTTACTCGAAATATAATCATTTAATAGGGTAGAAAATATTGTGGGAAAGGAAGAAATTGCTTGATACAAGTAAATTTCTTCTTTTTCCACAATGTTTTCTCAATCATAAAATCACAGGGACGTCAAAAACCAGGGATTAACCAGGAAAGGGTTGAACGAAGGATCGCTTATCACTTCCTTTTACCTCCGACATATTATTTCAACAGACGCTGGGTAATTAACCAATTCCCTATCAGTGACGCTTTTAGACGTCCTCAAGGAAAAAAAGCTTAGGAAAACTAGGTGTAAATGAAGAATTTGCTCGTTACAAGCAATTTCTTTATTTTCCTAAAGGTTTTCTGCCCCGAAAGTTGAAAAAATCCAAAATTTCATACATTTTAAATTGTCGTCTGCAACTTCTTTCAATTTGGACAAGTCTCAAATTTAGCCGTCTGGTAATGGGTTAAAAGCAAATGGAGAGCTAAACGTCGTAACTTCAGTTTGAACCATTAGAGCAATAAGGAATAACGGACATAAGGACGGAGTTCAACGATCTCTTCCTGGCTAAATGAATGATTTGATTGATAAATCTATTTTTAATTACAGAAGCGACCCGTGAATTAACCAATCGAGGAAAGTTTTTTATCGCTCTCAAGTGAATTTTTCCTTAAATCTTTCCCGTTTATTGAGTGATCTAAATTGAAAGAGTTTTTATATAACATTGAAGTTTGGATGCGATTCGAAATTAAACCTACCTGAGTGATAAAACATACTGTGAGAAAAGAAGAAATTGCTTGTTACAAGCAATTTCTTCTTTTTCTACAATATTTTCTCAAATATAAGTTCATAGTTACGTAAAATCCCGGGTTTATACAGGAAAGGGCATCGGTGGACGGTGTTAGACATATGATTTGAATTCACGGGTCGAGACCCGCTGTCACCGAGTGGTGTTCATTGGAAGGCAATTAATGTTAGCCCTAACCTACCCAACTGTAAAATGTATTAGCAGCTAGTTCAAGCCAATGTCTCTCCGTAAGGACATAATATTATCTGGATTAAGATTTTGGGAGCGACTGTATAAGGTAAAGGCTTTTTCAAAATCGAATAAAGTACATACAGGTACATGATATAATCTTAGTTAAACTTTTAACTTAGTTGAAATACAATTGACAACATTCTACGGAGGGGGCATTCAGTACAATAAAGGTTTTTAATGCACGGAAATCGATCGTTTAATATAGATCAATTCACCAAAATTAATTGAAAGGATAAAAGGCACAGACCCTTATCAAATAGATAACCAAATAATGTTTTTTGAATTTTTTCCCTCATGAAAATGCGATTTTATCTGAAAAGTTCTCTATTCTTTAATCCTTTATATTTTTTCAGACAATTCCTGTAGGACTACATCGAATGTACTCTGTACTCTATCCCGTCAGAATTAGTTGGAAATAGTTTTGATTAAAACCCGGTAAGGATTGAATGGCAAATTTTGCATATTTCTTATCCCTCTCGCACATTATTAGGTCTTAAGTATGCATTTACATTCTCTTGAAAGACAGATAAATATATGATGACTTATACAACAAGGAACTATCAATCTAAATTCGGTTAAAAATTCTGAATGATTACGAAATGACAGAGATCATAAACTATTCAATAGCCCTCCTCAATCATGTCAGCGTAGGAATATTCGTAAGAATATTCATTTGTTTACATTTCGAAAGTAGTCCCGTGGTTAAGGCTAAAGCCTGACGAGTTACTTCCCTTGATCACATATTGTCCTATGCGGTATTCAGTTTCTTACATGCCCTTCAGATATCGATTATTATATTTGAAATAAACCAAAAAGAGAACCGTATGTCAAATTAAAAGAAAAGAAGAAAACAAAATAATATGAGCTTTATCGTGACATTTTAACTATGCGACGTGTGCCAAGAATCCGCACAGGCTAATCTGAGTCTTTTCTGTGCGCTCTATAGATAGATACTAACTCAAAGTTTCTTTAGACTATAGGCGAATATAAATGGGCCTCGGCGGAACAGTCCTAACCATTACATATGTGCGCCAAGTGAGGATCCTGACCAGCCTGTGCATTCGCAGTCTGAGCAGAGTCTTCACTGTAAGCTCTATAGATAGATACTGACCCGAAGCTTCTTTAGACGACCAGCTAATATTTTAAAGCCCTGGGTGTCTGTCCAGTCCGCTCAGTTTCTGCACTCCTAAAACATGTGAAATGGTTGGAAACGTCACGTATAAGCTCCTATGATAATGATGATAAACACAGTTAACCCATTCTAACTAAACCCCTCCTTTTTACGCCCGCCAAGAAAAGAAAGCCCTTGAAAACATAGTTGACAATGAAGAAATTGCTTGTTACAAGCAATTTCTTCATTGTCCACAATTTTTTCTACCATATTAGATGAAGAATTTTAAGATTACACCAACTCCAATTTGTCGTCTGCATTTTCTTTCAATTTGGAAAGGTCTAAAATTTTGCCCTCTGGTAATAGGTTAAACATTCCCTAAACGTATTTACTCTTTCGTCTCTGAAATGACGGATAGCTGGCCGTGTCCTATTTAAAGCTATAGTTACGACGTTTATGTCGCCATTTCAACAAAACCGCTTAACACAAATGTCGATTCATGGCGGTGTACAAAGTTCTGTTCCGGTTTAGATGAACGATTTTATTTGTCAATCCATCTATTATTGCCCACGCGATCCGTCAATCCCAATTTGTTCGCGAAACGTGGTTAAATGTATGTACTGCACGATTTCTTCCATTTTGGCAACTTTTAACCCCCCTGCTCCAATTCACTTGTCATAGGATGATTCCATCTTTATTTACTTAACCCATTCCAACTCAATCCAACCTTTTACGCCCTTCAAGAAAAAAGCTTTGGAAAACATTGTGGAAAATGAAGAAATTGCTTGTATCAAGCAATTTCTTCATTATCCACAATGTTTTCTATCCAAAAAGGTGAAAAACTTTAAAATTCCATCAACTTGAAATTTTCGTCTGCATCTTCTTTCAATTTGGACCAGTCTAAAATTTTGTCAAGTGGAAATGGGTTAATATGTAATGACAATTCAAATGAAGCTTTGATCCCATTCTCACACAATCCCGCTTTTTACGCACCTCAAGAAAAGAGCTTTGGAAAACAATGTGGACAATGAAGGATTTGCTTGACTCTAGCAATTTCGTCAATGTCCACAATGTTTTATAACCCCCCCCCCCCCCCAAAAAAAAAAGAAAAAACCAAAGAATTTCAAAATTTGATCAACCAAAACTTATTCTTTTCATTTTCTTTCGATTTGGACAAGTCTAAGATTTTGTTGGAATGGTTTAAAGCACTTAGCCCTGATCCAGGGGTACAAATAAGTGAAATTAGTTGCCAGATTCTCTTTGCGAACAGATTATTTAGGATCTCATATGATCAGTAAATTGAAATTATTGCTCAAAATAAAATTGTCCAATATGATGCAGTTTCCAAAAAAAGACAATACATGGCGATGTGAAAGTCAGAAGCTAAAGGGACAAAACACAGTTTTAGTGCAATTTAGTTTACTTGAGGGTAATCTCCCCTGTTTTGCTCAAAATGAGTCTGCGAAAGGAGAAAAATTGTTTTTATACGACAATACAAAATGGAGTATTGATGGATCGCTGACCACGCCTACTGACCACAAATCGGAAGTTAGACTGAAATATAAAACGACTTCAAGTTATTTTGCCATGAAAGCAGTTTGTCATTTCATACGCCTGCAAAGTTTTATTAATGTTTGGCCATGGTCTTCCAACCGTCTTTCGAACAAAATTCTTTGAAAGGATCCGATAGAGGCTCATCCAAAAATCATTTATCTATAATTTGGCAGAAATCTGAACAGTGGTTTCTAAGAATTTTATTCAACTGTTTATGGACGGACGGGTGCACGCAGGACGGACACAACGCCATGACAATAGCTCGCCTGCGGAACTAAAACATTCAAGAAATATTGTATTATATTTACTAAGAAACAGGTTATATCCAAACAAAGGGGATTTCATACGCCAAATCTCTTTTTTCGCAAACATTTTACATAAAGAAATAATTGCAAAACAGTTTGGAAATTGAATGACTTAGAGAAGTGTTTCGCTCCACCGTCCTGAATTTACTTATCATGCAGGTAATGCCTTTATCTTGACAAGAGGGCCATAGTCACAATATACGACGCCACTTTTCTGCTGTTTTGTAGACACTACTTATTTTGACAGAACCATATTCAAAACATTTGCAGCCTACCTTTTTAAATTGTCAAGTTCAAATTGTTCTTTATGATTGATTGATTGAAGGGGCCCACAGACTAAGTGTCAAGGGGCATAACTGTTGCAAGAATAAATGAACCATAAAATACTTAATCCAAGTACAAATTATGGTGATGACATTGACCGAGTTTCATTCAAATCAAGACAAAAATTTAGGAAGAGTTGCGTTCACAAGGCTGCAATTTCTATAAGCCCCAGATACTAAGATTTAAGGGGGCATAAGTCAGAAAAAAATTAATGAACCATGAAATCCTTATTTCATGCACATCTATTAATTTAGGTTATAACATCCACCAAATTTTATTTAGATCCAGCCAGAAACTAAGGAGGAGCTGCATTCACAAGGCTACAATTTTAATAAGCCCCAGAGACTAAGTTTTAAGGGGGCATAACTCAGGCAAAAATCAATGAGCCATTAAATCCTTATTCCATGCACATCTACCAATTAAGGTTACAACATCCACCAAGTTTCATTTAGATCCAGCAAGAAACTAAGGAGGAGCTGCATTCACAAGGCTGCCATTTCAATAAGCCCAAGAGACTAAGTTTTAAGAGGGCATAACTCAGGCAAAAATCAATGAGCCATTAAATCCTTAATTAATTCTTCCAAAATCTTAGGCGGAGTTGCGCTCATGAGAAAAGTGGACGTACATACAAACGGATGGACGGACAGACAGAGAAGATGACGCCAACATACAACTGCCTCCGGCGGCATATAAAAATGTCTATCAATGGTTATTATTTCCCTCATAAAGTTATCTCTACCCGAAAGTTGGCCAATCCCTTTAAAGCCATATGATTAAAGCTTTTTTTTTCAAAAAATCTGATAAAGGGTCACGAAATGACATTTGGTTGAAATCCATCCTCCGAGAAGATTTTTTCCAACCAAAACATTTTTTGAAACAATCTGACGAAATCCCGGACCATTCCCGCAAAATTTAGTTGGAATCAATCAGCTGGTTTCTAAGAAAAATATTTTATAAGTTTGATATTTTACCACTTTCATTAGCCATGTTTTTATCAAATCATTTTGTAAACAGGAAAGTGATTAAGAGTCACCCAAAGTTATCCCCTGTAAGCCTTCATCAAAATCTATCGTCTGATAACTGAAAAGAAGACTTTCAAAGTTTGTAACTATGTACCATATACGGAAATATAGAAATCCTAGGGTCTAGTTTCTTTGAAGAAAATTTGAAATTCTAAGCATACACCTTAAGTTATCATCTTTTATCAGTTCAAAATTCCTTGAAGGGATCAGATAGACTTACCCAAGGATCATTCCTGTGAATTAAGGTTGAAATCTTTCCAACACTTCCTAAGGAGAAGAAAAGTACATGTTTACGGATGCACGCACTTAATGACAAACGGACGCACGACGGACAAAAGCTATGAAAATAGCCCACTGGCTTTTGGCCAGTGAAACAAAACAAAAAAAATACAATATAAATATTAATACATTTATTAACCGTGTAAATTCTGAAAATTTACTCAGTAAGTTTTGATGAAACTACAATGGAATCTGGAAAATTGTCACCAAAGATCATTCCCGTGAAATTTGGATGAAATCCGTCATCTTGATTTTGAGCAAGATTTTCAAAATTTTCGTTATGTTCCATATACAGAAATACGCCCCATCCATATACGCCATTTTTCCATCCAATCAAAATTCTTTGAAGAAATCTGGTAAAAGGTCACCAAAGAATAACTTGTGTGACATTTGTTTGAATTCCATCTTCAGGTTTCTGAGAAAAAGATTATCAAAGTTTCACTATATACCATATTTGGTTTATAGACCAGTCCATACTTTTCAACGAATTATATTTACAGTCACCCAAGAAAGATTCCTGTGAAATTTGATTGAATTCTGCTCAACGCATTCTGAGTAGATGATTTTTTAAGTGAAAGTTTACGCACGGATGCACAACAGAAACCCTGTCATAAGAATAGCTCACCAGTCTATAGACAGTGGACCTAAAAAGTCTATGCAATAACGATCACAAATTTAAAAAACAAAATATTTTGGCATTATTCTTTTGCTTTCTTTACAAAAATCACTTTAAAGCAAGAAACAATAGTTATTATGCACAGTTACAATGTATCTATTTTTTATTCAATTTCATAGATTAAGCCTATGGCCTAAAACCTTTTCATGAGGAAAATTAGATTTGACATAGGCAGTCTTCCCATGTGTCTTCTGACTGTGTCAATCTGATTCAAAAAGCAAGTACCCTGTTGATGACAAAATCTTATATAAGAGTTTGAGGAGAATCCCATAAAATCATTGACCTTCCTGTCAATACGAATAATTAATCATGGTAAATATTAGTAGATAGATCATCATAAAAGCTGTTTTTGTCCAAGACCAGAAACAAGTGAGAAGAACTAGTCTTGGGTATTGTAGGGTAGTGAGAGGTGTCTTAGGATTTCAGGCGTTGTCTTTAACCACTTAGGTTAAATTCTCCTATTAGATATCTGGAACTTGATCGAAACGAAAAGACAACTTTCTTAATAGGATAATTACAAGACAATCGTTTAGGCCACACTAACCCTCGTCATGCTGAGTAAAATCCATATCTGAATTTTCATTAAAATTAAAGACATGAAAGCACTGGGAACACTAGTTAAGGGTGAAAATTAATTTTGAAAATTAATTTATAAACAACTACAGGTTGAAAGAGAAAAACTGGAGGTGTAGACTAAGATCAGACTGCACTTATGTGCAGGATGGTCTATGTCTATTTCTACCGCCAAAAAAGGAATATTCCAGGTTCATCATGACAAGGGCTAATATCAGTTATATTACCTAAGAGGTCTGTGTTCAGTTATAAGTTGACTTCCTGAATTAACCAATCACATGTACGACCTATTCCCGCATTTTTCATATCGAAGCATTTAGCTTTGGAAAAACAAAGTGGGAAATTGAGAAGTTGCTATAACAACCAATTTCTCCTTTTCTCACATTTTTTCCTACATCATCCAGCACTTATAATTCAATTTTAGCATACTTTAAATTATCCTCAGCAACCTCTTTCAATTTGGACTAATCTAAAATTTTGTAATCTGGTAATGGCTTAAAGTTCTATTGCCCACTGATCATCTGCAATAACAAAGCACCTTTTTACCCATTACCACAAAATCCCACCTTTTTATGACTCTCAAGATTAAAGCTTAGGACAATATTGTGGAAAATGAAGAAATGTTTTGTGACAAGCAATTTCCTCATTTTCACGTTTCCTACATCAAAAGACAGAGTTTTCAAATTTCATCAACTATTACATGTTGTCAGCAACTTCTAATTAAACCCATTTTAAATTTGTGTTCATGTGGTAATAGGTAAAAGCAATTTTTGAGAGGTCATATCAGAATCATTTGAAGTAAAATCCTAGCTTGGTATATCTGTATTGTCTATCTAAGACACTTGTGGTAGTCTTTTTCATATTTCATTCAGTATTGCATTCAGTAAGTCTCGTAACTAGTTTCGTTGACTCTTGTATCTTTTCAAGTCCTGGCTTTCCACTGTGATTCTTACTTTGTCCTCAATACGCTCCACTTTAAACTCTTAAAAGATAAGACAAAACATTATATCTAAATTAACCCTTTCCTGTTTTTGGAAATTTTAGACTAGTCCAAATTGAAAGAGGTTGCAGACGACAATGAAAACTGGATGCCATTTGAAATGAAACATCCTATGTGGTAGAAAATATTGTGGAAAAAGGAGAAATTGCTTGTTACAAGCAATTTCTTTTTTATCCACAATGTTTCCTCAAGTATAAAATCACAGGAACGTAATATCCTGTATTTGAACAGGAAAGGGTTAAGAATAATATTCAACTACATTTTAAGATAGAATAATCATTATACAGCCAAAGGATTCTTAACCTATGTCAAACTGAATTATAAATCCACAACAGAATTGCATTTAAGTCACAGGGTTGAAAGCACTGGATGCAACAAATGAAGGGTCAGTATGTATACTGATAAATCCCGTAACAAATTCTTGCTTAAAAGAACAAGCAGGTGGTATAGACTAAGATCAGACTCACATATGTGCAGGCTCATCTTTGTCTATACCTCCTGCCAAAGCAGAAATATTCTGGGTTCAGCATGACAAGGGTTAAAATGTGAAATCAATCAGTGTAGTCTGACCAAGATTGATACTTTGAGGTATTTATCATTGATTCCATTTTGTAAAATTGGTCACATATAAAAATCTTGAATTACAATAAGCGTGTTTTTTTGCCCTAGCAAGCCAACATGATTCCTATACCCATTCCCACACACTTTGACATCCCTGAGAAAAATTTGGAAAACATTGAGGATAATGAAGAAAATGGATATTCTACATTAAAAGACAGAGTTTTTAAATCTCCCAAACTTGAAATTTTTGTCTGCCACTTCTTTCAATTTGGACAAGTCTATAATTTAGTTGTGTGGTAATGGGTTAACTACAAATGTAAAAGCCCCAGTGACAAATCTCTTATACAAAAAGTGTAAATATATTGAAATTTTATCTGGGATATCATGTAGAAATAACACACAAAATTATCAGATATCTGAGCCCAAAATGTAGTC
Source organism: Fragum fragum (assembly GCA_946902895.1). NCBI lineage: Eukaryota > Metazoa > Mollusca > Bivalvia > Cardiida > Cardiidae > Fragum > Fragum fragum. The sequence continues at coordinate 40,166,873 of OX336372.1, forward strand.
CCTAAATTGTATAACAAGAGGTTTTAACCCATAACAAGACAGTAAAATTTCAGACTGGTCCAAATTGAGATGCAGACAACAAAAAATTGATTGGAATTTTAGAATTTTTTTAACTTTCTGGGTAGAAAACATTGTGGAAATGAAGAAATTGCTTGAAAAAGGCGTCATTGAGTGGGAATTGATATGACTTGGCAATCCTTTCTTTGATCTTATGTGATCCATGTGAACATGTGAAGCTATCATCTTGAAATTATAATTCTGACACAATGTGACAACTTTTGAACTAAAAAGGCCAGCCTTGGGTGCACACTTGATATTTCTAAGATTCGGACCCAATCACATATTTTTTACCAAAAGTAATGTCATACTTGATTAATAAAATTTATCATAAAGAAATTCTGTACAAGTATGCAGATTAGTAGCATAAAACTAGAGGACACAAAAATTAAGTTACAAAATATCAAAACAGTCAGCTGTATAACTGAAAGAACATTATGATCAAATTTCAAGTCATATTGACCAAAGATGTGGCCCCTAGATGTGAGTAGCAGAAGAATTTCAATGTTGTAATAAGGGTGTTATTCCTTCAAAACTATCTTGTTGCAATGCTCTTTAATAATAAGCCTCTTTAAATCTTAAATCTTGATTTTAAAGTTATTTCTTGCTAAAAAAATCTGACAAAAGCATTAAGATCTATTAGCTAAAAATTATTAATGAAATTGCAAAGAATGTATAAAAAGCTCACCGACTGTCATTTTAATGATAACACTTCTCGTTTGTATTTAAAGCAACTTTTGAAATCAAGTATATCGTACTTACTATTGCCAATCACTTCTATAACTTTAGGCAGATTACTTGTGCTGTCAGGTGAATAATGTGTCCATTCCTTGTCTCCAACACTAGAACTTTCCTGAAACAAAAACACTTCTTCTCTTTAAAAGGTATAACCCATTACCAGATAACAGTGTTTAAGACTGGTCTAAATTCAAAGAAGTTGCAGACGACAGATTCAAGTTGAAATTTTAGAAGTAGTTTGATATTTGATAAAAGAATGTGAAAAATCAAGAAATTGCTTGTGACAAGTAATATCTTTATTTCCATGATGTTTTTTACTGCTTTTTCCCTCCCCGCCAGGATTGTCATGAATTGTGATTGTGTGGGAATGAGTCAAATATTCAAGAATATCTAGGAGATTCACAGAATATCTTTTTGGTGGCTCCCAATGCTCCTAAATGTATTGCATGAATACACTTGAACAATTATTCAATAGAGTGGCTTTAAATTGTTTTACAAATGAACCAGTTCTTGATTTGATAAGCTCAGATAAGTGATTAGTGGAAAATTATTTGAGCTTAGTTCAAACTTGGGACTACTTTCTTCTTGGACTACACTAACTTGGACAGTGAGGTTGATCATGAAGTTAGAAAAATGCACAGTAGAAAGTGAATGTCATTGCAATGATATTAGACAAAGATGGATGTAATGATGCTTTATAATTGCCCGAAGTAAACCAGGTACAACTACCCACACATAACTTATTATCAGAAACCCAAGACTAAGCAAGGAAGTGGTAATACACTTAACTTTGAAGGCTCTGTCTCGAGTTTAAGCTGTTACCAGAAAATCAAACTTTAATTTAGTCTGGTCCATCAAAATTGAATACATTCCAATATGCACTTAATTTTGAAAATACATGCCATATAGTGAAAAAGGCATTCAGAGAAAAGAATGTGTTATAGACATAGATGTCCCAGTTAACCAATTCCCACACAAGCCCTCCTTTTTACACTCACACACAGATCAAGTGTTACATGGCAAGGGCATAAAAACTTCACTCTGGAACTGCATAATCTTATTAATAAAAATTTAGGGTTTTTTATTTTGAAATTAAAAAAGCACCTCTATCCCTCCTCAGACCTGAATGTACCGATTTAGCAACTGATGTTTTCAAGAATTTAGCATAAACAGAAATATCCTTGCCAAATTCAACAAATAGATCTTGTCACTGAATCTTTGAAATAGTTCCTGAGACTGAACAATTCAAACTTTTTATTATTTTACAAAATTGTTAAATTCGTATACTTAGGTAGATGAAAAGGTATGGAAAAAAAAAACAAATAGAGCAGCTCTTAGTGCTTTAAAAATAGAACTATATTGTTAAGTTTGAAGGGAGACAATCATGCATAAGTTTTCACAAATTCCCATAGCATTTACATCCCTTGATTGATATGCTCTCTCTCCTTTTTTCTAAATGAATATAAGGCCCACCGATAACAGCCATGTTTTAAAACCATCATTTCATTTTCACAGAATGTGATAAAGGGTAACCTTAGAATAATTTCTGTGACAAATGGTTGAAATTTGTGAACTTGAAGTATTGTTTTGAGAAGATTTTCAAGGTTTTCTTATATACCATCCATATTATGAAAATAATCCCATCCCATAAAAGCCATGCTCATCTGATCTAAATTTTCTCATTACACCTAAAAAATGTATAAATATTGGTATTTTCTGTGAAACTTGGTAATATTCAAGCCGGTGGATTCTGAAAAGATGACTTATAATTTTCGCTATATACTGGATATAGAAACTAGTTTCCCTGATAAAAGGTTTATTTCTCAACTTTTTACTATTTACCTTTTACGGAATATAGCAACACCTATAAAAGCCATGTCTTTCATTCCATCAATTATTTGAAAAGGATCCTACAAAGAGTCACTCAAGGATTATTCTTGTAAAATTTTGTAAAAATCTGCCTGGTACTTTCTGTGGAGAAGATTTTTAAAGTGGAGCTAAAAATGATAAACTACTTTGGGAGCTCTTGGTTCTAACATCATGAGCACAAGTCATACTATTTGATTCAGATAATAGCTTTTAATATTCCTAATCTTATATTTTTTCTGTTTACCTCTAAGGTTTCTTCTTCAGGCGTTTCATCATTCAAGTCATCTGCTTTCCTCTGCAAGAAAATGTAAAACAATGTCAAGAATTTTCTAGGGTAAAGGTTATACTTTGTATGTTTGAATTTTCACTTTATATCATAACAAACCAAATGTTGATAGAGAAGATAGCTTATTCCATCTTTAGACACAAAATGGAGAAGATAGCCTATTCAATCCTCAGACACAAAATGAAACTGATCATTACTAATTTTCAACATTAACCAGATGAAAACTTTTGGAGTGTTCCAAATTGGATGAAGTTGTGGACAACATTTCAAACTTAATTAAAATTTGAAAATAAGAGCAAATAGAATAAAAAGTATTGTGAGAAAAGAAGAAATTGCTTGTTAAAAGCAATATCTACTTTTTTCATAATGTGTTCAGCCATTGTATTTCTTCAAGGTGACAGAAAGTGCCATTGCCTCGTAATGGGCTAAAGAGGCATGTAAACCCATTCCCTCTCTAGCCTATTTTTATGACTCTTGTTACATGTTTCAGGCAATATCTTTATTTTCTCCCTAGAAAGTCATAATCTAATTTGAATTCCATTAACTTCAATCTGTCCGATTCATTTTTAATTTGACCTGTCTGAAAGCTAGTAGTGTGGTAATGGGTTTACTAAACCACAAAGAAACAAGAGACAGATTACGCTCCCTGAATATAGCCTGGTACAAAAAGTACAAAATAAAAAGGAACAAGAGTTTGGACAAAGCGAAGCCACAGATATGTGTATATGCTTGCTAAATTCCAGACATGCTTAATTCTAAAGTACATTCTAAAGTCCTTGAGCTATGACCTTGACCTTGGAGCTATCTAAAAAAAATCAAATGGCACATTAACTCACAATAGAAAACAATTGTGCAAAGTTATTTTGAAATCAATCTGTAATTTTAGGAGCTTTGTTCCAGACATCCTTAATTGTAAAGTTTGACCTTAAGCTGTGACCTTGGCCTTTGAGATATCTAATTTTCTTTTTTTTTAAATTGCACATGTACTCATGACTGAGTACAATTGTGACAAGTTATATTGAAATCCATCTATAATTGAAGGAGCTATTCTCTGGACATGCTTAATTTAAATGTTCAGCCTTGAGCTATGACCTTGACCTTGGAACTTTGAATAAATAAAAGATAATGACGACTTAATTTTTCAAATGGTGCATCTACCCATGGTACACAACAATCGTGTAAAGTTATTTTTAAATCCATCCATAATTGAAGCATTATGATCTTGAGCTGGGACCTCGATCTTGGAGTAATCTGAAGAAATTACAAATCTATAGATGATAGGGAACAATTGTGTTAAGTTATTTTGAATTAAATCTAAAACTTCAGAAGCTCTGTCTATTTTCAACATTTGTCCTTGACCCATGACCTTAGAGCTATCTTTTTTTTTTCAAATGGCCCATCTTCTAATGATTGACAACAATTGTTGCCAAGTTATATTGAGGTCCTTCTATAAATGAAGGAGCTATGCTTTGACATGCTTAATCTTAATTTTTGACCTTTGGATATGACCTTGACTGTTGAGCTATCTGAAGATATGAGTTATGTCGAAATTGATCAAATTAAAGTAGCTATAATATTGAACTGCTTAATTTCAACGTTTGACCATGAGCTTTGACCTTACCATTAGAGCTATGTGGGTTTTTTTCCAATTGGTAAATCTATTCATGAAGGAGAACAACTTTTTTTGAAATTCATCCATAATTGAAACAAGAGGCCCAAGAGGGCCTGTATCGCTCCACTGGCTTTAATATTTCCAGATTTAAAGTCTGTAATTTCAGACAATGCTTGTAGATGCTGGACAAAGGCTAATCACAATAGATCATATGATGAAGTGTTCAGGTGAGCTAAGAAAAGGTGTGTATCATAAAACAAGATGTGTTTTTAAATCACAAATGCCAAGTTTGACCTTGACAGATGACTTTGATCTTGTCACATTACTTTGATATTTGCGCATGCGTAAACATGAGATCATGCTTAATATAAGCTCAGAGGGATTTGTATTCAAACAAAAGTTTTCACAAATATACAAACTTTCTTTCGCAATCAAAGATCGGTGTCCATGATATATCAATAGCATTATGATACATATGTCTGTACTTTGAATGCCATGATGTTCCAATTTTATTTTCACTTAAGAAAACCCATATTATACTTGGTCTTGTAGTATTCTTTTGTCTGAATTCAGTTTCTTTTACAATGCAAGAAGAATGCTCGAAATTGGTACATTGGTATGGCAGAAGAAATGTCTTAAGAAAAAGTTTATGCACAGACAGACACACACACTGAAGAAACATGTGCCACAGACAATGCCATGACAATAGCACTCTCACAACTAAAAATTGTTAAATAAATATATTTCTCCAATAACCTGAAAATTTTGGTTTTGTTTAATCTGAATTCCAACAAATTATAGCAGACTAATTTCAGCTACAATGTTTTTCATAATTTATTGTCAGTACATCAAAATGATTTTGTTAGGTATTTGGCATAAACAAATCTGTAAGGGAAGTAATAAGAAATAAATTTATAGCTTCATAAGTTGCATTTATCTCTTTGCATTTACATATTTAAAAGTGATTAATTAATATTTCTACTAAATAAAGCTCACTCTGACTGAAAACAGCAATTTGAGGTCTCTTTACAACTATTTTGTGATGATTTACTGAGTCTGACCCGAATTCTACCGAAATATTTAATTACTCCTTACCCACATACCCTTTACCAACAATACCAACAATACCAGCATTTAGGTGATTGAAGATTCATTGAAATTAGTACAATCTAAGGGAGGAGAAGATTTTATAAGTTTTCAAAGTGAAAATTGACCGCGCCTTGCCACATCCATATTTATGGGCCCTTCAAAATTCCATGAACAATTTGAGTAAAGGGTCACCTAAGGAATATTGATACCAAGTTTCATTGAAATTTGGTAAAATATGTTGGAGGTAGAATTACTTAGATTTTAGAGTAAAAAAGCCCCACCCTGCCATGCCCAAATTAAGGGTTCAATAGAAATACCAAGAACAATTCAAGAATAGGGTCACCTAAGAAACATTCATACCAAGTATTGTTTGGAGTGGTCAAATGGTTTGGGAGGAGAAGATTTTTAAAGATTTTAAAGTGAAAATAAGCCCCACCTTGCCAAACCCATATTTGGGGGTCAATCAAAATATCTTGGCCAATTTAAGTAGAGGGTTACTCAAGGAGTATTCATGCCAAGTTTCAATGAAATCAGCCAAATGGTATGATAGGAGAAGATTTTTATGATTTTAATGTGAAAATAAGCCCCAACCTGCCAGGACCATATTTTTGGGTCAATCAAAATTTCTTGATCAATTTATGTAAAGGGTCGCTCAAGGAGTATTCATGCCAAATTTCAATGAAATCAGCCAAATGCTTTAAGAGGAGAAGATTTTTAAAGATTTTAAAGTCAAAATAAGCCCCACCCTGCCACACCCATATTTTGGGGTCAATCAAAATTTCTTGACCAATTTAAGTAGAAGGTCACTCAAGGAACATCCAGCCAAGTTTCATTTAAATCAGCCAAACTGTTTGAGAGGAGAATATTTTTAAAGATTTTAAAGTGAAAATATGCCACACCCTGCCAGGCCCATATTTGGGGGTCAATCACAATAACTTGAACAATTTAAGAAGAGGGTGGCCAAAGGAACATTTCTGCCAAGTTTCATTTAAATCTGCCCATTTGTTTAGGAGGAGATCTTTAAAGAAAATTTTACGCACAGACGGATGCGCGGACGCACACATGCCAGACAACGCCATGACAATAGCTCCCTGGTCTTTGACCAGTGGAGCTAAAAACTATGCTGTGGACAAGGTCAATTTTGTTCGACCTTTTACCTTGAACTGTGACCTTGACCTTATTGCTATCCCAAAACCAGGAAAAGGACCTTGGCATAATGATATAAGGAATGCACATATGAAGTTTCATCCAATTTGCCCTTAGGGTTGTGGTGGGTCTGGCAGATGGATAGACAGACAGAAGAAAATGGATAGACAGACAAAGCGGAGGCTGTATGCTCACCCTGCGGGAGCATAATAACTATTCCTGCTACCATTCTTTATTACATAACTAATAATGTGACAAGGCCTTCATGTATCTCTAGAGTGTGAACAGTGTAATGATCTAATCAGTCTGACAGTCAAAACTTTTCACTCTTTTTATAATGATTCGAGAATATCTACACTCTTCATGAAAATAACAGAAAGATGTTCTTACCTTTCGACAATTACATTTCTGACAACTTTCCTCAGTTTCTGCTTTCATCTACAAAAATATAATGTCATATAACTACTGATATAAAATCAAGTTGAACCTTCGGATTTGCAATAGAGTTCATCTTTTTGACCTTACAATCATTGTCATTGACAACCCATTGTCATCAATATTTGGAGGAAAGTTTATGAAAATTCTCATAAAGGCTGTTTTCTAGTGTTTAAAATGTAAGCTTACATATGTCTTTAAAGTATCAACATTTCTACACCTAATGCCAACACTTTTAACCAGTGAAAAAACAACAACTGTTTTTAGCCATCAATGATCACAAATGACATCATCTTTGTGCTTACAGGGATTGATTTATCAACAGACTATTAACCCTTGTTATGCTGAACCTGGAATATTCCAGCATTGGCAGGAGGTGTAGACCAAGATCAGACTGCACTTATGTGCAGGCTGATCTTGGTCTACACCTCTTGCTTGTAAATTTTCTTTAATAGTTTTACACAGCAGGACAAGGGCTAAGAAGTAATTGGATAAATTTCTAACACTTTGCTGAGGTGTGAAAATAGATCTACAAATTTTCTTCACTTGTCCCAGGACCATTAAGGGATGATTTTCTACAGAACCAAAAAGAACTCCTCTCCAAAAAAAGTGAAAAGATAGATTTTGAGAAAATGTTGTTGGTGAAGAAAATGATGGAACCCAACATTCATTAACAACAATATCTTCAACCCTTCAATATAAACACAAGGATAATAAATCTTTGAGATCTATTTTTAACAATCCACAGATTTGATCTAGTATTTACTTGTCTTGAAACAAGTGAACTGAAAAATATCTGCAAGTAGAAAAGCCCGTATCAGACAAGTCAGACATAGGAATTCAATGTCCTGCATTATGAATTCTCAAAAATAGAAAGACAGGCATATTGCAATGAAGTTAGCACTAAAGACTATTGATACAGAGGTTTAATAATTGATTTACATCATTAACCCTTTCCTGTATAATCACTGGTTTTTACGTCCCTGTGTTTTTATACTTGGGGAAACATTGTGGAAAAAGAAGAAATTGCTTGTAACAAGCAATTTCTTCTTTTTCCACAATATTTTCTACCCTGCTGAATGATTTTTTTAAAAATAAATTCAACTTTGACTTGTCGTCTGCAAAACATTTGATTTTGGACTAATCTTTCAAAAAACAGGAAAGGGTTAAATACAAATACATACCATTTCCATCTCTTGATTCAGCATTTCAATTTCAGAATCCCTTTTCTTCAATAAGATCTAAAAGACAGAAAAGAGAGAAATATCACTACACTCACATTTAGTTACGTGTACATTTTTTAAGAATATATTTTCAAACATTGAGAATATATCCAGGCATTCCTTTTTCAGTTGTAAAACAAGAGCCATTGGAGACGGATTATGCTTCCTGAATAAGGCTTTTGTCACAAAACTGTAAGCCATTATTCGAAAAAAAACTTCTTATTGAATGTAACTATTGTTTGAGAGTTCAGTTCACAAGAAATTTGGAAGTTTGACAAACATTGAAGGAATCTGTTTGGCTTCACAGGCCTTGTAAATTTCAATATCATTATATGGTAAAGGGTTGAATATTTTACCTTGACCATCAAAGTTATCAATGAAAAATGTCTCCATACAAAAATGAAGACTCCAACTTGAGAAGTCTTGCAGAAACAATAGACTGATTTACTTTAGAGTAGGAAATATACAAAATCTAAAGCTACATAGCATTAATCCCCTTTTAGCATAAACAAATTGAAATAAACATTACCTAGGGCACCTAATAAACAACATTTATGTAAAGTAACAAGAAATTTTGGCAATTTGTAAAGGAGGAAATTTTTGCTATAGCTAAGTTGGTAGGGCCAGCAGAGTCAGTTATGGGGTAAGCAATCTGTCAGTTATTGTCCTATTTCAGGGATTATTCAGGCTTAGAATATCATGTGCAAAAATATCTTAATAATATTGATAATATCAATAATATTTAACCAAATCTAATGAGAAATTAAGAATTTTGGTGAGAATTTTTACCAAATCCTTCACTAAATTGCGTTTTGCTTTGAGATTTTTCTCTCATTTAGCCAGTTTCAATGAGATTTCTGGCAGAAAATGAGAAAATCTTTCAATATCTCACCCCAAAATGACCCCTGCTATTTGATGTACCCAGGATGTAACTATAATTATTGCATAATGCAAGAATCTTCATGTGTAAAATATTGATTGATTGAAGGGATTTGAAGTCATTTTAACAGTATTTCAGTCATATTGCTGCAGCTGGAGCAATTAACAATGGATTTCTGGTCACACCAGTACTACAACTACATCCTTTCCTAGGCTGCAGCTGCTATCCCACTTAGGTTTACTATCATTCACCCATTGGCCAGAGACATATGTCTGAAAGGATATGTGCAGCCACCGAGGATCGAACCCATGACACCCCATCATTGGAGATTAAATGTGTACAAGACTTAGTTTTGTATCAACTACAAATTCTATTTAGCCTATGAAAGTATCAGAAATCAAAGGGTAGAAAAGAATGGAGTTCAAGTTCAACAATATTTTCTTTTTAAAAATCTTTTTTTTTCTTTTCAAAAGGGCTTTTTGGCTGGTTAGCCCAATACCAGATGACAAAATTCTAGACTGTTGTCCAAACTGAAAGGAGTTGAAGATAACAATTTCAAGCTGAATTTTTTAAATCTTCACAATCTTTACCTTTTTGGGTAGAAAACATTGTTGATCATTTTCCACAAGTTTCCTAAGTTTTTTTTCTTGAGGGGTGTCAACAAGAGAGCCTGTGTCGGAATGGGTTGAGTTTAAAGCAGGAAGAATAATTTCACCCATAACTTACCATTAACTGGTTGCATTGTTCTGTCATTATTTCATGTTCTCTCTGTAAATCAAAGCATAATGATTCCATAAGAAGTTCTATATTGCAGTGGATTATTTCAAAAGACCTGGGCTAATGTTTGACTCCTAACCTTTTTAATAGCCCAACATAAACATACTTATTAAGGTTAATCAAGAGAAATGCTATGGAATATGAAGAAAATGTTAATTCTTGTCATACTGAACCCGGAATATTCCTGTTTTGGCAGAAAGTATTGGCAATGATCAGCTTGAACATATTTACAGGCTGATCTTTGTCTACACTTTCTGCTTGTCCCTTTTAAGCTAGACTTGTTTGTAAGATAATTTTTTATATAAATTATTAATTCACAATCATCTCATCCAGTACTGTCAGCAATTTTATTTGTATGCAATTCTTAAGAGGATTTTATTCAGCATGACAAGGGTTAATAAGCAACTTCTTCAATCTGACAATGCTTCTAATACTAATTTTCTTCAATCTGACACTGATTTTTATACTATTTCTTCAATCTGACAATGCTTTTTATACTATTTCTTCAATCTGACAATGCTTTTTATACTATTTCTTCAATCTGACACTGATTTTTATACTATTTCTTCAATCTGACAATCCTTTTCATACTATTTCTTCAATCTGACAATCCTTTTCATACTATTTCTTCAATCTGACAATGCTTTTTATACTAATTCTTCAATCTGACAATGCTTTTTATACTATGAACTCCAGTTTTTTTAAAACTGTTATCAACTGAATTTGGACCAGTCTAAAATATTGCCAGCTGGTAATATGTTAATGTACAGTAAAAGTTTTTACTTTGTCAGGTTTTAAGCTTTTGACAGTCATAAGCTTCATAATCTTCTTTCCATTTTCTTATGTGTTCCCATATTTGAATCAAACAAAGTGAAAAAGACAAACAGTAATTATACGAGATAAAGTTGAAACCTTAGAACTTGAAAGAAGTTGCAGCCAATATTTTGTAGTTGAAGGAATTTCCCATTTTTTATCTCTTAGGAAAAAAAAGGGATTGTTGAAAATCAAGAAATTGCTTGTAACAAGAAAACAAGAAATTTCTTCATTCTCTACATATTTTTTTTTCAAAAAAACGTTTTTGTGAAGCATTAAATGGCCGATTCAAATTGGAATGGTCTTAGCACTTTCTCTCTGTTATTACCTTATAATGTGTTGAACAAACAGTCATATCACATCCTGTTCCCATAACTCTGTTTACCTGCATTGAGAATGTTTTAATTAATAATAAAGAAAAAAATAATAACAACTTTATTTAAGGCAGCTACACATTTGGTTGCCCAATCCTCCATGTGGGCCTTTCAGAACATCATAATATTACAAACAATAGATTTCAACAATTGATACATACATAAAAGATACAATATTACTTTGTAGACAATAATAACTTGAACTGTCGCCTGTAAGGGCTGACAAATGCCCCCAAATGCCGCCTCTTTTAAAATGAGGCCAAATTGTAACCATTGAAATGTTGGCCATTCATGATTTATCAAGTGAACAACATTCTTTTACGAAATTTTAGTCAATGAGGGGCAATAACTGTGTAAAAAAATAGGGATTTTTTTAACATTGAGAGATGGAGATTATAGATTTCGTGCAACCTGGAACGCGGTGTTTATGTTTTGGACTTACATGTGGACCAATTTTATCTTTTTAATCTGTCAACCTCTTCAGGAGTTATGATTTATTCTCTATATATTGTATATAAGAAAAGATATCAAAGGGGTATAACTCCTGAAACAGTTGATTAATCATTATGAAAATTGCAGGTGCACAAGTTTCCTTTGCAAGTAGGATTTCAGTAAAGTTTCAGCAAAATTGGTCTAGAAATGTGGGAGGAGATGAGGACACAAAATTATGTCCATGGATGGATGGACAGACAGACAACCTCATTCCAGTATACCGCCCAATAACTTCATTGTGGGGGGGTATAATAAGTTGATATGAAGTCTAAAATAAGTTGCCATGTAATAATCGGGTAACAGGTGAAGAATTAGTAATTGGGTATCAGTGTTAATCTACCAATACTGTAGTCCTTGAGTAATCTACAGGCAAGAAAATAAATGAGAAATGATAAGGCACTTACATCATGTGAACACTTCCTGATGCATTTGCTCTGCCTGAAATTATACAAAAATACATTTTACAATTACAATTTGGGAAAAAAATGTTTAACATAATTATATAACTGAAATCAGCCATTTCAAAACTAGCCATCTCAGGAGTGGGAAATGTATCAACCCTAGACAGCTGCCGTCTTTTGCAGTCTGTAGCGCATTAAACTCCCAATCTTCAATCATGGGATGTCATGGGTAGGATCCCTGGAGGTGGCAAATATCCTTTCCAACATTTCTTTCTCACCAAAGGGTGGATAATTGTAAACCTAATTGGGATAGCAGCTGGAGGCTAAGAAAGGATTAAATTGTAATACTTGTGTGAGAAATACCAGGAATCGATAGTTAGATGCTCCACAATATGACTGAAATACTTTTAAAAGTGGCATAAAACCCAAATCAATGAATCAATCCTGTACAGACTTCAGTTACAATAGGAGACAATCTTACAATCTTATAATCATTCTTACCAAGTTTCATTAAGTTTGGACAAAATTTGTAGCCTGTAGAGTATAAACTAAGAAATCATAATACAGCCCTTATTCCCATGTTTTCCTGCAGAACAGTCAAAACAGGTAATGAGGAGAAAGCAAGACAATGCAAACAACCAGTGTTTTCTTCTTTTTTGAATTAGTTTCTACACCACCTTTCTAACAGCTGCAATATGTTGCTTTATCTAGGATTATTTGCTTGGGTGAATGATTTATTTTAGATTAAATGAATATTTGTGCCAACATTTGAGGTGACACATAAAAGAATTCTGAAGCATACCCTCAAAGGTAAAAGTGTGCTTTCTCTTACATTTCTTTGAAGTATCTTTTATATCCATAGTCTTCCCAGGTTTTGAGGAGTTGCTCTTGTTCAAGTTTAGGAAGGTAGACAAATGATGTGAAGGCTGTCTGCTTTACTGGTTTTGGGCTTGTAACACAAAGAGGAACAATTCTCAACCAAATGGACTCCTCCAAGTCCGCCACAGCAGCCATTGTACGTAGTTTATTCCTGGCTTCTGCTGTACTCTTCAAATAATAAATTGAAAACTTAAGAATGACAGTTGAAGTAGTAATTGTACTATTATTTCCAAAATAAACCGAAATTTCAGAGATTGAATTGCAGTTTAATCTATCTGAAAATCTTTGTGTTTATAACACAGGAAAGTTAACTCATATAGGTGCTCCCTATGTGTCACCAGTACTTGACTCAGGCTGTGAATACCGTTAACCCATTACCAGACAGCAAAATTTTAGACTAGTCAAAATTCAAAGGAGTTGCATCTTTCTGGCAAGAAAAAATTGTGTAAAATGAAGAAATTGCTTGTAACAAACAATAATTCACTTTAAACAATGTTTTCTATCTGGAAAGTTGAAGAAATCGTAAATGCAATTGTCGTCTGCAACTCTTTTCATTTTGACGAGTGTAAAATTTTGTCATCTGGTAATGGGTAAAGGAGTATTTGTACATCAATATAATGCAAATAGACCGGCATGCTAACTTGTCAATTGGACAATTTAAAACTTCAAATAATTTTTGATGAAGGCTCCAAATAAATTAGTGTCTTTGTGATGATACTCAAATCTATCAGTCATTGGCTGTTATATCACGACTGATTTAAAAATTCACTCTTAGCCAATTACTAGAAGGCAAATTATTACACTGGTCCAATTTGATAGAAATTGAAAAGGAAAATTTCAAGTGGTAAATTTTGGCTGGGGTGTTTCACTTTCTGGGTAAAAACATTGTTGTAAATGAACCCATTCCAACTCAATCCCTCCTTTTTCGCCCCTCTAGAAAAAAGCTTGGGAAAACATTGTGGAAAATGAAGAAATTGCTTGTATCTAGCAATTTCTTCATTATCCACAATGTTTTCTATACTAAAAGACAAAAAAATTCAAATTCCATCAACTTGAAATTGTCGTCTGCTTTGGACCAGTCTAAAATTTTGCTGTGTGGGAATGGGTTAAGAAACAGCTTTTTCTTTAACCCATTCCGACATAACAAAATCTAAGACTGTTCCAAATTTAAAGGAGTTGCAGACGACAATTTAAAGTTGATGAAATTTCAGATTTTTTCACCTTTCTGGGTAGAAAATATTGTGTAAAATGAAGAAATTGCTTGTCACGAGCAATTTCTTCATTTTACACATTATTTTCTCAAATGTTTTTCTTGGGGGCGTCCAAAAGCGTCATTGTGTGGGAGAGGGTTAAGCTTCTTCAATGACGGTCATCAAAAGCAGTATTTAATGGGAATGGCTTAATCTTTTTTTCCCTCCTAAGATTTAAAAAGCAGATTGAGTTATTCACTAACCCATTAGTTGACCACCAAATTCAAGACTGGTCCAAACTGAAAGATATTGCAGTGGGGATTTCAACAATTTAGGTAGAAAACATAGATAATGAAATTATTACTTGTAACAAGCTATTTCTTCATTTTCCACAATCTTTTCTGCCGTTTGTTCCTTAGGGAGTCTAAAAGCTTCATTGAGTGGGAATGAAGATTAAATTTTATTTTATTTTTTTTAATTTCAGTTGCAATGGCAACAGGATTTACAACAGATTTCAATTCTTTTAGCTATTTATGAAGGGGGCCACCTAAGGAAGATTTCTGCCAAATTTGGTTGATGTTGGCCAAGTGTTTTTTGAGGAGATGTTATCTAAGAAATTGTTAACGGATGACAGACAACAGAATATGGACAGGCATGAGCACTTTGTGCTCAGGTGAGCTAAAAGATTGCATGTAACAAGAATTTTTTTCATTTTCCACCTTGTTTTCTTAACTCTTTTCTTTAACCCATCCCTACTCAGTGACACTTTTAGACGCTCTCAAGGAAAAAGCTTTAGAAAACATTGTGGAAAATGAAGAAAGTTTGTCAACCTAGAAACTTGAAAAAATCCAAAATTTCATAAACTTTAAATTGTCATCTGCATCTTCTTTCAATCTGGGCCAGTCTAAAATTTAGCTGTCTGGTAATGGGTCAAGGTCGTAAAAAAGTGGGATTGTATGGGAATTGGTTAAATAGATAAACAATTATTTCAAATAAGTACACAAATATTAAAAAAATTCAATCAAACCTGGTAGCCAAATAGTTGTGCAGCTTGGCTTGACCATCTTTTACTACGAGTCTTTAAGTTTCTGAGGATTGTAGCTTTTTCCAAAAATGACATCTCCTGTGGGTTGGAGTATTTGACTCTACCTTTAAATGCCTCCACTTCTTCCTGCTGAATTACATAGTCTTTGTTTAATGGTCTGACTATTCTTCTTTCAGTGGCTCCTATTGGGCTTTTGTAGTTAACTTTATAGCTTTTTTCTGAAAAATATATAAAAATCATTGACAAATTATAAACTTTATCTCTGCCTTTATATGTTTTGCTTTTATTTTGGCTGTTTAAGGTTAATAAACTCACTTTAATCAGGTTTTGATACTAAGTTATACCACTCAGGGTTCATGTTTGACTCATAAACTTGGGGTTTAAAGCTCAAAAATCTTAAAATGTCCTATTTTGACCCTTATGAATATTGCTCAAGTCTGTCATACTTTGACCTCCTTACTTTGACCTCCTAACTAAAGAAATTTATAAGAGTCAAAATAGGACTTTTTCCCTCAATTTTTGATGATGTATCTTAAATAACTATTGAAATTTGTACAAATTTTTACTTTACAAGAACAGATCAGTTGCCAATGAGACCTAAAATTTCTATTCTTGAATCGCTATTTTTTGTTGTTTTGACCTCCTCCTCATCAAGATCACTTTTGACCTCTAGAATTTCAAAGTTGGGGAGTCAATGACTCCTCACTTTCAAATGCCAGCACAAGCCCTGCTATAATATTCAAAAATGTGAAAACTGTAGTTTATGAGAATATTCTTGAAAGTTTTGTTCTTCATTTTTCTTTAAAATATCCTTTAACATAGGGCTAATTTTCCTTAAAAAACAACAATTTGAAGTATTTTGTGGACAGACATCAAATATCAAAGCTATTGGCAGTTTGAAAGAATATTTAAAGGGAGGTATTGATGTTTTTTTCATGACATAGATTTTAATCATCTTTATTCACTCACATATAATTATATCATTTGAATGCAATATTCCGAAAAGAAGTTTTGCAAATAGCAGAAGTTGTTCATCAAAATAAACCAGGGTATTTTCCCTTAAAGCCTACATAGGCTTTTAATTTATTTTCAGATTAAGTTGAGACAATTCCATTGAATATTTGGACAATCATGTGATGCGTATAACTGTTGGAATCATGCATTCAGTTTTAATTTGCTCAAACTGTTGCTTTTGTGACATCATAAGGAGTTATGTCCACTAGCCAGTTTTTAAATTCAATAAAAATCAACTGTCTAAAACTGTTGTAAGAGTCATTTTAAATATACATGTTTACTATAGTTTTGCTCTAACAAGTTAACCCATTGTCAGACGACAAATTTTTAGACTGGTCCAAACTGAAAGGAATTACAGTCGAGAATTTTAAGTTTATGAAATTTTAGATGTTTCCAACTGTCTGGGTAGAAAACATTGTGACAAGCAATTTCTTCATTTTACACAATATTTTCCCTTATGTTTTTTTTAGGGGCATCCAAAAGCGTCACTGAGTGGGAATGGGTTAATGTAACATATTTAAAGACATTGGCTGTTTCCCTTGTCACTTTTTTATCTTCTTTAAATTTTGGCCATATGCAAATGAGTTCTTGCAAAGATCACCAAATGCCATGATTTCTAAAATGTGCGAGGATTTTTGCGTAACCTTTCCGATGTAACCACAAAAAAACCACTTTGAGCCTATTAGATTACCATGAAGATAATATCTAATATTCAAGTAACAAATATTCATTTGAGTGAATTTTGGTACAATCGGGAAATGTTCATATCAAGGGTTCAGAAACATTGATACCTCCTTTTAAAGGTTTTTTTAGTTCTTCAAATTTTGCAAAGGTTATTTTAGAGACCATGACCATAAAATCATATCTTTCTTGTTTCGTTGAAATCTCAAGCTTAGTTTAAGGAGAGAAGATTTTCTTTGTTATTGTGAGCAGGCAGAAGGTTAAAAAAGGTTAGCCTAGAAGAGGCAAAGTGGATGAATATGATACCAAAGAAGCTTCTGCAGCATTAACCAATTACCACATAACAAAATTTTAGACTGGTCCAATTGAACGAAGCTACAGACGTCAATTTCAAGTTGATGGAATTATAATTTTCTTCATCTTTTTGGATCAAACACATTGTAGAAAATAAACGAAATGCTAGATTACAAGCAAACAAATCTAGCCTGGTTACCATCAATTTTGTTCATTTTTGATGATGTTTTCTTATTTTTTTTTATCAAGGGCATAAAAAGGAAGGATTGTGTGGTAATGGGCTATATGATTGTGAAATCGATTTGTCTTTTGGCCCTCTCACAGACAACAAAATAATCATCTATGAATTGATCAACTTTAGGCCGATTATATATAAATCAAGACTCATACCTATATCTTTGAATTTCTGAACAAACAGTAATCGCGAATATGTCACATCACTGAACTGTAAGCTGAAGTCATTTATTGGTCTGAACTCACTCATATCTTTTTCTTCTCTGCCACCATCAGCAAATGTGATCTGACATGAAACAAGAAATATTGAATATAAGAAAAACCTAAGGTTCAATAAAACTAGAGGCACTTGAGAGCCTGTATTGCTCTACAGGCCTGATGGTAATGATTAAGCAAATGGTGTTTTCAGGAATCATATTGACCATGGGTGGCAAAGAAATCTTTTCAATGACACATTTTAATATTAAAACCTTTTCATTGTTTTGCAAAAGTCAATTCATTTACCAGGGATGTGGAAATACAGATTTTCTCGACTTGTCCATGGACAAGTAAATGTGATTTTCTACTTGTCCAGGATCAAAATGGACTTGCCCGTGAAAAGATGAAGAACAGATAAAGTTTGAGAAAACATTGTTTTTAAAGAAGAAAATGCTGGAACTCAGCTTTTTCTTCATTAAAGGTCAAATTCAAAGAAATTTTTATATTGTCTTTTCATTCATTATTTTTCAAGTATATGGTGTTAGTTTAACACACAAACAATATTTTCGCGATTGCAGACCGTGCACATGTACAAAAACCAATTTGAAATGTCAAGATTTAATACTGCCCAAAAACAGCGCATCGCTTACTTCCCCTGTACATTCCCCAAACCGCTTATCTCCCCTGCATTTGTGACGTCATAGTAGAAGCTATCTGTTTTACATGTCCAATGGTTGCTGTACTAAATACAGGCGATAATACGTAAAAAATCGATTTTAAAGGAGAATAATGACGATCCGTGCCGCTTACGGTTGTAATGTTGAATCGGGGACTCAGAGGATCAGCATTTTTACGTTTCCGATTGATTTTAAAAGTAAAAAGTTGTGAATTCATAGCGGACAGCAGTGACAAATTTTGAGCCACCGAGTCATGCAAAGCTTTGTGTGAGACACTTTAATCTCAAGTTTTTGATCAGCCCGAAACTAGCAAATGACGTTGTTTTTAAGAACTTTCGACTCCGATTGAAACCTGACGCCGTGCCAACAATCTTGATCTCGGAGAACCGACGGGAAGAAGAACCGACATGCCGACCATCAGCTAGGGCAATTTCGAGGAAGAAGCTGCAACAGCGGTTAGATCAATTTGGTGAACAAATTGATATCTCGGCCATATATTGTGGGGGTTGGGATTATATAAAACAATGAACAAATCACATTATGGACCGATTTTTCGTGAGACAGCAGAACTGAAAGGGTTCCCATTTTGTTCATCTCGGATATTGTCCTTCCAATATATTGACCAAACGAGACTTTAAATAGAGGAGTATACCGACCTATCAAATAATTCATTCAGCCCTGACCTGAGCTTATCAACTCCGACATTGGTTGCCATTTTTGTTTACCTTTATTTTTTATTATTTTTGATTTGGCGGCTTAAACATTGTAACTACAGCCTTTTCAAGCTGTAGTTACCACGTTTAGGTCATCAACCAACCATTTTACTTTTTTGTTACATGCTACTTGGCATAAATTTTGCAAAAGAACGCTGTTAAAAATCAAAGCGGAACTTCCTGTTGGAGTTCATGAGCGGAGACTATGAAGTGAAGGGCGGGCCAGCCATTGGTCAATTTTGACATATTCACGAAAACTGTGTGGCAAAATGAGAAATTAATAATTATAAGTCATTTCCCCTTATTCTCACCATTTTCTCCTCTAGTCATACTCTCATTTTTCATTGATCCCATTCCAAAATGACATAATTTTAGACTAGTCCAAATTGAGAGGTGCTTTGAATTTAATTGCTGTTATCAACTACTTAGACCTGTGTTTATTATTGATATGAACATATTTCCCTCATAAACATACTGTTTATCTAGAATTCCAACAAATTTTCAAAATGTTCCTTTTACATGGTTGTTAGAAGGTATTTCCTTTTTTTTATTACCAAAAAATCCATTTAGACACATTAAGGGGTCGACACTAACAGTGTTCCGGGATCCCTTAAAATTGGAAGGGACCCCAGCAATTCCAGGCTAGAGATTCCATTAGGATCCTTCAATATTTCTCCAGTACAATAGATCTTAAGGTATCAACTATTGCTCCTAATTTTTCGTTTGCTTGCCTTTGTAGAAAACATTGTGGATAATGAAGAAATTGCTTGTACCAAGCGATTTCTTCATTTTCCACAATCTTTTTTGATTTTTTTTTTTAAGTTGGGCTTAGACGGACAGGATTGCGTATGAATGAGTTATTACTGGGCAAAAAATTTTAAGATCAAATTAAAAAAAAAGGGTTTTTTTTATTGAAAGAGGTTGCAGATGACAACTTAATTTGTGCCAAAATTGAATAATTATTGTAAATAGGCTTCAAAAATTTGAGAAAATTTGCTATTGCTAGTCACAAGCAATTTCTCCTTTTCCCCCAATATTTGTCACAACTTTCTCCTACTGTGAGTAAAAATAGGAATTTAGTTGTAATGAGTTAAAAGGAGGTACAGATAATTGAACAGAAAATAGTGGCTATTATTAAGTTCAATTTTTTTCAAAGATCACAATAGTCACTAGCGGAAAGACAAGCTACTGATTGCTTGGTAAAGGGTAAACTTAGGCCATGGTCATGTCTTAATTAGTGTTTTAAACAATACAGGAAATGATTACATAATATATGCATATCCCATCCTTTCATGTTAGACAAACTAGTGATGTATATGGCACCCTTGATTTTCACCTGTGATCTATGTTTATTCCAAGGACTGTATAACTCCTTGTTAAAGTCCTTATTATTCTATTGCAACTTACTATGACTTTGGAAATAAGCTAAGATGATACTGGAAAAGGTCATAATTTATGTCATGTATGAATTAATCTTAATTTTTTTATAACATGACAGAAAACATTTCCTTGGCAGAAAACATTGTGGGAAATGAAGAAATTGGTTGCAACAAGAAATTTCCAAATTTTCAACAATTTTAATCAAAGTCATTTCTTGAGGTGTATCATAAAATGGTTTATAATGGATTTAAAGAATTGAAAGGTTGACAACCAGAATTTCTTTCTTTCAATAGTCCACAGAGGGAATCATGTCTCTGATAGCAGTCACCACATGTGAAGGAATCACTTTCCTCGCTCCTTTCGCAATCGTCTAGAGGCCAGGTGTCTGTGTAGCCTAGAATAAAAAAATGTAAAGAGATCTTAGCTTTTAAACCAAAATTTTTTTTGGTGATGTTTAACTTAATGATAGACAACAGAGTTGGGAATGGTCCAAATTCAAAAAGTAGCAGATGACAATATAAAGTTGATGATCTTTACAGGCTTTGTCTAACATACGACAGAATCAAGTAACAAGCATTTTCTTATTTTTCTACAGTGTTTCCAAGATGGTTGGTTGGTGATCTAAATTGTAACTACAGACTGAATTAGCTGCAGTTACAATGTCAAGGTCCACAAACCAAGAAAAATGCCTAAAAGATGTCCAAAATTGCAGTCCAAAGTTCACTTTTGGTCTAAATGAATGAATTGATCGTGAAAAAAAAATTCTTTGACAGCTTACAATTGGTAAATCACTGAATTTTAAGAGTTTAAGTGTTGAATGGGGTAGTAAACTTTGTATAAGGACAAATTGCATGTTACAAGCTATTACTCCTTTTCCCACTATTTTTTTTTGCAAACTACATTGCTTCAGTATGTCAGAACATTGGATTGTGTGGTAATGGGGTAAGTTTCCTTGCCTTAACCCCTTTCTGTTCAATCCCTGATTTTTCATCCCTGTAAAATTATGAATAAGAAACATTGTAGAAAAAGAAGAAATTGCTTATATCAAGCAATTTCTTCTTTTGCCACAATATTTCAAATCCCACTGAATGCTTACTTTCAACTAGAATCCACTTTGAATTTTCGTCTGCAAGTCCTTTGAAATTGGACGGGTCTAAATTTTTAGAAAACAGGAAAGGGTTATAAACAATGTAGGTCATTTATGAAAAATAATTTAGCACTATAACAAAACAATATTTTACTTACTCATGAATTCTTTGGTTTTCCTCAAGTGGGCCTGTCTGTAACGAATGGTCATAGTAGGTAACTCCCAATACATGAATGTTCAGACAATTCACCCGGAATGCAATGTGATCTGTTATGCGTGTCAATCCTGCTTCACCCTTCCCATCTATACTGTTTGTTGTCTTGCAGCACTTGGATTCTGTCACAGTTGGCATATTCACACAAATCTTGCACTGGCACCTGTGAAATTGAATTATTTATTATAATTTTCATATTTGAGAATGATTTACTGTCCATATTTACAGAGAGTAAACAAACGTTACTGTAACTTTTCTGATGGGGGCACAATTGTAAACCATATACCAAGAACTGTTTTCAAACATTGGACAATGTAGTACTGATTCAAGCAACCAAAACCATTTGAGCAAGTGTTAGACATTTGCATATAATCCTGTCCGATCAGACTTCACTTTGCACCTAGACTGAAAGTTTCTTATGACAGCCAGATAATCATCTAATGCACTATTTGGACAATAAGACTGGGAATGTCATGCACATAATTTCTTATTCTCGTCTTAAATTTGCAAACGAGATGTTTGATCGTAAATTTTTGGTAGAAGAAAATTCAGAGGAGTTTTTGTTACAGTGTTAATAGTCCAGGGATAATTCAAAAGGGGTCTCACTCGCAAACGTCACTTCATTGGGATCTTCATTTAAATTCGTTGTTCAAGTCAGATTCAAACGTTCAAAAAGGGAGTAAGTTAAATTTTTTACGATTCTAATGTTTATAAAGGGCAATGTTCGCCGCAAATATTAATCACTCACCATGTTGACACCTCAGGAACATTATCGTCAAAATCGGAGCAAAAAGAAGACGAAGAATATAATCATCACTATCCTCCGATTCCGTAGCAATTGCCCTTCAAACTGGTTCGTACACATATGGCCTTAAAGTACCAGAAACATCCATTTCTTCTTCGGGAATATCGCTCAAATCGCTGTCATACTCTACGTCCATTTTTAATAAACTTCTACTATGACGTCATAATTCAGGGGAGTTAAGCATATGTATCCAATAGGTAAGGGACATAAGCGATGCCGTAAAAATGAAAAGGTAAAAATAAAAACTCCAATAAAGTGTTTTTGAAACAATCTCAAGAAAAATCAATGAGTATCAATGCACATGTTTATTAATGGAATTTTGAAAATTTGAATTATGTTACCCCTATGGATTTGCCCTTTAAAAACAATATTTTCTAGCCTTAGATACAAACATTATGCTCATAAATCTCTTCTATCTATTTAGTACCATTCCAAGATTTGCCCTCATATTTACTTGTCCACGGACAAGTAGCCTTGAAAAATGTACTTGCCTGCAGGTATAAAAGCCTGTGTCAGACAAGTCGGGCATAGGAATTCCACACCTCTGCATTTACCATGTCAGATGAAAAAAGTATTCACAATTTTCTACAAAATCACTGGATACCATACATGGCCATTCGAATGAAATTTGGTTAAAGCCATCTAATGGTTTCTAAGAAAGAGATTATAAAGCTTTCACCATATATGGAAATTAGTCCCACCCCTTAAAGCCATTCTTTGAAGAAATCAGACAAAGGGTTACCCAAGGATAATTTCTGTAAGATCAGGTTAAAATCCATCCACTTGTTTCACCAAATATGGAAGTTAGCCCCGCCTATTAAAGCCATATTTGTCATCCAAATTTCTTTGAAAGAATCTGGTGAAGTGTAACCCAAGGATCATTCCTTTAAATTCGATTGAAATCCATTAATTTGTTTGATTATCTTTTAAGTAAAAGTTTACAGACAGACGCATGTAATGACACTTGATTAGCACAGCACCATGACAATAGCTCGCTGGCTTTTGGCCAGTGGAGCTAAAAACACAAGAGCTAGATGAAATTGAGCACCTGCATCGGTCCTCAGACTGAATTTACTGGTTAATAATCGCCCATATTCTTATAAACGCCCATCCTCTAAACTACTGCATAAAATGCGGCCTTTTTTCGCCGATTTTCAGTAACAATATGTGATTCTAATAAACGCCCATCCCAAATCATCGATTGAAAATCAAGTGATGATTAATTGGCGTATTTGAATGAAATGAAATAATATTTAATTTGAATCTTATGGTAATTAATGTATTCCTATAAAAACATAAAGAGATCATCGCCGCAACTCCATAATTATCCATTATTCAACTTGAACTGCCCAGACTTTACTTTTGATACGTCATATTACTTAGTTGTTTCAATTCTGGTAAGGTCAGTTAAAGGCTGGCTGTGAACGGAAAGAAAAAATGGAGTTTGTCACTTGATCTAAAAAGACTAAAACAATCTATTTCTGTATCATCTGGACATAGGAGTGATTTTAATCTTTGTTATGAGGCTCCAATTGTCTCGGTGTCTGCGGGCATGAAATTCTTAGATGGAATGTTATTTTAAAATGAAATAAACATATCAAATATTGAAAAAAGTTTAATGTTTATTATCCAATTAAATGGCTGAATCCAAAGATTCTACTCTGTAGGTAAAAACTACCGAGAACTACCAATAACAATGAAATCATTTGCAAGCATAAACTTATTTCGGGTCTTGACAATTCTTACCTCAGTAATAAGCCAAAAAATCATTTAAATCTTACCTCAGTAATAAGCCAAGAAATCATTTAAATCCGATCAGTTATGATAAGGAGATACGGGCACGAAAGATTGAAATAGCAAAGAAAGACCTTTATCGTGGAGACAGGATGTATTTCGAATATCCATAACAAAACACTTATTATCGTAATTTTCTTTAATTGAAATGAGATTGCTATTTTCAATAATGAAGGAAATGAAAAGAGTTGGGAAAGTTCCCGCGCGGCCATATTTCCTTGGTGACCGACGCATCTCTACATTGTTGAGTTGAACACCTGGCACGCTTACTCATGCGTTAAGATAACTAATTTGTCGTAATGGACTCAGCCTTGATTTTTTTTCCATTATGATTAAATGCCTTTAACAAAACCGGGGCTAAGACGACAAGGGTACAAGTCTAACGCTATGGAAACTAGCTTTACGTCGATTTTTTCAGGTCTTTAAAAAATGAATTATACTTTAAACAGGTACATCTTTATTGTCCTTCACATACAGAAATAACGATGATACGTGATGTTGCGCGGGTCAGATTTAAATTTCATTGACTATGATGCAGTGTTGCCGGATTTTCAAACTTTTTGCTGTTTAATTTCCGATGCAAATGCAGAACTAAATCAACTGTTGGCTTTTAAAAAGTTGTAAATACATCCTCAATAAAATGTCATTATGATTTTCGTACTATTTATTATTCCCCAGTTATCTTTCATACCACACATCTCACTAATCGCCTACCTCCGTACCAAAAAAATCTAATAATCGTCCACCCCCAACTTTGCCGATGGTCACTATTCTAATAATAGCCCGGGTGATTGTTCGAATAAATACGGTATTACCATCACAAGATTTGCCCTAAAACATATTTTATCTGACTAAAACAGGAGAAAATGAAGTGCCTTGATCAGAGGCTTTATTCACGAAATTTCTTGGAATTTTCTTACTCATAGTTTTCCATTTTTATCCAATTTTTTAGACTTTTTTTAATGGAGAATCTGACATTTCACATGACTGAAAGGACTGGTAGCCTGCCAACCAAAGACATAAAAGCACCAAGTTTTGAAACTGCATGTATAACTTACCGGGTACATGTTACTTGTCCCTAGACAAATATCTTTGAAAAAAGTACTTGTCTGCAAGTATAAAAGCCTATGTCAAACACATCAGGCAAAGGAATTCCATACCCATCTTTTATTAAGGGAGTAATTTTAACCCCTAAGTAGAAATTCCTGAAGGAACATGATGTTTATTTCAGATTTTTAAAAACCAAACTGAAACAGGAGCACAAATGAATAGATATCTATCTTGCTCAAATACTGCTATGATGTGGATTTTTTTTAACCCTTTCCTGTTTTCATACTTTTAGACAAGTCCAAAATAAAAGGTTTTGAAAATGAAAATTCAAAGTGGATTTGATTTGTAAATAGGGCAGAAAATATTATGGAAAAAGAAGAAATTGCTTAATGCAATGTTTTCTAAATTATTAAAAAAAATCAGGGATTTAACAGGAAAGGGTTAACCAACTACCAGATGACAAAATTTTAGACAGATCCAAAATGAAAGGAGTTGCAGACAAAAATTAAAAGTGGATGAAATTTATAGATTTTTTTCCAAATGTCTGGATAGACAACATGGTGGAAAATAAAGAAATTACTTTCTGCTGTCCCTCTCGAAAAATGTTTTGAAAAGCAATGTGACAATGAAGAAATTGCTGGCAACAAGCGATTTCATCTTTTTCCAGCATGTTTTTGAGGGCGTCAGAAATCCTCATTGTGGTAATGGGTTAACCGAATAACCACACAATTCTGTATTTTGACATTTTTACTTTGCCTTTTTTTCACAGTGATTTAATCTCATAAAGCATTTTTCTATAATAAAACTATCTGAGAATTGTTGTCTGTATTTTTCTTTAATTACTAAGGACTAGTCTCAAATTTTCTTTCTGTTATCAATTAATTTACCCATTACCAAACGGCAACATTTTAGACTGGTCAAAATTGAAAGGAGTTGCAGAGCACAATTTTAATTTAATGAATTTTTAGATTTTTTTTTTTCAACTTTTGTGGTAGAAAAAAATGAGGAAATAAAGAAATTGCTTGTTACAAGCTTCATTTTACAAATTGTTTTTCCAATTGCCTTTCTTGAAGGGTGTCAAAAAGCATCATTGTGTGGTAATGAATTAATTAGATTTCAAAATCCATTACCACAAAATAAGCATCAATTTTTAGTTGATGGCATTATAAAAATATGTGTTTTCTATAGCTTAAAACATTATCGATAATGAAGATATTGCTTAAAATATGGTGAATCATGACAAAAAGGCTTTTGACAAGCAATTTCTTCATTATCCAGAATGTCTTCCTAATGGTTATATAGAGATGCATAAAAAAGTGGGAATTGGTCATTGGGTCAGTTATTCGAATCCCTTTCACCTCATGGACCAATATTATAATTATGGTCGATGGCGTGGAGGTAGCTGGGATATCGTAGCCCTCTTTCTTATGACAAAATTTCTGATGGCGAGGCAGCCGATTATCAGAAAAAGGGCTACGATATCGCAGCTAGGCGGAAGGGACTCGAATTACGGATCCTTTTGGAATGGGTTAGAAAATCTCCTCATAAGATATTTATCTTCTAAACTTTCTTGAATCTGATTCTCGCAATATCTGATATAATTGAAATTATCGTAATAAAACTTTGTAAAATGATCAATTCTTGCTCATAATACTTTTAAGAACTACTAGACGACAAAATATAACAAGACTGATCTTATTAAAAAGAGGTTGCAGAGAACGTTTCAAAGTGACTTGGAATTATAGAATAAGTGGCGCTTGGGATAGAAAGGGATACCTTTAAACGCTTCATCTTTTTTCCACCTTCAACGGCTGAAATGCTGTTCGATTTTTCTCGGCGAATAAGATCAAGAATAACCACAGCTTTCAAATCTTCGATAAATTCGAAACACCAAGGCATTTTCATAACAATGTTGATTACTTTTCTCGGGTTGTCGTAGTACTGCTATGAAATGCTAAGCAGACGACTTACAGATACACATGAACGTGTCGACATCCTGGACGAATCAACGCTTTCAAATCGTGTGACGTCACACACTCACATCAGCTACCCCTTTACCCTTGACAACTTCGACCGTGTTTCAGGATTCACAAAAATGTGTAGAACTGTGAAAGAATCTGCAAAACTATTTTTGGTTCAAGTAAGATACACATTGTTTCAGGATTCACAAAATGTGTATAGCTGTAAAAAAATCCGCATAACTATTTTGGATTCAAGTTATAAACACCTTGTTTTCAGTCATTCAGTTGAGTAGAAAATATTGAGAGAAAAGAAGAATTTGCTTGCTACAAGGAAATTCATCTTTTTATACAATGTTTTCTGAAATATAGAAAACGTGGGCCGTAAAAACGGGGACTGAATAGGAAATGTCAAAAACATTTGAACAGGGGGATGAGGGAGACTAAAAAATTCCCAGATGACTACAGAATCCTGTTTCCGCAATGTGCCCACTAACATCCACTTTCCTGTAGAAAAATTGTTCAGCCGAAAAGTTGGAGTTTTTGACATGAAATTGTCAACTATCGACTTTTAGACATCACGTTTGACTGGAAATAAGGAGAAACTACGTACAGCTTTTCGTTTTCATCTTTGAGATCGAAAATTGGAAGTTTTTCAATTGACAATTGCAAAAACCTAAAAGATCAACTTTTCGGTGTAGCATATAGGATAGGTTAAGATAGATAAATCCATCATTAAGTATTCGGTGCTCCAGCCGCCGCGATATGATTGAAATACTGGTTAAATTGGCGTTAAACCCCATTCAATCAATCAATACAGGAAAAAAAGACGAAAAAGTAACAGGATAGAAAGTAACAGGAAATGGTAACGGAGAAAAGTAACAGGGAAAAAAGTAATGGTATTAAAGCGCTGATATACAAATTCGACATACTAAACTGAATTTTTTAAATGTATTCTGTACAAAATATGACTGCTACCAAGACTAAGTGATCCTTATCAATAGTCATTCTACCTTTCCATACCTCATTTGCCAACAATACAATGAGATAATTAAAGGGTATATGCTATGGAAACCTTGTGGAAAAAGGATTAAGTGAGTAACGATGATTGGTGATTCTCTTTCTATATTCATTTCAGCCTAAAATTACCAATAAGCGTAGGTTTTATTGACAAGTTATTAAATAAAAGACAAAATCTTCAATTGTCTCAATATTTTGCTGAACCAAAGTATGATATGAAAGTGTATGACCGATATACAACTGCGTGTATAGTGTCATAATTCCCTCTCAACACCTAGATGGTCAAAGTCAACGTAGGTGTGAACTATATCAAGAATACATACGTCCTCAACTGCATGGTGAAAGATAATTTTCTGATAATTAAAGTTATGAATCTAAATTATCAAGGAAACAAATATGGAGAAGAAATGAAAACATGATTCAGTTATGTTTAACAGTTTACTGATTTTCAAAATTTTAAATCAGTCCAAATTCAAAGCGCTGTCAGACGACATTGTAAAGTGAGTAGAATTCAAAAAGTATCCACCCTAAATGATAGAAAATATTGTGGGGAAAGACGAAATTACTAGTTGAAGAAGTTCAAGTCTATGAATCAGCAAACGAGGAATGACTGATTGATTGATCTCTGCTGGACACCTTCTCGAAAGATTTTAATGTTACAATGGGACCGTTCCCAAATACAAATAACTTAATTGATAAAGCACTGGAATATGTAACGTATTATTTTCTTCCAGATATCAATAGTATTAAATTATCGCCTTAAAAATCACCAGTTTCCATACAATAAAGCAATTTACTTTCAGACAAAAAAAACAAAACAATAATGATAACAATTTAGTAGGGTATAAATATTTATAAAAGCAAAAGGACGTAGAAACAAGGGATTGAACAGGAAAGGGTTAAAAAAGGTCACATATGTCTATAGAGTCCTGATCAGTTGTTAACTTGAAATGTCTTACTCCTTAGGCATTTAATTTTTTCTGTTGTCTATAAAACCTCAAAGACAACAAACGTTATGTCGGCGGATGCAGATGCAGGGTGACGGTGTCTACTTATATTTTTAAACTTAACCCTTAACCTCATTCCATCTTTGCATTTATTTTAGCCCTTTGCAAGACGTCACAACTTTAAACTTGTCAAAATTTAAAGATCTTGCAGACGACATTTTAACAATTATTAGTCGATGAAATTTTGTTTATTTATTATTATCATTATTATTTGTTTGTTTAGTAGATGTTTTTGTTGAGCACTAATGTGTACTAATTTTTCATTTTTTTCTTCATCATTATTATCATTATTATTTATTTATTATTTTTTTTTGGGGGGGGGGGGGGGGTTAGAAATTATTGGTTACAATGGAAAGATTGATTGTTACAAGCAATTTGTAAATTTTCCTCCAATTTTTTCTTAACCCATTCACACTCAGTGCCGCCTTTAGACGCCCTCGAGGAAAAAGCTTTGGAAATCATTGTGGAAAATGAGGAAATTGCTTGTCACAAGCAATATTTATATCCAGTAAGCTAATAAAATCAAAATTTTCATTAACTTTAAATTGTCGTCAGCAACTTCTATCAATTTGTGCCAATCTAAAATTTTGCCGTATGGTAATGAGTTAAAGCTTTTTTTTATATATAGGCATCAAAAAGCGTGATTGAGGCCCACGTCTTTCCATTTTAGTGTTTCAAAAAATGAATCACATGTATCATCATTTAATCTTTGTGCAAATTTCTTTTTCAGGGTTTTAAGTAACTTAGACTTTGTGAAAGAATCATTATGTGTTGATACCTCTCCACTTTACCCTGGTTGTTTTCTTCTTGCCACTTCTTTCTGTCGTCCTACGTTCTTGTTTGCATGTTGCCGATTTGACATATATCTATACTTGTCTCATATTTTTTTTTTTTTTTAAATCCCAATTCTCCAATGGGTCCATAGTTATATGTAGAACGATAGTAGGTAAAAATTCCTTAGGAAAAAAAGAGGTAAATTGCTTGCATATTTTGACTCCAATATATGTATTGCTAAATTATATATAAAGATAGCAGTTATGTGATTACTTCATTCACAAAAGTGTTGATTTGTCGAAACCTCGTAACTAGGCTTTCGATGTAGTTACGAGGTTAAATCGTCAAACGACGTTACGTAACATAACAGAAACATTTAAAAATAAAATTCTTCCTTTGTTTGTTTGAATGGAGATTAACGCCACTTTTTACAGTATTTTTGTCATATCGTGGCGGATATAGCACCTAATTATGGATTCCTGGTATTTCTCACACAAGTACTACCACTACACCCATTTTTAGCCACCGGCTGCTCATCCCACTGAAGTTTACGCTTATCCGCCCATTTGTTGGAGACAAATGTCAGAAAGGATATTTGCCGATTCCAGGCATCGAAGCTTGGTTTTTAGCGGGGTTTTTTTTAGGAAAAACCGGTATTTCATATCGATCAACCGGAAACAGGTTCTCACACATTCCCGCTCATTTCCACGCATGCTCATAAACGTGAAGTGAAAAACAATGTGATCGCCTCCATCTTGTTTCATCGCTTATGAAGAAAATAACTTACTTGCAATATGCCAACAGCCTCCTTTTAGTCATGAATATCCAGGAAAATTGTTTAAAACTTAATATATCCTTGGTAAATTGTCTAATGAATTGTCAAAATGAGAGAAATAATTTCCTCGTGTTTCAAGATAGAATCTAGGCCAGTGGTTAGTGGAGTTAGCGAATACATGTAAACTGCCTGCTGGTGTATTGACCTGGCAGGACGGGGCAAATTTACAACCCTTATACACAGTATATGTAACACGTTACAACCTTTTTGTAGATTGAAGCGCCTAGTAACCCCATCGAATAAAACACCTTTTACCTCTCGAATTCGACTAAATCTTTGAAACGGACATGTAGTACTTCAATTGTGGTAATAATATGCTCAACGAAAAAAAGAATTGAATGTTAGCTTTGATTTCTTTACCTTTTATCATTTAACCTTTTACCACACAACCACAAATTTTCACGCACTTAAGAAAAAACGTTGCGATTAATTCAAAATAGCGATTTCGATAAACAGTAATGGGTCATGGTTCATTGAATAGGCTTTAACGCAACTTTTAATAGTATTTCAGTTATATCGGGGCAGCTGGAGCTCTTAACCATGGATTCCTGATAGTTCACACACCAATACTACCACTACACCAACTGCTCCTCCTACTTAAGTTTACGATTTACTCACTCATATTGATGAAATATGCTCGCATTATTGAGCGCGGTTACTGATAAACCAGCAAAACCGCTCTCAGGACTTTCAGTCCTTTGATTTTAATTGAGAGTCCGACGCACTACACACTGTGCTAATGCCGCGGCCCTGTAATTCGCTAATGAACACTCACTCCATTTTGTAAAAGACCTGTAGGACTGGTTTGTTCCATCAAACACAGGTCCTCCCTGTTATTGAAGATGCACAACATCTATGGCTATTTTATGCAATATAATAAGATATTGATTCTTTGATTGACAGATGCGACCCGTCAATTATGAGATTTTTTTATATGGTTCACTTTTGAAACATAACCTGTTTGTGGCGAAATTTCGAAAACAGATTTCTGAAGTTCGCATTAATAGGAAAAAATACCGATAAAGGGAAACAAGTCTTTTTTACAATTTACTAAAGTTACATTACACTTATTTCCCTTTGCTTGATATTGTATGGATTTTAGAGCGATTAGTATTGCAGGAAAAAAAAAACACTACCGTATATATCATGAACCTGACTGATGATCACTGGCCACGCCCCTTGAGCTCCAATAGGAAGTCCGACCTAGATTTAAGACGGCGATATTTAGTAAGATTTATGGCCAGTTACTTGAACAGAACCAGAATAGTTGGTTGCCGACCTAAACGTTGTAACTACAGCTTGAATAAGCTGTAGTTACAACTTTTAGGTGGCCAAACCAACAAAAATGAGTAACATAGATGTCGACCAATATCGGAATTCAAAGGTCACCAACGGGCTAAATGTGTGGTTTGATTGTTCTTTCGATTTTGTTTCTTTTAACCCTTTCCCGTTTTTGGAAATTCTAGACTGGTCCAAATTGAAAGAGATTGCAGGTGACAATGAAAACTGGATGCCATTTGAAATGAAACCATCCTATGTGGTAGAAAATATAGTGGAAAAAGGAGAAATTGCTTGTAACAAGCAATTTCTTCTTTTTCAACAATGTTTTCTCGAGTATAGAATCAAAGGAACGTAAAATCCCGTATTTGAACAGGAAAGGGTTCGAGATTAAAAAATAACTTTCCATGGGCATAAAAAAGAGAAAAAAAAATGATTAAGTTTTTTAAAATATTATATATAAAAAAGAATGTAGTCAGCAACCTTTTTTTTTTGAATAAGTACTGGTCTCGAATTTTGACGTCGGGTAATAAGTCAAAT
Organism: Fragum fragum; assembly: GCA_946902895.1. Lineage (NCBI taxonomy): Eukaryota > Metazoa > Mollusca > Bivalvia > Cardiida > Cardiidae > Fragum > Fragum fragum. The sequence continues at coordinate 40,199,732 of OX336372.1, forward strand.
AATGAATAAAAAAAAATTAAGTCGATGTATTAGAAAAACAATTCAAAACAAAAATAACCCAAGAACTTCTTGCTAATGAACTGTTTCATCCGTCTTTTTATCGGAATTTCAGTGTCGCGTTTTTGATTTTCGTAACATTAAAAATGAACTAATTTTGTCAATTTAGAGCACCCTCTTGCGTTATTTCATTTAGATTTTTACATTCTGAGAATTTATCGGCAATGATCAATATTGAGAATCAAACTGGTAAAAAGTTTTTTTTTTTAATTGCTTAATTCAAACCAATTGATGGGTCACTGGCTCCACCTCTTGAATCTGCTGGCAACGCCTACTGACTCCACCAGGAAGTCCCACTTCGGTATTAAACTGCGTTGTTTGTAAAATGTATGGTCAGAAACATGTAACAAGAAAAACGATTGGTTGGCGACCTAAACGTCGTAACTATACATTGAATAAGCTGTAGTTACGTCGTTTAAGTGGTCAAACCAAGAAAAATACTTCACACTCATGTCGGTCAATGTCAGAGTGTAAAGCTTGATTCCGGTCTAATTGAATGATTTGATTAGTCGATTGATGCTTTGATTGACAGTCGCGATTGGTCAATTTCACACGTACACTGATGATGTTTTTTTTCTACTTGCACAGTACAAACAACTCTGTAATACAATGAAGTTATAAGGCTATAGATATAGAGATGTTTAAAGATCTGTTGAATAATGCCATTTTCGCCATCGTCAACTGCTTGATGGAAATAGACGTGTTTTCCTATTGTACGATCCCATTTTAAATAGAAGACATTATGTGATGAGACAAAGAAGCTTTGGCCGCCGCCATAGCGCAGTTGGTAGCGCGTCGGACTGTCAATCTAGAGGTCCCGGATTCGATCCCCGGCGGCGGCACTCATCCTTTCCGACTTTTTGTCTCTCACCAAGGGGTCGATAATCGTAGACCTATGTGGGATAGCAGCTAGAGGCTAGAAAATGATGTAATAGTAGTAATGGTGTGAGAAATACCAGGATTCCATTGTTAGGTGCTCCAGCCGCCGCGATAAAACTGAAAGATTGTTGAAAGCGGCGTAAAACCCCATGCAAACAAACAAAGAATCTTGGTCCAAGTTTAATAAAGATTGAGCTAAAATTGTGCTTGGACCTATTTCCCCGTGTTTTCCAATGACAGCGAGAACCTCCCCATTCTAATAATATAACAATCATTTTGACCACATTTCATTAGGATTGAATAAAAGTCGTGGCACCTATAGAGTATAAACACAGAAACTTTCTTCAAAGTCCTTTTCCCATATTTTCAAACAGAATGTTCCCGTTTTTGAAAGAGTCCATCCCAAAGTCCCAACAATCATCATGGCACAATTTCATCAAGACCGACTTCATCAAAAGCAATTTTGTCAACTTGAGCCGTTCTAAAAATGTTTGTCTTGTAATGAGCTAAATTCAATATTAATGTTACTGCAGTAAGAAGAAACAGTAATTTCCCTTGTTTTATTAAGCATCTGGAATTTCCTCTAAAGATAAAAATATTATATGTTATCCCCCTTTTTATACGTCCGAAGGGCTGTACTATGTTATAGCCACGGTCGTCCGTCCGTCTGTCTTTCTGTCCGTATGCTTGTTCGTTAGAAATTTTTGTGTGCTCAACTCCTCTTACAGAATCAATGGGGACGAACTGAAACTTTCTACACTGTATCTCTACGATGTCTAGTTGTACAATAGAACTCGTTGTCTGCGCATGTCATATTCTCCGAAGATTGACCTGTCTTCGGGACCGTATCACTTATCCTAATTGGGATAAATATTATTACGTCGTACGCATAACTCCATATTCTATCGCCAAAAAGTAGCAAGTGGATAATTGCAATAAAACTTACAATTGTGGAGAAATCAAACTTAACCGTCGCCAAAAGTTAATTAGAAAAATAATTATTTTAAATTGCGAAAGCATCCACATCATACATGTGCTCCAAGAAGAGGCATCAAGAATACGTGCATTTCCAGGGCGCTGACATTTTGAATGTAGTTCAACGGAATCGGCCGAGTTGTCACGAATGACACTACCCAGAATGCTCAAATTAGTTAGGTCAGTATTTGTAAAATGCTACCTATCGGAAGATAACGCAATAGAACTTTGAAATTCAAATCACTCTAGTTGTTCTAGAATTATCTTGAATTATCTGCCCTTGAACCAAAAAAAAAAATCCCTAGAATTCATGTGTGCAAAACTCCTCCTACAGTATCAGTGGAAACGAGCTGAAACTTGCTACAGCGTATCTTTATGATGTTTAGTTGTGCATATGACCTTTGGAATTCAAATCACTCTAGTCTTTCTTGATTATCTGCCCTTGAATTGAAAAAAAAATACCATATTTCATTTGTGCGCATCTACGAAGCTTGCAACAATGCATCTCAATGATGGCTAGTTGTGCAAAAGACCGTTTAAATTTAAATCATTCTAGTCCTTCTTGAATTGTCTGCACTTGAATTAAAAAAAAAAATCACTAGCTTTCATTTGAGCGCAACTCTTCATACAGTATCATGAATGAATCGAACTGAAACTTGCTATCATGTATCATTATGATGTCTAGTTGGGCATAAGACCTTTGGAATTCAAATCACTCTAGTTGTTCTAGAATTATCTTGGATTATCTACCCTATAACTGAAAAAAAATCCCTAGATTTCATGTGTGGGCAACTCCTCCTACAGTATCAATGGAAACGAATCGAAACTTGCTACAATGTATATCTATGATGTCTAGTTGTGCATAAGTCCTTTGAAATTCAAATTACTTTAGTTGTTCTTGAATTATCTGCTCTTGAGTTGAAAGCCAATCACTATATTTCATGTATGCGCAACTCTTCCTACTGTATCAATAGGAACATACTGTCTTTAAGAAATCAACTTCATAAACAGTCTCACTAGCTTGAAACTTTTTACACTTTCCAGATTTTGCTCTGGTAAGACCAGTCGCAATTGTATTCTTTGGGGCACTGCCTTTTGTTGGTTTCAACTTTAATGTTATCTGTCAAGGTCCGTTTTCAAGGTCATTTTTATCATAAAAAACTAATGGTAATTTTCTTTCAACGACAGATTTAAGGTAGAAGCATACTTATTTAGCCGAACACACCATTTTTGTCAATACGGTTAAGAAGAGCTCCAAAGGAAACACCCTTCCAAAAGATCATAAGATCGAGCCCCCCCCCCCCCCCACACACACACAAATGGGCACACGCTGCGGAGCTGGTTGAGGTAGATTTGATAAAGTTTCAGTCTCTAGAGAGTAAACAAATTATAGATGCCGTACGTACATCGACGTACCTTGTCATAAAAGGTCGAGGGTTCCTCATGTGAGCTAGAAAAACATTGATTAACGCAAATTGTCACTGCAACTCCTCCGAAACTTGACCAGTCTAAAATATTGTCGACTTACGATCGGTAAATACATGTGTCGGCCATCCTTATTTCTTTTCGACATTGTTACCCAATTTAATACACATGACATATTTTTTCTCTTTATAAACAAGATTGCTTTTCTCATTTTAGTTAATGTTTCTCCTACACTTCTTCTGCTTGGCATTCTCATGGAATCTCAAACCTCTGAATCGCAAGCAAATTTCCTTTGTCATCGCTTTTAATTGTGCCATCAAAAGCACGTTTTCTGACCTTTCTTATATCATTGTTGTTTTCAAAATACCGCAATTTCTATTTTCCGTTTACAGTTCGGCCAACCGAGACTGACAGTGAAGAAAGCTTGAGTTTACGTGTCTTAACCAATGGAACCCTGTAAAACATGTTTTAAGTACATATGTGCGCGCGTGACTTTCGGTCTTGAGTGGCTCTTTTGTATGTCTTAATTGTATTTAGGTTTTTGCATCAGCAATTTCGTTCCTGTCTCTTTGGACGCTTGACTTAGAGAATTTCATCGAAATTCAAGTTTTGGACTTTTTCCCAAACCCTTGTAGTTATTTTGTATATGTGTCCGCAATTGACCTACCGCTGGCCTACTAATTCCGTTGGCCCCGCCGGTTGACACCGACAGGAAATACCGCTTAGATTTTAGAAGGCGTTATTTTGCAAAATTTATAACAAGTGGCACGTAACAAAAAAGTAATTTGGTTGGTTGGCGACCTAGACTTCGAACCTACAGATTGAATAATCTGTAGTGAACGTTTAATGGCTAAACCAATACAAATGTTTTGCATAAATGGCTCAATTCCGGACTGAATGAATGGTCTGATTGGCCGATGGATTCCTTGAGCGACAGCAGCTTTTTGTCAATTATGAGTTCGAGCTTTTGGGGACTTTTCGGTGAAGATACAGATGCCGGACTAAATATATTTCACAACAATACCAAATTTCATGACCTTTTCCCCTTTAAACGCTTGTAGATATCAAATTGAATTCTGATGTGTGAGTTATTGAGTTACAGATTAAGTTCGAGTTTGGTTCTTGTCGATTGGTTTTCTTTTCGAAGATACGGATGCTAGAATGTTTTACGAAATTCCATATTTCAGGATTTTTATAGTCTAAAGACCAGTATTTATACTTTTGATTAATAGTGTGGGAGTAGCAATAGTAACTGACAGCTCAAATTCGAGTTTTGTTTGTATCAAGTGATTCAATTCCAAGAAACGTCTAGACTTTATTTGGAAACATGCAAAGAAAACTTATTTTATGGTCATTAGGGGACTTTATAATACTTCAGTATGCTAGGTGTGTGTGAATTGTTGTAAAAGTTAACTATTGACATTTCCACGATCACCTTTACGAAGTATTAATGAATAAAATTAATATTGCTCCCCTAGAAAAGCAGTATCAGTTTGGACCATTCTGATGTTGTTTTTTTATGTACAAAAAGATCGTACATAGCCCAGTTGCTAAGATTTGGCTATCTGTGGAATATATAGAACATCAGTACAGGTTTTGTGTATCGTTTACCAGTAAATATGGGAGTTCTTAAGTCTCAGATGCATTGAGTCACAGGTGCTTATTTTTCGTGTACACTATATTTTTACATACTCCATTTAAACTCAAAATCATCACTATTGCTCACGAGACTCGGTCGCGTCGATGGTCATTGGAATATTATTGGGCATGGTATTCTGATCAAAGCCTAGATAGAAAGCTGGCGAGTAAGACTTTAAGATTTTCCAAAGGGTATAAAACTCAATCAGTTCAAACGATGAAATTTGTAAATACAAATGTGCGATGTTCCTTAGAGAACACACATTTCATTAAGAAATTCCTATCTCTACTTACATATTTTGACAAATAGCCTTTTCAAGAGAAAAACATGAACTTTTTGACTTCCACATTTTTTTTCCATTTTTTGTCTTCCATTAACTTTGAAACGGTATGTCGTCGTCAACGGATATATGACGTCATTTAGGCACATGCTATGCCGTTGTCTGGCGTAAAAAGTGACAGGAATGCTATTGATTTCTTTCTTGCTTAACGCTGCTTTTAACACATTTTAATCATATCGCAGCCGCCGTCATAGCGCAGTTGATAGCGCGTCGGACTTTCAATCTCGAGGTCCCGGGTTCGATTCCCGACGGCGGCACTCACCCTTTCCGACTATTTGTCTCTCACCAATGGGTCGATAATCGTAGACCAATGTGGGATAGCAGCTGGAGGCTAGGAAAGGATGTAACGGTAGTACTGGTGTGAGAAATACCAGGATTCCATTGTTAGGTGCTCCAGCCGCCGCGATATAACTGAAAGATTGTTGAAAGCGGCGTAAAACCCCATTCAAACAAACAAACAAATTAATCATATCGCGGCGGTGGAGCACCTAAACAATGAATTCCTTGTAGATCTATTACCAGTATTATCATTACAACATTTCCTAGCCTCCAGCGGCTATCCCACTTAGGTTTACGATTATCCACCCATTGGTGAGAGACAGATGCCGGAAAAGATATGTGCCGCCGCCGGGGATCAAACCCGGGACCTCTAGATTGACAGTCCGAAAGAGAATTTAGACAAAAGTTTGAGTTACAACCTTATTCCCTCCCAAAAATGGATATTGTCTCAATATTTTTCAGTGTGAAACGGTTGTAACTCCAAGTTTCAACCGTTTCACACTGGATACAATATTATATTCAAGTCCTACTGAAATAGAATATTTTAGACGGTATCAAACTAAAAGAAGAGTATGCAGATGGTAACGATAAATTCATTGGAAATGGTGCAAATTCCTCAAATTGGGTAGAAAACATTGTGGGAAAAGGAGAAATTGCTCTACACGAGCAATTTCTCTTTTAGTACATCTTGAAAGACATTATGTCAAAGGATCAATTTTCTTGAATTTTACAACATTTATGATATTGTTTTTTCAGCTCATTTGATAAATTCCAGATCAAAATCGAATTTCATAAAGTAAGTCGTATTTTCAACGATCTTAAATGATGTTGATGATGTTTAAAACATTGTGGACAGTTGGAAAAAAGCTCATCCAATAAGTCATCCACAGTAGAGATTACAAGTTTTTTTAACCTAAGTCTGTTTCAAGCCTAAAAATGCACAAAACAAATCTTATACTTGGTTGTTGAGGAACAAAAAGCAAAGAAACATACTAACAGTAATGTACTAATTTACACAATGGCTTATTCATGTGGCAACAAAAGATAAAAACTGTGATGAACTCTGGGAATAATTTGCTTCTGACATAACTTGAGCAAATCATGATATTTATCTTTTGAGACTTGATGACTGTCTAATTTATTTAGAGGTTGAAGATTAATTCTTGTAGGCAGAGGAATATCTCTTGGACGCAGTTTTTCAAAGAGATCAACAACAAATACTTTACCATCATAATCAGTTTGATACTGATACTGATTTGGAAATTCAGCTATTAAAGTCAACACCTTAATTTTTTGCCAATATACTTTTTGTATTTTCACTATTATTGTCAAAATTCTTTATCAATTGTGCTAGACTTTTGAAATCATAGAAGTCTGCATGACTTAATTCATGCACAATGTAAAGCCTTTTAGGCCTTGCTGAACTCATAACAGAAGCCCACTGTGAGGTGGTGTAAATCTTGTCATTTTTGGATGCAATTTCTATTGTAGCATGAATAGCATCTCCCTCATTTTGGGTATGACCCTTTTCGATGTATTTTTGTGTAATGCTTCTAAGTTTAAACTTTTGCAAACAATACCACAGCATAGTTAGAAAAAATCTATTTTTATTTTGGGATGCACAGTTGTCAGAATAGCATATAAATTTCTTCTTTCCTTTCTTTGACATAGTTTCAAAGAAGATTAATAAGCATGTGGCAATTTCACAGGCTCCTCTGCCAGCCATTGCTTCATTCCAAACAAAGCAATGGCCGTCAGCTGAACCCATATCATAAATTGTGAAATTATAAGTTTTCAATCTTCTTGAATAATATAAGCAAACCTCTTCCAAGTCAAAGCAGCAAACTACAACATCTTTATCAATATTTTTCTTTGCCATTTCTTTATCTTTGGATTTATTTAAACGTGCAAGTTCTTTGTTTCTAAGGTGGCTTTCAAACATGGCTTTCATTTTAACTTTTTCTTCCTGACATGCATTATCAAAAGACAAACAGACATCACATTGATCTTTCAGCGGCTTATGAAAAACTACGTTAAATCCATTATTAAAGATGTCAGTGTAAACATATTTACTGACAGGCATGGAGTTTAAACCTATGCAATATTCACAATAAAGCCTATACAATTTGGCCTGGTTCAAATTTGCAGGAAGATATTCCTTTTTGGTGTCTTAGCGACAGTAATGACTAGTGACCTTCTCTTATGTAGATATATGTTCTCGTACAATCTTTAATTGAGTTTCAGGAGTTTTATTTGGTCTATTTTTATACGGCCCCCTTTTGTCATCTTCACACACTCCAAACATTGTTTTCTTAAATGTTGTAGACACCATCTTATCAGATATACCTAGAGTATTTAAGAAAAAAGTTTTACAGACTCTAATGGCTGGCTGAGTATGTATGTTTGGATTTTGTGGAAGAGTCCATTTAATGGAAAATTGTCTTCTACTGTTCTCTAATGAAATTTGCTTTTTAGTTTCCCTGTTGGCAAACATTTGCAAAAATTGCCTTTGTTTGGTTATTTCACAAAGTTGCCAGAAATAATGAAAAATCTTTTCTCTCTCAGACTCTTTAAAATTAAAAGAGCATTTGTATCTGCATGTAGGTCCACACGTTCTTTTAAGTATACGTGGAGACTTTTCGTTTCCAAATTTATCAATATAATTCAGACCTGAATTACATCTCCTTTTAGATACTGTTCTCTTCCATTTTTCTTTCTGTTTCTGCTTCTAGAAGTTTCATCAGTGCATAAATTAACTTCAGTGCTTTTGTTTTTTTTCTTTTTCAAAGTTCTCACCCTTATTGGTAATAACTGAAAGGGGAGCCCTGGCATATTTTGTCTTACATAACAAGCCAATGGGATATTGTCACTGTCTGAGTCTCATTCAGAAGTTGATACTTGGCAAGGGTGATAATCTGAATCATCAGCATTATCACTTTCACCAGTATCAACTCCTTTGTCACTGTCACTTGAATCTACTGGATTGTTACTATGATGAAGTTGATCAAACACATTTTCATCAATATTTTGCAAAAATGAGAAACTTTTCTCTGTATCTGCAATACCATTTTCAATGATTGAACTATCTAAATCACTGAAATTGTCGGAAACAGAGGAAACTTCTGAGAGACTTGGAGATGCATTGATAGCTTTAGTCACTAATTCCTCAGCTATAAACATTCTACATGCATATTCCCCTTCTGACATTGAGAGAAATCAGACTCAGATTTTCACTCACTGTCAGAGTAAGAATCGGTTTTAAACACTGGCATAAACGGTGTTGCCTCAAATAAGCATGATTGATCCAATAGTAAAGACTTTGCTAGGTCTAGAATAAAACAACACAATGTTTTTAAATCAATGAAACTGCTTAAACAAGCTTTCCCATCAGGACATGATAATCCATTGCATCCTCTACTGTGTGAATCGAAGAAGAAGTACTGCCCATCACAATGCATGATTGCAGTGGTATAAAATGGGACATGTCTCGCCATTGTAAATAAACATGCAGTTTCATTGTTAAGGGCACATTGGAGAGCATCATATAATGAATATAACAGTCCTTCAGTCTTTCCACCAACCATACCATTAAAACTAGGGCAAAGGGTTGCAATAGAATCTGGTAAATCTTGATGAGTGAGATATTTCACACCATGATTTTCTAGAGTCATGTAAAGATCATCACCAGTGATATATGAAATCAAGAATTTTTGTGTTTCACAATTTTGGCTTGACTTTACTGGACTGTATGATTGCAGTAACAGCATTGGCAACACACTGGCGCCCAGGGTCCTTAAACAATTCATGTCCCTGATGCGCAGATGCCTGGCTTATCATTTTAAATCTGGAACATAATGGAAATAATATTTAGGAAATTACTCAAACTTGACCCCTTCTCAAATGATAAATTTTAGAGTCTTCCAAATTGAAAGAGATATTGCAGGGGAAAAATCAAAATCTGATACTTTACTTATGAACTTTGGTTCTCTGATAAGATTGAATATATTGTGGAAAAAAGAGAAATCGTTTGTTATGTGCTATTTCTTCTTTTCCCTCAGTGTTTTCTAAAGATATCCACAGCAGACATGTAATGTCTTCAGGCAATGTTGTGTGGAATCATTGTGGGTAAAGAAGAAATTGTTTCTATCATATTGAAGACTTTCTGTCCATCATTACTAGATCTAAAAATGTTGACTACAAGTCCTTTCGTGTTTGAAGGGTAAAAAATTGTTGTTTGGTAGACTTTCAGGAAAGTGCAGATAAGATCAGACTGCAAGAAGTTTGATCATAAATGTAGCTCTTCTCTAGCTTCTTTTTGAATTAACAGTTCTATGATAGATCGATATGCCTCTTCAAATATTTAATTGTAATGGCAACATCTTGAGTTGCAAACATAATCTTTAAGAAACTTAACACTTTTCCCTTACAACAAAATTTTAGACTGGTCCAAACTGAAAGTACTAGCAGATGACAAAATAAACGTAACTCAAAACTTGAAATTTGTTTCCTGCACAGTAGGAAACATTGTGGGAGGAGAAAATACTGGTTAGCAGACGAAAAAAAAAAAGAGATTTTAAAAAAAATCAAGGAAGAAAATGCTATTAAATAATAAATTAAATGAAAATGAAATAAGATCTAGAGAATTGAACCTACCTTTGAATGAAGTATCATTCCTCCAGAGGTTTGGAAAAATATCTCTTTTTTCAGGTTATGTATCAATGTCTTTGCATTTATTTTATGCAAAAAAGTGAATTTTGGAAAAATCATAGTTCCAACCCTTTCGCGCTGAGCCATCGATTTGTGCGCATTTGTGACATTTCCAACCATTACTCATGTGCGCCTAGTAAAGACTCAGATCAGCCTGTGCATCTGCAGAGTCTGATCAGAGTATTCACTATGCGCTCTGCAGAAAGATACTGACCCAAAGCTTCTTTAAACAATCGGCGAATATTCTAGTTGTCCTGAATGGCTGTACAGGGTGCTCAATGTGTGCGAGTCACGCACATGCAAAATTGTTTGAAATGCCACGCATAGGCTTATTTGTGACTTGCAGGGTTGTCACTTAATCTGCATAATTCGTATTGTAGAAAATTGCTGACCCAGGTCATATGATCAGCAAACTTGTAATCATACGTTAATTCAGGCCTTAGATCGTAATCATCTAACATATGCTATGGACATGTACGCTTATTGATTATTTTATTAACAAAGAAAAAAGAAAACAAACGTTAGGTTCTATATACAAATTTCATGGAAGTGTGATGATAAACTGTCCAATCTTAATATTCCTTCATTTTTTTTATAAAAAAAAAAATGTTACAAAGATCTCCCCCCTCTCTCTCGGCATCTCTCTGTCTCTCTCTGTGAGTGTGTGTGTGTCTGTGTGCGTAAGAATGATTCATTTTGTATGGGACGATTTGCAAGGCTTTCACTTCTTCACGCTTCATTGTCCATAGCTGGAGGGCACTAATTGGACGCTGTTTGATATGTTTATATTTCAGGAAGAGAAAGCGAAATTAAAATCTGAAGTGAGAACCAAATTCTGTTTGGGAAAGAAAAAAAACCCTCTCTAGCACATTATCATTCTATCCAACATTCCGACACATTATAGAACATATTTACGGAAACAAAGTGAGACATAAGGTGTCTGTTAGTAAAGAGCAATCATATTCAATATCAACGGTATTTACTACTCCATTATATTTTATTGAACCTTTTCTTTATTCTAATCACATATTGTAAGGTCATCTGCAACCCTTTTAATTTGTAATAAAACTTTCATCAGATAATGAATTACAAAGGAAATTCCCCTTACATGGTGTAGGTAATTTTGATTCATTCAATCCGAATTCATTTTGAATATTCAAATATAGATTGAATTCGCTATCATGATCAAAATTATGATTATGAGTGTATTGAGATCTCTTGTCACAATATCATACTCGAATCCAAAGACAGGATATTCTATTGTGAGTCATCAAAACATTGGAACAACCGCCGAAGAAAATTGCATTTTCTCTGCTTTGGAGACCCTTCCACGATGGTTAATTTTCAAATGATTAAAGTGGGAACTAACTCTACCGGGTATTATGCATTTAGTTTACATGATTTTTTATGTTTTGGCAGGGAACTTGGTGTGGCAACATGATAAAAGAGATTATAGTTTAGTATGACACACAGATGAAAGAAGACAGCAACTTAATACAACGAACATGTACTATTTGGACAGATCAAATGCACGAGAACCCTTTGACGGGAACGGCATATTGATTGCAAGAATCAGTTGACAATCAGTTTTTAACCATTGTCCACTTTTAAGTGTTACAGGGTCATCGAGAGATAGCTTTTGTATATTCAATATAAGGGAAACATGGTCAAATATGCCTCGAAAAGATGGTTTAGATATATCATTTGAAAATATTTTAAAAATAGAATGTTTATATCATTTCTGTTAAAACAAGGTAATAAATTCTCGCTTTTTAGGTAGTATCTGGATATGACGTTTTTATATTTTGAGTGAGCCAATCTAGTATAGGTTTGATGTGGTTGCACTCGATAATAAATGAATAAGTGATTCCACTTCTATCTCACAGAAAGTGCCTAGGGGGTCTGATTTGAATTTCATTAGAATAAAATGGAATAAGTAGGTAATATTCTAAGGTTTATTCGTGTTTGTAGCCACTGTTAACACGCATCCTTCTAAAATGAAAAACTATACTGTAAATATACTGCCTGTCATTACTCGAATGGTTGCAAGGGAGAGTAAAAAATATCCAGCATTTTCATGCTCCTTTCTTTCCACGCGCAGCTATATACACACATTATATATTGGTGAAAACTACATCCATTCGCCAATAACGTGGTCAGTTTACTTTAAATGAAAGTTATGTTTACACAGTGTTTTGTACTCTGATGTATGATAGGTGTTTTGTCTATCATAGATTCTTTGCTAGAGGAACAACAACGTTTTGTAATTAAGTTTCTGGTCGCAGAAGGTGAAAAGCCGAGCCATATCTTTCACAAGCTTAAAAAAAAATTCTGATAAATGTGTATCCCGTTCAACCTTCTACAACTGGGTTTATCAGTGTCGTGAGGGCAGAATAAGTGTTTGTGACAGGCCTAGCAATGGGCGGCCAGCTGAGGCGTTGACCCCAACAATGGCAGCAAATGTTCCTTTTGACAAAAAAAAAAAAATAAAATAAAAATGGTCGAGTAGCTTTAGAGGAGTTATCCAACAATTTTAGCATCAGTAAGGCATTGGTACACAACATTTTACACGAACTACTAAGCATGAGCAAGGTTAGTGGCAGGTGGGCGCCTAGACAGATGTCCGCAGATCAAAAGGCAGCCAGAGTAACCAACGCGAAAGAACATCAAGTCATTTAAATCGTGAAGGAGATAGGTTTATGAACCGCATTACTCCTGGAGATGAGATGAGGGTTCATTATTCCGAACTTGAGACAAAAGCTTAGTCAAAGCAGTGGAAACGAGCTGGTTCCCCACCTCCTAAAAAGTAACCAACTGAAAAAATGCTCTCTGGAAAGAAATATCAGACCAGGGCGACTTTGATATCTGCTGTTATACAGTACCTAAAACACAGGTCTACATCATGGTTCACAGCGGAAAAACTAAAGCTCCCACGAAGATGGCAAAAGTGCATAGACGTAGTTGGAGAGTATTTTGAATAAGAATAGATTGAATAGATAGATGTTTTTTTTTTTTTTTTTTTTGAAATATTGAATGGTTTTCGAAAACGAGTCAGAAGTCATGATATTTTCTGGCCGTCCCTCGTATATATTGATGTCGATCTTTCTCGTCTAGTCCGAACCCCTGTGTTCAATACAATTGTATTAATTATATACAAATTTGTATGAATCATACACAGTGAAAGTTTTGTGAAAGTAAAATGTAATAGAAATGGAAAGTTAGTCCCAATGAAGAAATTAATATTTTTCAAAATATGCGTTAAAGCATTAAAGAATGCCGACCAAGACACCATTTCAATTCATTTTTTAATTGAATCACAGTCGCGTTTTCTAAATCTTTTTCCTATATGAAATAATTAGTCACAGAGCCTTTAGCAAGTATTATTCCCATTTAATGTAACCATTTAACTTTCATTGCATGAACATAGCTTTTGTAAAAGAGCATTTACAATTGTTGTTATTCAAATATGTGTTAATTTTCTTCTTTTCCAATATGATTTGTCTCAAGTTTTCTAGATTTGTATAAGGATAAGAATTCCTACGGAATTTATATCTGCACTTGAATTAATACTTAATAACTTAAGCGCTGTTTCACCGGAATCAAGTTTCGTGTGCTATACACCACTGAATCTATCCATATCAATTCGTTTTTTCAAAGTTTACATTAAGACCTGATATTTCAGAAAATCAATTTATTGTTTTAAGCACAGCATAACGGGATTCTCTCGTCCCATCTAATAGAAGAGAAGAGTCATCTGCAGATTGCAATATGATAAATTATTCGACCCTTACTTTATGTCAGATACTTTCGTCAGTCAGTCTATGTCATCTATTTCCTAAGAAGAACTTCTGAGCAAACAATATATAGGTTAAGATAACACGGGATCACCCTGTCTGTGGCCCCTTTTAACTGTCACCCTGTTTGTGTTTGCTTTCTCTAGGTATACACGTAATAGTGCCTATACTTATATTTTTGACATGGAATTTGATACAAAGGCCAACTTTAATTGACCAGTTGTGGCTGTAAATCTAGGAATCCACCGACCAATCAAATCATTTATTCAGCCCGGAACTGACGTTACGACGGTTAGGTCACCAAACACCTTTTTTGTTACCTGCTACTCTCCGTAATATTGCAAAATAACGCCGTTTAAAATCGAAGCGGGACTTACTGCGGAGTCAATTAGCTTGACCAACGAAGTAAGTGGGCGGGGCCAGCGATTTGTCAAATATTCAGATATTGTCTGGGTTTGCTTTCTCGAGGTATACACGTAGTAGTACATTTTTTTTTACATTTTTAACATGGGGCAAACGTTTATTATCTTAAAGTGAAATTATTTTGTTCCAATATATTTTATAGCAATGGGAGCTACAAACATCACATCAAGGACTCTTATCATTTTTCATTTTTTAGTGTTTTTGTAAGCTCATCGTATCTAAAGACAACTCCAAGGCTTTCTCTTTGGTCAATATCTTTTACCTAAGACTTTTGAACTTGGAAAATGAATTAAAAAAAAGTTTACATAAAATTTCACGAAATTGTTTATCTTAATTCAATATTTCCGTTTTGTCGTAAATATAATTTTAGATTTTCTATAAAGGGTATACAAGTAGATTTTTTCTGATAGTTTTGTTTTTCTATATTGCAAAAGTATTTCATTTTTTTTTTTTTTTTTTTGTAAGGATAAATGTACCCTTTAGCTCTGCATCCTTAGGGTAAACAATTGACAAATCGCTGGCACTGCCCACTTTCTCCTTTGGCCATTGACTCCAACAGGATGTCCCGCTTCGATTTTATATGGCGTTATTTTGCAACATTTATGACCAGTAACATGTAACAAAAAAGTAGAATGGTTGGTTGGCGACTTGAAAAAGATGTGGTTACGACGTTTTTCTTTCATACAAATGACGACCGATGTTGGAGTACAAATATCAATTCCGGGCTGAATGATTTGATTGGTCAATATATTTCTGGATTGAAAGCCGCAAGTGTTTGCGAGTGTATGCCTGAAGATTAGGTTGTAATTTAAAGCAACTGTTCCAAATCATGAATTGATATGCCATTTGGTGTATTAATATACTAGATAGGTTTGAAGAAAAAAATCTGCCAAGGGGTTCAACATATTTCCCGAACAATTAGTCCTTTATTCCTATATAAAGTACGTGTACATATTTTATTATGATTTAATTTTTAGCATTGTTTATCAAAGACAGGCGTTCTGATTGGTCGATAAAAATATCCATAACTCCGTGAACAAAATTTGAGCACGCAGTGATATTGTACGTTTCCGCAATAAATAGTCCCATACAAAATGATATCAAAACTTGTAAAATATTTGCCTTTTTCGCTCGATGCTATCAAATTATAAAAAATGAAGATAATAATGTTTGTTTTCATGGAAGTATGAACCGAAAAAATAAATCACTCTTATGTATGAAACCGCTCCGCGTATTCATACAGTGTGATTAGTTTTTTCGATTCATACTTCAATGAAAACAAACAAACAAAAAAAAATAGTATCTTCATCTCTTAAATTATATAATTTTAGAGTCTATTAAGAATCGTGAATTCTAAGTGGATAAAATGTCTTAAATGGTTGGTTTTCACTAAATAGAATGTCTAGAACTTATCTACCATTCTGGTCTATCTGTCTTTTGTCGAAAGTTAAAAAAGTATACCTTGGATTTAACTAAAAAATGATTATATATCAGGCGACTTTAAAGAGACGACCGGCCCTTGAATTTAATGATCTAAGGAAAGTTGCAGATGATTATTTCTGCTCTATGGAGATCATTAAAACAAAAAATAAACAGTATTTTGTTATACATAATTATCCCCCGATCTTATTCTTGAACCTCGCTATTGCAGATTAATTTAAGAGATGAAGAGAATATTTTTTGTTTTCATGGAGGTATGAACCGAAAATCCTAATCACACTGTATGAATACGCGAAGCGGACTCATACATTGTGTGATTAGGTTTTTCGGTTCATACCTCCATGAAAACAAAAAATATTCTCTTCATTTCTTATAATTTAATATCATCGAGCGAAAAATGCAAAAAAATCAACAAATTTTGATACCTTTTTGTAGTGAAATATTTTGTGCGGAAGCATACAAAATAGCTGCGTACTCAAAATTTTGTTCATGGAGGTATGAATTAAATTTTTCGACCAATCAGATCGCTCGTTTTTGATAGACGAAACTAACAATTAAATTATAAGTGCTTTAAAAATAAACTTTAACAAGCGTTTCCTCATATATCTCTATTTCATCTCAAAAAATAATTAGATAAATACTACCGTTGTTGTCCATTCTACCTGAATCACGATTTTTCATCAAAATATTAGCATAAATCCTTTGAAGGGATGTGTAGGCGAGGGCTTATTTATAACCGTTGTCGTGAAATGAGGAAAAATAGCAGAGCAATGTGAATTTATTAATTAATTACAACAGAAAAGTGTAATTAATCATATAACTCCCAACCGAAATGTCGGTTCTGAGATGTTCTTCTGTAATTTATACACGAAACGCTATGATTTTTTTTCTGTTGATGTCTAAGCCATATTTCTATTCATAATGCATGCAAATAAACAATAATTAACAACTGTTTGTGCCGGTAGTATGGAGGAGTAGAATAAATTAAAGCATAAGGAATAACCCCTTTGTAAATGCATATGGCTATACAAGAATAGACTAAGGTCCAGTCTATGTCAGTCTTGGCAGTCTAAAGTTTTTTCGTCATTGAGTTGGTTGATGCCCTGGTCGTTATCGTCAAGATCATACGGATGTTTTCGACCTATTACAAATATCCGGCTTGCTTATTTCTTCTATTTCATAATCAAAAGGCGGGACTTTCTTTTTTATAAGACCAGTATTCACGGCATATTCTCTTATAGTTGCACATTTTTGTGGATATTTGAAAGAAATATACATAATCTTTTAAAGTTATTTATATTATCTCTTTAGCTAACTGCTTATGGTTTGCTAATGTGATCTAGTTTTCTTTGAACGTGGTAATAGTGACAATCTTCATTTTTATATCGGATGCATGCGAGCATCTATGATATGTTGGACAAAATACTTGGTCAAACTTTAGAAAAACCTCGTTTACAGCACCATGAATACTTCCAATATTTTCAATCAATATACAAAGCCTTATCTTGACGTTCCAGTCTTTAAACAATTAGGTTTGGTAAACGATTCTTTGCTCATAAAGGTCGTACTTAAAGAAAGAAAACCAGAATAATAACCTAGATATAGTTCTCAAAATAGATATATTATTATAATAATTATCAACAATTAGAATTATCATTATCTACATTGATCTTCTTATAAATAAGTTGAAATGTGTCACAGAAACTGTTGCCTTGTATATTTTCTTGTCATTTGACCATCAGTTGTGACCTTGAACTTGGGAGTATCCACCAGAATCTTACACAAGACACCAGTTCTCTACAAGGGGAACAACTGTGCCAAGTTACTTTGAAAACCATCGATCATGTAGAAGATAAGCCTCGGGCAAGAATTTGAAACACACTCTAAGACTACCACTCACGCACACACTCACACATGGAACGGCTTAACTCTATATGCCCCTTGATATAACATGGTGTGGTCATAAAAAGGAACCGACAGGAAGTCTGCTACATATTTACTAGATGACACAATCGACCAACCGCAGCTGTCAAACAAATAATAAGTCTACCAATGAAATCATTCATTTAGACAAGCAGTGTTTTTAACTCATACATTTGCCGTCATTGTCGTTAAGTTTTAATGCTGGGTTGGCGACTTAAGCGTCGTAGCTACAGCTTATTCAAACTGTTGTTACGACGATTTGGTCAAAAACCAATCAGTCTAGGTTTGTTTTACATACTACTAACCATACATTTTGCAAAATAAAATAAAATAAACGCAATTTAAAATCAAACTAGAGTAAATGGGCTGGGCCATCGGAGTCAATGGTCAATTTAAGACTAGTCCAAATTGAAAGAAATTGAAAATCGCAATCAGAGAAAGTGAGCTTAGAATGACTTAAAGCTATAAAAGGTAGAAAATATTGTGAACATAAGGGGAATGGCTTGAAACAACCCATTTCTCTTTTTTACACAATATTTTCTTTTGAGAGATACATAAAGGGCGTAAAGGTTTTGAGCTGTGCTGTAGAGGATCGAACTGATGAAATGAATTATGTCGTAGCAGCAAGTCGGTTATCGCCCGTATCTTTCAGAAACTAATCTTAGTCTTTAGGCAAAATTGTTGTAAGAATAATGCCTCACATCAAATGTTTTGAAATAAAGTCATATCAATCAAATAAAATGTTGTCAAAAGAGCAACAGATCTTGTGCAGAAATGGGAAAGGCCCGACAAAGATGAATGGGATTCTTCATGCAGATTTTTCAAGTCGTGGAGATTTTGACAGCCGAGATATATCTCTCATTGACATCCGATAAAAATGCATGCATACAGACTAAAATAAATCATTTTTGAATAGTAAAACAGACTGTAATAAGAATTAATTTACGTAATGAAAGTAGCGCCATGTGTAACTGGGTCAAGGAAACTCTAAACTGGCCGGAGTAAAGATCGTTTGTATAGATTTCTTTTTCTTTTTTTAGCATTACGCTTTTGACAAATCATTTTCATTATGGATTTTGTCTATCGACTAAAGTAATTCAATTTTAGTTTCTTCAATCAAAATTCATGTGTTTTGATTGGCTGATGTTTCCTTTTTTTCATACTTTCATGAACAAAATTTTGAGGACGCAGCTATTTTGTGTACTTGTGGACAAAGTAGATCAATACTATTTTTACTCAAAACTAGTAAAACATTTGGCTTCATTGCCTTGGTGGCATTCAATCATAAGAAATGAACAGACTAGTTTTTGTTTTCAACTTAATTACACTTATGCATGAATCCGGTTAGCTTAATCCTACAGCGTGCTTATGTTTTTAGGTTCATAACTCACTACATACAGAAATATTTTCTTCATTTCTAAAGGTGTTGTATCGTTATCCAATTCGAAGGGTTTTGTTTGTTTGAATGGGGTTTAACACCTCATTTTGACAATATTTCAGCCATATCGCGGCGGTTGGAGCACCTAAACATGGATTCTTGGTATTCTCACACAAGTACTTCCACTGCATCCTTTCCGAGCCTCCAGCTGCTAAACCCACTTAGGTTTACAATTTTCCATCCATTGGTGGGAGTCAATTGTTGTAAAGGATATAAGCCGCGACCGAGGATCGAACCCGAGACTTCATGATTGAGAGTCCGACGCGCTATTAACCGCGCTCTGGCCGCGGCCGAATCGTTAGGATGGAGATGAGTGACCAAAGCGATTACCTTCATTTTCAAGGAACAGGCCGATATGGCACACTAAATGGGTCAAAAGTCCACTTATGGTCTTATACGCGTAAAATTGTATGCGCTCACACAATCTAGGCGTGTGTGCTAAAATGCTGAGCGAACAAGAGCATAAATGTGCGCGTATGCATAAAATAACAAGTGCTCACACAATCTAGAAGTTGACACGTGTACTCGCTTAAGCCTAACAGGTTTAACAGTAGAACTTACACATGCTCGCGCTCTTTATGCTCAATCTGATCAACGTGGACTTTTGACCAAAACGGTATACCATCAGCCAAAGCCAAAAAAATACTTAGGAGCGGTAACAATAGATTAGTGTTGTCGTGATATAGATAGGTGGAACATTCGCTTTAATAGACACATGTTAACTCAAATATTACCGGTTAAAACCACTGCTACCTGTTAATTGCTGTATTTTCTTATTCGCACACACACAAACATACAAACACACACATGCGCACATATGTGTGTGCGACTCTTATCCCATTCCGATACAACAAAATTATAGCTGGTCAAAATTAAAAGAAGCTGCAGACGATAATTTCAAGTTGATGAAATTTTTTTGTATAGAAAACATTGTGGATAACGAAGAAATTGCTTGATACATTTTCAACAATATTTTCTAAAGCCTTTAAATTTGGGTGCGTAAAAGGAAGGATTGAATTGGAATGGGTTAAGTTAGATTTGAAAGAAAGAACTATTGGGTTTTTTACAATGTAAGCTTATGCAACTCTTAGAAATCTCATCTTTCCAACTTTGTTTCTTTTATGACTGGAAATAGCTTGAGCATCATCACTGAAACTTAGTCTATTCGCCATTATCATATCGGCCTTGACCTACTTGTGCACTTTCGTTTTAAGTAGAGACTATATTATACCGATGTCAAAATGTTAAATATCGATTGACGTATCACCGCTTTCAAAAGAGTAAAATCGATTGATGACTCAAATCCTTCATTATACAGAAAGTGAACTTTGAACCCCAGCATTTTTTGAAGCAATTAAGATAGCTTTGAGTGATAAAATAGGTGAGCTATAGTTACAGAATTCAGGTAACAAACCATCTCTCTGCTTTTCTGAAGTCCCTGACCACAAATCGATGGCTTAGAGCAAAAACATAGTATGGTACTATACAATGTATAGAGTCATACTATGCTTTTGCTCTAAGCCATCGATATTTTATCGAATAAATGTTGTTTATTACCTGAGTCTAACTACAATGTTGAGGGTCTGAGGATGTGATCAGAGTTCCGTCTATTGTTGGCTTTTCTAGACAACAAGGTCCTGTCGTATTTTTAAGTGCTATGAAGAGGAGTCATACACTAGTGTGATAAAGTTTTAGATACCTGCAAGGTCGAGGTCACAATTCTAGGTCGAACATTCGAATCGAGCTTAGTCAGAGCATTTCTCCTACATTTGTGCATTAATCTGGGACATTTGTTCTCCACCATGAGATGATGTTTCGTATAGTACTTATTTTGAGACAATTCTAAGATTTAGGCCAAGGTCGGATATTTTGCGGGATCGTCATGTCCTACGAAGGCGTTCTAGATTTCTGTGTCATGAATATTGAGCACAGCATGGGAACATCGCTTTTGCTTATGTCGAAAATTTTAGGACAGACAAAATTTTGGTTTCTGAAAACACAAACGGACTACATTAGACAGAGAATTGTAATTTTGAAACAATCCACGAGTTAAAGAAAATGAATAGAGTTTGTATGTTGTTTGACCACAAACTATGATATAGGATGGAAACAATTTGTTTTACGGGCTCTAAGCATGGACTTAGAACAAACCGGCTTTTCGCAGAACAAATTTATTTGCCATAAATACTATGTTATTATATTATTCATCTCATTGGATGTAGAAGGTATTCTGCTGTTGACACATATGGGACGTCCAACACAGCTATATGCGAACACAAACACAGACAGACAGCTGTATTTATAGTATTTTCATTTCGCACGATGTATGACAATAAGTTTTGTTTGGCATTTTTTCTAGAAATGATTTACCATTTGGATGTGCATATAAAGTGTGAAATTCGTGAAACTAACAACAAATTAAAAGAAGTTCAAGACAACGAATTGAAGAAAATGATATTTTAAATATCATTGTTATTCTGGGTAGAAAACATTTGGGTAAATGAAGAAAATGCTTGTTACAAGCAATTTCTTCTTTTCCCCCGATGTTTTCTTGAAGGGAGTTACAAAGCAAATTGTGCTGAAATGGGTAAATGTACGAGATGCATTATCGTCTGAGACGCTATATTCAAACTGTTTTCCACTCAAAATATGAACAATAGCATAAAAGTTATTTCCTGTAATAATTAATTTATATATCTCTCTGGTAGAGCGGCTCTGTATTCAGTCATCTGCTTGTCAGTGCTTCGCCCAATCATTCCGTTGATATGTAGCACCTCTATCCGACAAACAGATGACAAATGGATTGTTAATATAATGATTTTATTGTTAAAAATGAAATCTTAAATATTAATTTACGTGTAACTTATGGAATACGAATATAAATACGTCAAATTGGCTAGTTTACGGGGTTTAGCGTATGATAGGTGTCAAAATTATAATTCACTGGCTGTTTGCCTCGTTTATCAACCACTCTTGAATTATGAATATAAAATTCGAAAAATTTGCATATGATAATGTTTAATTGACAAGTTTATCTAAATATGATTAAAATAGCTTGATGTTCGTTGAATTAAAGTTGTCTTTTAAGCAGTTAACATACGACCTTTGATCTTGAAACTGAATGCATGAATGAAAATTATATGTTGACATTGAGGTAATGAAGATACACTTTTGCTCCAGTCGTTTCCTATTGTCCGCCTTCTTCTCTCATTCTGTGATGAATTCGAAAGTGACATGTTTGCACCAAAAGCTCATTGTTCCTTTCAACGTGCTTCGGTGACTCACAGATCGTCAGTAAATGTAGGTAGCACTGCCTGGGGTACTGAAAGACGAACTCTTTAATTTCAAATGATTGCCTTGGCAATTCTTTGCGTTTACTTGAATTGCAAAAAGATTGGTTTGAAAGTGCTAGGTAATTGTAGCAATATTTATACCCACCTTATTAAAACAATCTTAGGATTTTTACTGTATTGCAAAATTTCAGACCGGTCTAAATTCAAAGATTCTGTATACTGCAATTTAAAGCTGATTTTATTTGAAAATAATAATTCAGGAAAATAGAAAATACTGTGAAGAAAGAAGAAGAAACTGCAAATTTATCTTTCTCCAACAGATGTTTCTCACGTATAAAAACACATAAACGTAAAAAGAAGAGATTTAACAAGTGGGACGAAACTTACATTTTTTAAAAGCGAAGTGGAACTTCCTGTCGGAGTCAATGGACGAGACCAACCGAATAAGTGGGCGGGGGCAAGCGATTGGTGTATTCCTGGACAGCCAATGAAAGTCATGGGTTTTGCGTGACCAAGTGGGACGAAGCGACTCTAAATCTGAGTGAAATTCGAGGGTTGGGGGTTCGAAACCTGACTGCGCCGTTGGCCAAGTGAGTTTGTCCATGAGCAGTACATTTCAGAGCCTAGTACGAGTAACACCAAGAAAACACATAAGTAAGTGGAATCCAGCGTGACATAACTGAAAGATTTTTCAAAGCGGTTGTACACCCCAAACAAAACAAAAAAACACTGTTCATTTATAAATCGATTGAACATTCAAATAGCTCCTTTAGACCCAGAGTGCAATGTCGACATCCGACGTTATAAAGGTGACATTTAGGTGAAACATTTTCGTTCAATCATTTTCAAGTTTATTTACGACATTAATGGCTTCCATCAACGATTTGTTGCTTTAAATGTATCCGATCATATCATTTGTAAAGTATTGTCGTTTGATATTGCTGTGTTGTTGCGTGGTGTAGTCAGCAATTACTAATTCTTAGCTAGCGAAGCGTCAGCTTTGACAGCTTAAGTTAACAGACAAAATTTTGAGGTCATCTCAATGTTCAACGAATGCAAACTGCCACTGGAGGCTTACCCACTAATTGTTTTGAATGTCGACGCCATAAAAGTAGTTTTTATGTATTTCAGGAATATGGCCAACTGTATTCAAAAAGCATGCTATTTAAATCATTCCAACTTAATTCCGCGTTTTAAGCATCTCAATAAAAAAGTATTTGGAAAAACATTGTAGACAATGAAGAAATTGCTTGTGACAATTTCTTCATTGTCCACAATGTTTTCTAACCAACAAGCAGTATTTCTTAAATTCAACTAACTTGAATTTGTCGTCTACAACTTCGTTCAATTTCGAACCAGTCTAAGTTTGTGTCATATTGTCCTAGGCTACTTAACCCCATTTATTTATCATAAAACTCTTTGGCAAAGAGGATTGATTAACAAAACTATGCTTTGCTAGCTTATAGTACTATCAGTACTTTGAATACACAAATACACCCGAAAAAAGACAATCATTTCACCAAGTTTCTTTAATATTTGCACAACGATACATATATCTGGAATGTATGCTGAGCGAATATGAAAACTTGACAATCCGAACATTTTTTCGACCAAACTTTTGAAATCAAATATACCGCAAGGATTTTTTTCGCGCATTAAGACCACAAAACATCTAGCTTGTCGTAGAGATGCGTATATACAAATTTCCGAGCGATAGGGTGCTATGTTTGTAACGTCAAAAAGCTATGTCAAAGCGTGAAATGTCAAGATAAGATTCACATGCTGATCAAAAGATTACACTTATGCTTTCAATATTGACTGTGTCAACATCTAGCATCTCTAATAGCAACACTATGCCCCCTAGTGGATCCTAGAACATTTATGAACACTGCCTGATAAAGATGTCTCCCTTATTCAACTAAGGTATGTTCAAATTCCCTGACGTCGGAGGAGAATTTTGCTGCTGAGAAAGACGACGGTCTAGCTCGAAAGCTCTGTCGGATTGAGTTCAGGACTGCGTGTCGGCCAGTCTAAGACTTCAATACCGGCATTTCTCAGAAAGTCTTGCATTCGAAATGCTGTGTGACCTAGCATTATCGTGATGCAACGTAAGACCAGGACCGTGTGTCTGCACAAAGAGGAGCAAAAACGGTTGTAATATCTAACCTCTGAAAAGGTTAGTGGACAAGTTGCCTTGAACAATAACAAGGGGAAAACGTCATCGAGCACAAAGAATCCCAATGCCATAAGACTTCCGCCGCCAAATCTGTCCATTTCTCTGACACAAACTAGGACAAGACGATCTCCAGGTCTGCGATACCTACGTACCCTATCAGCCTCCAGCTGCTATCCCAACATGTCACCATCCCAACAAAAAAGTTATCAAAATCGCGACCAATGTCGGTGCTCAAAGTTCATTTCTTGTCTGAATGATATTATTGGTCAACTGATCATTTGATTGACAGACGCGATTGGTCAATTGCAGGGTAGTGTTGTAATGGGTAGTGCAACATAGATAGATCAGACTGCAAACAGTCCATGTTACAGAGCTCAGAGCTTGGTGGCTCCTTCTCAAGTGCCATATACCCATTACAAAATCGACTTTCTCTGAAAATAAATCATAAAGCCCACCTGTGCTTATCCAGGTAGAGTTAGCTTCATACATCATTTTATGACTACTTATCCAATCGTGTAAATTGAATTTACGCACGTGTCCCTTAAATTGTCAACGGCAATAAAGCTTTTCAACATTCAGTCAAAATTCTCAGATTTATATTTGACATCCAACGATTTACTGCAAGTGTATATCCATCCTCAAATGAAAAGCAGGCCTAGAAATTTCGTAAGTGAATAATTTGCTGATCGCTGGCCCGGCCCACCAACCTCCAACAGGAAGTGAAAGTAAAGGTAGAGAAAACGGCATTACTTTGCAAAAATTATGATCAGCAGCATGTAATAAAAAGTAAATGAGTTGGTTGGCTACCTGACGTCGTAACTACAACATGTATGAAGTTTAGTTACGGCGTTTGAATCTTTAAACGAATTAAAACGATTATCATAGATATCAGATTTCAAAGTTAATCTTTGGCATAAATGAATGATTTGATTGGTCGATCGATTTTTTGACTGACAGCGGCGATCAGTCAATTGAAGGTACTGGCATCAATGTGTTTTCAGTAATTGACCAATTGCGGCCGCCAGTCAAGGAATAAACAAATAATCAAATAATTTATTCAGTCCCGGACCTGAACTTTTCAACTCCAACATTGGCCGCCTTTCAAGCTGCTGTTACCACGTTAAGGTCACCAACCAAACATTTTACATTTTTGTTACATGTTACGGGCCAGAAATTTTGCAAAATAACGCCGTTAAAAATCGAAGCGGAACTTCCTGTCGGAGGTAATGGACGGGACCTAGGGAATCAGTGGGCGGTGCCAGCGAATGGTCAAATGTAACTTGTAGTAGTAGAGATCGGAGTAATCTACGAAGAGAAACATTATTTTTTCAAGTAAGGGACTCTATGCATCAACCCTGGAAATATTGCGTGTGTCTTAAATAAAAGGGATCACGGGGGGCCAAGAATTTCGAAAGAATGAGGTCACATATATTTAGACATATAGAAAAACAAGTACCATACACATTAATGAGTAGCTTGCCGCTTGGATGGGATGGTGTAGGAAATGCCATGAACCCATGCTTGCGTGCTGCAGACATCAAGATATGATTTAAGAAATGTTGAAACGTCGTGAAACCTCACAAATTCGAGATGCACGTGACGTCTAATGAATTTCAATCAAATGGCAAATGCTCGGATTTAGGACAATATAACAGATGTTTTTAGCGCATACGCCTGTATTTTGCACACATTTCTTTTTGCATGAGAATCTTAACTAAGACTTTTGAACCATTTAGAGCACCATGTCCACATGGTCGAAAATTTATTTTTATTTTCATGCGTTTATTTCTTGATAAGCTATTCCTCCAAAATATATATTGGAGGATTTCTATGAATTGGTCTTGTGCCACTTAATTTCTCACGTAGTTTTTGCGATCTACTTCTGTAACAAACAAAAAAGAGAACTAAAAGTAATATTTTATAGCTGACCAACATAAATATATGAATTTGGATGTTAATTTTGTTCTGTCGATTAATTTCAATGACATAGTAATTGCAAGAAATTAAATAAAACCTCGTACCTTTTTTTTCATGGCAAAATACCGATAAGGTTTCATTTTGTTATTTACTTTGTAAATGAAAAGGTAAGATCTAAGTTCGATTTCGACAATGATTACTTTTATGATATCTAAATGTTCTTCCGATACAGGCGATTTTAGCCCACCAGAGAACAAAGTGCTCAAGGTGGACTATGAAGAAAGGTTAATCTCCATCATCCGTCCGTGTGTCTGTCCCCCGTAGATAATTACTTAAATGTTTTCTTCTCTCAAATTAACCGTGGGATTTCAAACAAACTTCACAGAAATGATCCTTGGGTCATGCCCCTTCAAATTACGTAACAAAATTCGAATCCAGGAAGAACACATGTTGTCATGGCAACAATAAACAACAACAACCTTAAAACATCTTCTACTCCCAAACCGCAAGGCTCAGAGTTTTGAGATTAGGCATGTTGATTCGCGCAAATGACCTCTATCGAAATACTACAAAGGATTGTTCTACTGTGAATATTTGCCCTATGTTGTGGAATCCTAGATTTTACATAGATATAAAAACAGAAATCTTTACATATCCTCTCAGAAACTAAATGGCATAGAGATTTCAAATTCAGAATACAGAATCACCTAGAATTACCTTACATAAATATTTCAAAATGTTACTTTAGGGTCAACATAGCACCCATGCTGTGGGTTTCACGATTTAACGAAGTAAAAAGAAAGGAATTTCAGAATTTTAAAAACCAAAAGACGTACAGCTTTCAAGGTTAGCACCCAAGTTCATCTCATGGTGCTCCACCTAAATAGGTAACACTCTCCTGTCAAATCCCTGTGATTTTAAAATTGAGAAAACATTGTAGAAAAAGAAGAAATTTCTTCTTTTTCAAAAACATTTTTCAACCCGACTGAATGATCATTGTTCAAATTAAAACCACTCTATATTTCAATCTCGAAAACCTTTCAATTGGGACAGGTCTATTTTATCAAAACAGGTAAGGGATATTATAGTCACCTTGACTACCTGGTATCGAAAATACCCCTATGTTGTGGGTTCTTGTATTAGAAAGTTATTGTTTATACTTTTAAGATCACGATTTATATTTTTATTTCTGTATTATTCGTAATGTTTATCTTGCTGATATCTAGGTCAAGTCTTAAAAGTGGGTAGTCCCGAAGTGTGTTCTTTTCGTCGAGATGAAAAATTCCGCCAAATAAGAATTTTGAGACTTTTTTTTAAAGAACGTTTTTTTGTTATTTTGAGTGAAAATATTCGACGTCGTCAAGGCTACTAGTTTAAGCCAATTGGGTACGCCTAAAATCATTTAGAATTCTTAAGATTCTTATTTAGCCGCTTTAAAATCTTAATGTAAAGAATGCTTTATCTTAAGAATCTGAATAAGAATCTTAAGAATCTCGACGAAAAGAACGCACCTCTGGTAAAAAAGTAGAAGACACGGACAATTGACCAATTACTCCTTTAGAAAAGGCCCACTGACTCCGAAGTCCCGCTTCGATTTTAGCCATTTCCCGTTTAAATACGGGACTTTACGATCCTTTGATTTTATACTAAAGAAAACATTGTGGAAACAGAAGAAATTGCTTGTAACAACCAATTTCTCCTTTTTCCACAATATTTTCTACCACATAGGATGGTTTCATTTCAAATGGCATCCAGTCTTCATTGTCGTCTGCAATCTCTTTCCATTTGGACTAGTCTAAAATTTCCAAAAACGGGAAAGGGTTAAACGGCGTTATTTTGCAAAATTCATGGTCAGTAGAATGTAACAAAATAATGATGTGGTTCGTTGGCGACCAAAACGTCGTAAATACAGCTTGAATAAGTTGTATAGTTACAACTTTTAAGTCGACAAACCAATCAAAAAGCTAAACAAATGGCAGCCAATGTCAGAGTTCATAGCTTAATTCCGAGATGAATGAATTATTTGATTGGTCAGTTGATTCCTTGATTGACAGTCGCGACTGGTCAAATCTTGGAATATTCGTGTTTTTGTCATAATACCATTGTTCGTTCATCGTCTAGAATATTTTGAAAATTGTTCAGGCCAAGTAAAAACGTAGGTGATCAAGCCAGTTCTCGGAAAACCATGTAACTGCTCTTAAGGCCTCAGGGCTTGTTCAGTCGTTCTTAAATTTTAGAAAAATCTGTGAATATTTACGTCAACTGAGAATACAGGTAATTAAGTTTTGGAGAAATTAGTCACAACAAAAAGCCCGCTTATTAGTAGGCCAAAACTTTTGCAAAGTCTCAGAATAACTCAGAATGCATATCAAATGCAGATAGGAAATCTAAGAAAAATTTCTCGGAACCAGTAGAGCTTCGGTGTCTAGAACCCCCCCCCCCCAATCAAGTAAACAACACAAGGAGCCTTACAGGCAATAGAGGTTGTCAGAGATCAGGTGAGCGGATAACGAGCACCATGGACCTCTTATCGGGCGTGTGTCTGCCGTGTGTGTTTAAAATTGCAGCCATATATCGGTGTAAATTTGTCAGGAGTACATTATCCACAAAAAAAAAATGAAGGAAAGAGTTTCATTTTAGAATGAGTGCTTATCTTGTCTTTCCTCGGTTAGTAGCTGTATTGTTTATCCCGCCCTATATCACTGATCTAATACGATATTAAAAAAGGACGAGCTACAGAAACACCTTGTACAACAACAGTCCACTTTACTGGTATTTCCCAAATGTTTTCGACCTAACGTCACTACAAGTAATTTGCAATTATCAAGTAAACGTAATGGCGCATTGACCATAAAACCGGCGTTAAATCGATTGTCAGCAGTCGATTATGATGCAATAAAACCCATTTATCAAACACAGGTATTGCCCTGTGATCATTACCAGAATTAGTTCTGTCATTGGCTCACGTGTGATGAGATATTACTAGATTAATAAGAGATGTAAATTAACGATATTAGCGCTATCAGTTCGACTTCGATGTCTTCTTTCATAGACATTTGGTATTTTTTCCGACTTTCGAAATGACAATCATCGATTTGTTGCTGTTTTTGATAACGACAGGCTCAAACATGGAAATGTATGGATTTTGCATATGTATGGTACAATTCTTGTAATCCAAAGCCGGATTTCAAGGTACCATGTAAACTTCCACGTCACAGTTTTTGCCTATTTTCAAGCCTGTGTGCGATTTTTTCAAGATTTCCTCCAGTTTCTTTAAAAATCCGACAGGTTTCGTAATTCCAACCAAAGTCACGTTGCTTAAATATGAAAAAACTTTATATCAAAACACCCAAAGCACTGCTGAATCAGAAATCTGACGAGTGGAACCAATATTTACATATTTGCAGGTTAAATTATGCTTAAAGCGGCTCTTGCACAGCTAATGAAAGCACAACTTTGGCTCTCAAATTTCTAACTGTAATGACTTCAGATATTTGAAAGAAGTTGATTAAGATGAATTTGTAATAAAAATGCCTGATCATAACTCATAACTTTTTGAAAAGAAAGAAAAGAAGCGAAAATATTTCGCGTTACGAGACGCAAAATAAGTCAACAAAGTACAACCCAAAAGTATTGATTGATTGATTGATTGAATTGGGTTTAACGCCGCTTTTAACAGTATTTCAGTAATATTGCGGCGGCTGGAGCACCTAACAATGGATTCCTGGTATTTCTCACACCAGTACTACCACTACATCCTTTCCTAGCCTCCAGCTGCTATCCCACTTAGGTTTACGATTATCCACCCATTGGTGAGAGACAATTGTCGGAAAGAATATTTGCCGCCGCCGGGGATCGAACTCATGACACCCATGATTGAAGATTAGGAGTCTGGTGCGCTACCGACTGCGCTATGACGGCGGCCAACCCAAAAGTAACCGATATTCAACGGATAAATAAGTTATCTGTCGCCATTGCAACGAAAAGTGTCTTATTTGTGGTATCCATTAAGTATCAATTACGTCATTGGCTTCCGCGAGTTATCGACATTTCCCGAAGACTAACGACCTCATCCGATAAATTCCGATGTTTCAAAGAAGTATCACATTTCATCGAATTTATAGTGAAATAAGTAGATTTAACGCACAGAAACAATGTTTACCGTGAAAATAACAACTTTTAGAAAAATAGATAATTTTCCTCTATCATTTTTTCTATAAAAATCTTTTCAAGAGCCGCTTTAAGTTTACGTATGTTAAGACGGGATTTATTTCGCTGAAAGTGAATATCTCTTCGTTGCTTTGAGATGATATTCGTAGTGATTTATTTAATATTTTACAAATGTGATCCTTCGGGTAGAAAGATACCCCTCGGGTAATCCGTAAAACAGCTACACAAAAAGAGGTCAGATCTAGCAGAGGTTAATCAGAAATAGAATTTTTTTAATAAAACTATAGCGAGGTAGAAAGGCCACTCAAGATCAATAAAAACTGCCAGAAACGAAAAGTTTCGACCTGTTCAATCTTGGCAGACGTTGCCAGACCTTAATTGTCGCTTTCCCACTTTTTTCGCGAAATAAGTCACATATACAACCATTAATGTAAGAACAGTTAAACATTTTTACAACTGACGAATCGCGGTTGTCGATCAAAGAAACAATCTACCAAACAAATCATTCATTTTGATCGAAAGAGAACTATGGCCAACATTTTTGTGATGTTTTTGTTGGTTTGGCGACTTAGTCGTCGCAACTAGAGCTTATTCACGAAATTTAGGTCGCCAACCAACTGTTTTAGTGTTTTGTCACATGTCAAAGACCATATTCTTTTTTTCAAAATAATGGCATGTTATATCGTAGTCTATCTTCCTGTACGACACGACTTAAAAAATGGCACATGCCATCTCTATACCACCATAGTTTTATTTACGGCTGAAATTTCCTGTAGTGTTTCTGCCCGGTGTATATGAAACTATGTAGTTGTCCCTCTTCAGTAAGAAAACCAACAACGCCAAAGAAATGGGGAGGCCTGATATTGTTGTGTTGGATGGGGGTACGGTTGCGGGTATAGTTGTCTATTTTCACCAAACAAGACAATACTAACTAGCCGACAGTCTCTGGAATGGAAGGTCTTCACAAACAGACTGAATGTTTCAAAAAATTGAGCTAGATATTAGTGCTTGGACATTTATAAATCATTAATAAATAAGTAAGTAGAAACAGACAAAAAACTCTTGAAAATGAATGAGCTGCAGGTACCACGTTTAAGTCGCCAAGCCAACAAAATGAGTTCGAATCCCAACTCCGACCAAAATGAATGGTGTGATTTGCCGCTTCTTTTTCTTTTATTGAAAGCCGCAATTGGTCAATTTAAAAAAACCGTTCCTTTTATTGATCCTAATTAAAACTCAAAGCATTGAAAGTAATGATGGTGGACGTCCGGTTTGGCTTAGTAGAGCGATATGCAAGTTTGGGTGTACAAATGAGCAATTTTCATATGGATAATCTTTTTTTAAGCAAAACGTCTCGCCTAGCCTGGTTTGTTTGATATGTACAATGTTTCTATTCTAGAGTCCTGAGCACGACCACAAGATCGGAAAAAAAGCCATGACAAACGTAATTTGTCCTTTACCAATGGAAATATATGTAATTTGCCTGTTAAGGCCGTTTACGCATTCACGATGTTCTCTACGACTCACCACGATTTACCCAGATTCCTCATGGTCAGAAAAATCGGGATGGATCGAGATGATGGGTGTTTATCGAGGCGTTTTCTGCTGATAATTTAAATGACGATGTTCCAATACTTATGCCGGGTCTGTTTCATAAACACCAATCCTTGACATCTAAGAAATAATTAAGAAACACTATTATCTTTCGAATTTAAATCATTGCAGCGGATCATATCATGGAATGTTTTCCCCAAAAGTGAACTATAAGTTTGTCAATCGTAAAAAAAAAAAAAAAAAAAAAAATCAATATCGGATGTAACTCGCAGGACTATTTTCATTAACAGCATCGCAGTAGCCTCCCTTAGGGATGCATTTAAAAGGACCATCCCTGGTTAGGAACCCGGAATCAATAGGGCGTGAAAGACCCAATTCTAAGACGTGAAATTATTAGTTATGACCTGTACACTAAGTGTGACTCACATGGGACATAAAAAAGGGATTTCCGAATTTTCATTATTTTATTGCCTTTTTTTACTAATATGGCTCGGAAGTTTAACATAACACTAACATGTTAGGGGCTTACATATCAGAGATGCGTCCGTGCCACTGAATATGCAAAAAGGACTGAACTGATACATATGAAAGTGCTAGCAAAACAGACAGGAAATCTGGGAATATAATAAAGCAGTTAAATCTCAATGAATGTACTAAGTTAAGGACACGGTCAAGGTCATCAGCTTTAATTTCAGCCGTAGATGGAAGACTTATCGAAGAGGAGACATTTAAATATCTTATCTGGAGAGCCATAAAAAACAGCAGATGCCACTGACCTATGATCTTTAGATCTGTCAGTAAACTGCAGCTTTAAAGATAAATAATACTCTTTCAACTCACCATATTCGATGTATTAGAGCAAAAACATAGTATGGCTCTATACATTGTAATACCAAGGTTATCAACAAAATGTTCCGTACGGATACAAAAATCAGGACTCTGATCAATTATGACTTATGAGTTTAAGAGAACTTACTTTAAGTCAACTTTACTGATGCTTAAAACAACATTATGACTTGGACTAAATAGAAAGGTTAAAAAATATTGAAGGTAAAGATTTACTCCCTGCAATGACAAAAAGGTTCAACATATTCTAGACACCAATGGGTGGATAATCGTTTACCTAAGTGGTATAGCAGTTGGAGGCTAGGAAAGGATGTAGTGGTAGTACTGGTGTGAGAAATACCAGGAAATCATTGTTAGGTGCTCCAGCTGCCGTGATATGACTAAAATAATGTTAAAAGTGGCACTTAAACCCCATTAAATCAATCAATTATCTTCTACATGTACACTTTTACAGGATAGAAAGTCCAAGACCTTCAAGGTGGGTGCTTAAGAGAATTCGAAGGACAGATCATAACATCCATCTAAACCCTTTCCCATTTTGCAAAATTTTAGACATGTGCAGACGAAAATTTAAAGTGGATTTAATCTGAAAATAACCAGTCAGTAGGGTATAAAATATTGTGGAAAAAGAAGAAATCGCTTGTTACAAGGAATTTTCTTCTTTCACTACAATTTCTTCGTAATTATAAATTCACGGAGACACAAAAACTAGAGATTTAACAGGAAAAGGTTAAAACACAAAAGAAATCTTCATTAGGACCTTTCGACTATGCAATTTTGCTGGTTGATTTGCGACTACTATCGCAGCAATATGGTGCCCATACTGATGCTTAATAACGCGTTTACAAATTATATGGACCATAAAATATCTTATTGGAGCAATAAAATCTTCAGAGAAGATCGGAATTTGTAATTTTTGTCTTTCTCTTCTTTTTTGGCATTCTTTTTTAACAGTATGGGTCCTTTATTGATCTAACATGGAATACATTTCCAACAGATGACCAACAAGGGTCCCATGTCGCTTGGATCTTAACAGACTTCTAACAAAAGTATATACCCATTCCTAAATAATCTCTCTTTTTCACACAAGAAAAACGCTTTGTAAAAAAAATATGATGATTGTAACACTTTATGCATTATCCACAATATTTTCTTCCCCAAATGACAAATATTTTTTTGTAAAAATCTATCAACTTAAAAATGGATTTTTAAAATTCTACCACTAAAAATTGTCTTTTGCAATTTCTCTCAATAGTGCCGCCGTCATAGTGCAGTTGGTAGCGCATCGGACTCCCAATCTTCCATCATGGTTTGACATAGGTTCGATCCCCGTCGGAGGCACATATCATTCACAACATTTGTCTCTCATCAATGGGTAGATAATCGTATACCTAAGAGGGATAGTAGCTTGAAGCTAGGAAAGGGTGTAGTGGTAGTACTGGTGCGAGATATACATTGTACCAGGAATCAATTGTAAGGTGCTCCAGCCGCCGCGATATGACCAAAAAATTGTTAAAAGTGATGTTTAACCCTATTCAAACAAACAAAAGGCAATTTCTTTCAATTTGGACTAGTACAAGTTTATTGTCTGTTAAAAGGTTAATCAGAAGAGGAATATAAAATTTTAATAATTAACCATTTCCTTCAACATTTTCTGCCTCATTTTATGGTTATTTTTTATATTAAAACCAATCTAAATTTTTATCTTCAAATAAGTGAATTTGGTCAAGTCTAAAATTTTGCAAAACAAGAAAGCGTAATTTTTTTTTCTGCCTTTCTGCTTTTCTTGTAGAATTGCAGACTAGAGGAATGAAAATAAATGAACAATAAGAAATAAATGTTTACAATATGAAATCTGTTTAAGTAGATTGCTTTTCTATGATTTCCTATTTAATCCAGAAATAAATGGTTTGAGATGTCCAAGAGATTCTTTTCTCGACCTGGCGTAAATTCAGTCGAAATGTGTCTTCGAAAATGACATTCTGCGACCTTGCAAGTCTTCTAACTAAATTATGAAATAAAAAGATTGAAACAAACAAACAAACAAACAAACTATTACCCCTTCCAACAAGGAATGGGTTGAACGCCACTTTTAACAGTCATACCGCTGCGGCTGGAGCACCTAACCATAAATTCTTGGAATTTCCCGAACCAGTACTTTCATAGCCTTCAGCTGCTCATCTCACTTAGATTTACGTTTTTCTACCCATTGATCTGAGATAAAGTCGGAAAAGATATTTTCAGCGACTTGGGATCGAATCCGGGACCCCATGATTCTCATGTAAAATAAAATGCGCTATGGTCGCGGCAAAAACAGGTAAACTAGAACATGAAAAGAATGTCATTCACTTTTTATCTATATAAACGACTATTTCTAGTGAGTAATTACGAAATTTCCCCCTTAAAAAAATATTAATTTGAATTTTTTATACTGGTATTCAGCAAGCAGAATGATACTCTAGACGAATGTAGAGGCAAATAGACAAAATGTACGGGTTAAAATTAATTTGATAATAGCCTCGTGGATACTTTACTTCCAAAAAGTATTCCATTATTTCCTTTTTAATCCGACGATAAATAAGCAAACTAAATTCGACCAATTGCGATATTTAATATTTATGTTTTTGATCATGCAATTTTCATCGAAGTCTCAGGAATTAACAACAACAACAAAAATTAATTATGGCTTTAGAAATGGTTAAAAGATTCTTAAACAGCTAGTTTAGACGACCTGATTGGAGAAGCGATTAAAACATGAAATCGAAAATTTCTCCAGACCATTTGAGTAAAAAAATAAGATTTAAAGAAACAAAAAATCACGTCCAGAACAACTTAACAGGACCATGTACAACTAGACAAGACACGTTATATCTCTTTTGTTAGTTTCTTAGGCCAGAAGAGCTATAACGATGGCTTTTGCCCGTCTGGGGTCCATCCGTGCGTCCACGCGTCTGTTGTTCGTCCGTTGACTTTTCCTTAGTCAACAGTTTTTTATCGGATTCTCTTCAAACTTTCTCAGAATGATTGTACTATCATAAGGATCGTTCCTTTCGAAAATGGGTCAGATCCGTCAAGGAACACAGGAAAAGGGGCCTTATTAAGATTTATTTAAATAATCCTCGTTTACACTCTAGAGTCTACAATTTTCACCGGATTCTCTTCAAACTTATCCAAAATGATTGTACCATCATAAGGATCGTTCCTTTCGAAATTTGTACGATCCATTAAGAAACACAAGAAAGAAAAGGGGCCTTATGAAAATTTAATTAAAAAATCTATTAAGAATCCTCGTTTGCACTGTAGGGTCCATAATTTTCACCAGATTCACCAGATTCTCTTCATACTTTCTCAGATGGATAATTCCATCATAAGGATCCCTCCTTTCAAAATTGAGTATGATCTATAAAGAAATACGGGAAAGGGGGCCTTATGAGAATTTAATCAAAATGATTTTTGTTAACTCTGTAGAGTCCACAGTTTTCATCGGATTCTCTTCAAAACTTCTCAGAATGATTGTACAATCAAAAGGGTCGTTCCTTTCAAAAAAGGGTCAGATCCGTCGAAGAACACAGGAAAAGGGGCCTAATTAGAATTTAATTTAAAAATCCTCGTTAACACTCTAGAGTCCCCAGTTTTCATTGGGTTCTCATCAAACTTTCTCATAATATTTTTGTTTTTCGAACACGTAATGATCCGTCAAGACACACAGGAAAGGGGCTTTATAAATTTAATTTAAAAATCCTCGTTTACACTCTAGAGTCTACAGTTTTCATCGGATTCTTTTCAATTTTTCACAAAAGGATTGTACCATCATAAGGATCGTTGGTCGTTGGTATGATCCGTAAAGAAACACGAGAAAAGGTGCCTAATTAAAATTTAATTAAAAAATATTCGTTTTCATCGGATTCACTTTCATAGGTTGGTTGTACCATCATAAGGATCGTTCCTTTCGAAATTGGGTATGATCCGTGAAGAAACACGAAAAGGGGACTTATGAAGATTTAATAGAAAAATCCATTAGAATTCCTCGTTAACACTCTTGAGTCTGATCTGTTTAGTGAAACAAGAAAAGGCGTCTTTTTTATTGCAAAAACGTCATTATCACAAAAAAAGTCCTCAGTCTTAATAACTTTCTTCAAACTATCTATCATTAGGATTGTTCCTTTGTAAATTGGTTTTGATTTATCAAGTTTCACGGGAAAAGGGGCCTTATGAAAATTTCATTACGAAGAATTCTCGACACAATTCAGGCCACTGTTTTCATTGATATTCTTTAAACTTATACAGAATGATTGTATCTTCATTAGAAGTGTTCTTTTTGAAATTTGGTTTGTTCTGTAAAATATTATTCGAAAAGGGGTCCTATGAAAATTTCACTGTAAAATCCTTATTAACACAATGAAATCCACAGATTACTCATAATGATTGTACCATCATTACAATTGTTGATTTTGTCAGTGGATCTGATACGGCAAGTGTCATATGAAAAGGGGCAAATGGGAGCTTATTGCAAGTACGGATTGTTAAAATGATTTTTTGACGAGCTCGTGTAAGGTCAGTGAGACATAGTTGTCTCAAATTCACTTTGGTGTTTGTGAGTTAGCGCGTGCGTTATTGCGTGCGTGTGTGCGTGCTTCCGTCCGTCTGGAATTTTGTCCGGAGTGTAAATTCTACAATTATAGGTGGATTTGAAAATAACTTGTTGTTCATCTTGAAGAGTGCTAGTGTAGTGTGAAACGTGTTTTGTGATACCTGCAAGGTCGAGGTCACAGTTGAAGGTCAAACGACAAAATTGACCTTGTCCGGAGCATAACGTTTACATTTATGGATTGATTTGAAAATAACTTGGCACAGTTGATCTTCAAGATGGGTGGTTGCAAAACTTCTAAATTAAATTATGGATGAATTTAAAATGATGTGTTCTTCTACTTCATGAATGCTAGTGTTATATGATAGGTTTCCGAGAATTGATTTCTTTCATAATCTTAAATCATTTATGCTAGATGTATATTAAGTTAATATCTCGGACATATCTTATTTCAGCCCGTCGAAATAGTTAGTCCAGAGTTATATGTCCTTGACCTTTAAAAAACTGCATTGTTTCAGTTTGTTTTTATGCCCCCAAAGGGAGGCATATAGTAATCGAACTGTCCGTCTGTCCGTCTGTCAGTCAGTCCGTCCGTCCGTCCGTCCCGCTTTCGTGTCCGCGCTGTAACTTCTACATGCAAAAGTGGATTTCAATATAACTTTGCACAAATGTTCATCGCTATAAGACGACATGTCGCGAAAAAAGCCCAGGTTCCTATCTCAAAGGTCAAGGTCATAATCCGGGGTCAAAGGTCAAAAATAGGGACTTTTTGCCGTGTCCGCTCTGTAACTTCTAATATCATGCACGCAGGTACAAATTTCTTTCATACAAATGATCATCACCTTCGGGCGACGTGTCGCGAAAAAGACCCATGTTCCTATCTCAAAGGTCAAGGTCACAATCTAGGATCAAGGGTAAGAAATGGGGACTTTTTACCGTGCCCGCTCTGTTACTTCTATAATCATGCACGCGGGTACAAATTTCTTTCATACAAATGATCATCCCCTTCAGGAGACGTGTCGCGAAAAAGACCCATGTTCCTATCTCAAAGGTCAAGGTCACAATCTAGGATCAAAGGTAAAAATGGGGACTTTTTGCCGTGTCCGCTCTGTAACTTCTATAAGCATGCACGCAGATACAAATTTCTTTCATATAAATGTTCATCACCTTCGGGCGACGTGTCGCGAAAAAGACCCAGGTTCCTATCTCAAAGGCCAAGGTCACAATCTAGGATCAAAGGTAAAAAATGGGGACTTTTTGCCGTGTCCGCTCTGTAACTTCTATAAGCATGCACGCAGGTACAAATTTCTTTCATACAAATGTTCACCACCTTCAGACGACGTGTCGCGAAAAGACCCATGTTCCTATCTCAAAGGTAAGGTCACAATCTAGGATCAAAGGTAAAAAATAGGGACTTTTTGCCGTGTCCGTTCTGTAACTTCTATAAGCATGCACGCAGATACAAATTTCTTTCATACAAATGTTCACCACCTTTGTTAAATTGCGTTTGGAATGGTTAAATTGTTTTTACTCTCTTACTCTTCAATGGAATGCTTCCATATTTGGACAGATGCTTAACTGAGTTGACCACTTTACATGACCTTGACCTTGACCCAGTGATCTTGACTTTGACCTACTTTTGACCTTAGAAAAATCCGTCCATAATGCATTTCTCCATTTCATTCTATATTCATAGAAATTATTATATGTATGAAAATTTCATTTATTAAAACCCAGACGTATAGATCACAAATGCATGTGGTTGTGTTTACAAAACAAATCAAAGTGCCACATGCTTGACCCTGTCATTTGGAGGCATTTGTCACATTACTGTGACCAGCTCTTGTTTAACATCTACAATTAAAGGTTTTGGGAAACATAGGGGCTAATTGATAAATTAAATTGAACGTGCAAATTCTCCTTTTCACACAGTGTTTTCTATCCCATCAGATAATTAGAAGCAATCTTTTTACAGTTATGAATTTTCATATGGAAATGTCAAAATTGCTTGAGTGGAAATGGGTTAAGCACTCTCATTTTCTGTCCCATGTGCATGTTACTTGGTCAGAATATTTGTCCTAATGCTATCTGGACCAAGAGTGAAAAGGTGGCACATCTGTCCTGAAAGAAGCTAACTAGGTCAAATC
Source organism: Fragum fragum (assembly GCA_946902895.1). Lineage (NCBI taxonomy): Eukaryota > Metazoa > Mollusca > Bivalvia > Cardiida > Cardiidae > Fragum > Fragum fragum. The sequence continues at coordinate 40,239,742 of OX336372.1, forward strand.
TTCAGAAAGACCCTTTGTTCCCTCTTTTTGCCACATTTTCTGTCGGTTGTTCATGCAAGTTGGTCGGAATGTTTCTGTTAATGATATCTGGGTCAAGTTTCAATAAGGTTCATTTCCATCTGGAAAGTAGGTACGTGGTCAAATCTTGGTAAAAATTGTGTAAGTCACATTTTTTGTTCAATATTAATACTTGGTCAGAATGTTTTTCTTATTGATACCTCAGCCGAATTCCAAAAAGGGTCATGTGTGTTCAGGAAGTATATTACTAGAAAAAAATCTGTGTACCACATTCTCAGTATAAATAAGGGGGCTCGACATGATGTCCCTGGACAACCTATTTCTCGGGTTTTGGAGTTTGTGTAAAACAGAGTGGCCTGGGTGCAAAATAATGGGAAACTGTGACGGGCATATTATTATTGTTCAAGAGCACCTTCGTGTAATGTAACAAACATAGTAAGAATGGTTTGGAATGCCCAAAGAAGTATTATTTTAAGGATTTCCTTCGTTAAGTTTACGGCAAATATGCAGGGCCCGGTCAGATGCCTAATTGGACCCAATATTGTATTTTAAAAATCTCTTTTAGAGGGCAAAAAGATGAGATATGATGCCATATGCTAGAAATGAACCTTTAGGCTTTATGGTTTGTCCCAAGAAGATGTTTAAGTGTTTCCTCTTTGTTCCTATGTAGAATACTTTGTAAAAGTGCTACCGTTCAGAGTATAGATGGGATCCATGGTGCATTATTTTAACAACATTTGTACAGCGTTACCAGAAGAATGCGATATATTTAACCCTTGTCCTGCTGAACCCGGAATATTCCGGTTTTGGCAGGAGGTGTAGACTAAGATCAGACTGCACATATTTGCAAGCTGATCTTGGTCTATACCTCCTGCTTGTAATTTTCCTGCCAGAGGTGCTTAAGAAGTTGATTTCTAAAAAAATATTGATTTTAACAACTTCTATCAGTGCTATCAGCCCTTTGATTTGACAGCAATTCAGTAAAGTAATTTATACAGCATGACAAGGGTTAAGCATTATGTTTAATCATCGTAAGATTTTTTTTCTATAGGATCACATGATATTTTACTGAATGTAGCCATCTTTAAAAGACATAGATTTGTATTTCGATTTTCTTTTTCTTTTTTTTTTCAAAACGTGCGCACTTCAATGTAGTAATACTGAATTTCTGGCATCTGACGACGGTTATTTAAGGATCACAAACGCTCGCCATTAGCACATTGTGTTAAATTGCGGGACGCCAGATCCGGGCATGATTCAAACTTAAGACCCTCCGAATCCGAGACCCGCTTCTATCCAATAGACAGCGGACAATATTATCAGGAGTCAAAACACCCACCGTGACAGAACAATTCAACCACAACATTTAAACATTTAAACAGATGTCAAAATTCTAGAATAATCTGATTTTATAGTTATTGCAGATACCATTTCAAATCTTCTAATTTCATTTGTGTCTATCAAAATTCCTAAGTTTTTTTAAATAGCTTAAAAATTCGTTTAATACCTCCGCGAAAAGAAATGAACACGGAGTTATTTCGAATGCTTGCGCTCGCAGTAGATCCATGAAATCCTGTCCCAAACATGTTATGTAAGAAAGGGAAATGGGTTTCTTTGTTTGAAACGACAAATATAATCACGTTGTTTGATTAGGTTTTTCGTTTCAAATCTCATCAAAATAAATCAAAGCGCTGAAAGCGCCGAAAGCCTGAGATATGTTTACAGGAGATATATAATCTGGGCAGTAAAAGTTTGATGGTCGGAATATCGGAGGTGCCAGTTTCTACCCAAATCTACTGTCGATTATGCGCAGATCTGCCAATTTGTGCGCTAGGGGACACAACCTGCCCGCAATAATTTTCATCCCGTTGAGGTATTGTAACGATATATTTACATGTATATATCGTTACATATTTTTCGACCGATCAAAATGCTTTGAAGGGATCTGATAAAGGCCACCCAAGGATCCTTCCTGTGAATTTTGGTTGAGTTTGGTTGAATAATGTTCAGTACTTTCTGAGAAGAAGATTTTCAAAGTAAAAGTCGACGGACGGATGGAGGTAATAATATATAGCCACACAGTCCGAGCACGACTAAACTGTTTTCAGACAGTGCGAATATGATCCAAAGAATGACCAATTAATTTGTTAAACAAAACATTCAAATCGTGTGTAAAACCGACAGCTTCGCTTATCAGCTCTATACAGCAACTTCGTCTAACCGGACCGTTTTAACATTGTTACTCTAGAATAAGTAATATTATTTTGGTATGATACAAACACCTTATTTTTCTTAACAATATGATATGATTTTATAATTTCCGATGTATTATATATCTCCTTTCTTTCTTTCCATTCACTCGTCAAGTTTTGATAATTTTGCCAAATTCAGAACACTCACACGAAAGTACTGTACATCAAGCAGACAGCTTTCAATGAGTCATATCTCGCCTTCGTCCTTCTCGCCTCAATCGGGCGTATTAATCCATGGTCAGATCCGATCTACTTTTCAAGCGACAGAAGATCACATTGATTGCGGTTGATGTTTTTACATTATAATTTCACATTAAACTCTGCATGGGTTTGAATTTTTAGCATTGTAACTTTAGCCTCAGATTGCTTACGTAATCTCAGGCTAAAAACGAACTAAAATGTTTGCTTTATCTGTTTGTTTGTAGACTAAAAAACAGGTACTATATGAAAATATGGTACATAACCTTGCGAATAAAGGAGAACAACAAACAGTAACGAATTTCGTATAATATAACCCTCAATCAATTGTACATGTAGGACGTTTAACCCTTTCCTGTTGTGCAAAATTTTAGACCTGTCCATATTCAAAGGTTTTACAAATGAAAATTTAAATTGGTTTTAATTTGACAAATAACCATTCAGTATGGTAGAAAATATTTTGGGAAAAGAAGAAATTGCTTGTTACAAGCAATTTCTTCTTTCCCCACAATGTTTTCTCATGTATGATATCACAAGGACGTAATAAAGAAAATTTGGGGTTTTTGGTTGAACCGTACCGTATTACTTTCCATGATTTGTTTTTATTTTCGAAAAATAGACCCGGTTTATAATGGGAATTTTTTCAAAGACATTTCTTAACTTACGGTCCTAATCTGACGATACAATATCGGAGAGCAGCGCAGATGGGACAGGTTCACCAGTCTATGACATTTCCTGCCAATGATTGGCTTATCAGCTCAGCGCTTTGGGAGGATGATATTTTTTAAAGGAAATTCTGAACATACAGATGGATGTACAGTGATCAATGACCGATCACTCAAACCCACCTCGAGCTTCGTGCTACGGAGGGAGGAAAAAAACAAGTTTCAAACAATACGTCAATTTAGAGTATTTATTTTAAGAAAAAGAATATTACGCATTTAACACAATAATTTATAATTATATCGGGAGATAATTACAATATTATTTCATGATCGTTTGCCACATTTGCATTGGAGATAACTCAGAGACTTTTTTCTACGAATTCGTATTTAAGTAAGATTCACAATTGAGGGATCGATCGTCCCGCCAACTGATCTCCAACAGGAAGTTCCACTTCGATATAAAACCGCGTAATTTTTCAAAATTTATGGTCATTATCTCGTTACAGAAAAAAGGTAAAATGGTGAGTTTGTAGACCTAAACGTCGTAACTACAGCTTGTATAAGCTGTAGTTACGACTTTTAAGTCGACAAACCAACAACAATCCTTTATATAAATGTTCGGATACCGAAGGAGTTCAAAGTTCTCTTCCAGTTTAAATGAATAATTTGATTGGTCGATTGATTTGTTGATAGACAGCCGCCCTTTTCGACCGAAAGTGAACTTTGAACAACGACGATAACGTTACGTATTTTTCTTGGTTTACCGACTTAAACGTGGAAACTATAGCTTTTTTTAAACAGTATGCGCCCAAACAACGACCTGCCTTTTGTTTTATGTTCATGAACACACGTTTGTTCTAAGACGATGTCGTATATTATCTCAGTCGATCTTCCTGCTGGGGAAAGTGGGCGGGACCAACGATTGGCTAATCCTGGACCGGCATCAGTAAATAAAGACATTTCAATGAATAGCTTTTGACACATAAGAAGACGACGACTAAAATTTTACCGAGATTCAAAAGTAGAAAGAACACATACGACAATTCAAAGTGCTTTGGAATTGGATATGGTGTTGCGAAAAAATAGGAGAAAATGATCATTTAAAGTATTTTGCATTTTTTGCTGTTTCCTAAAAATGCGGGTAAAACGAGTGAAAATGATTGATCGAATGGTAATGGGTTAAAACGAAGTAATCTGTTTGATGTACTAGTGTTTTCTTAGAAATTGGGTTTAATAATTCTTCCTAGTCACTCGAATGGCTTGACCCATTACCACGCAATCCCCCATTTTTACGCCCCACAAGAAAAAAAAAAAAAAAAAAAAAAAAAACTCTGAAAAAAATACGGATGAAGAAATTGCTTGTATCAAGCAATTTCTTCAATATTCACAATGTTTTCTATCCAGAAAGACGGAATGAGCATCGTCTGCGACTTCTTTTAATTTGGACCAGTCTAAAATTTCGTTGTGCGGGATTTACCAATTTCCATATCATTCCTCTTTTTTATTACCCCTCAAGATAAAAGAATAGGAAAACAGTGCGAATAATGCAAACATTGCTTGTGACAAGCAATTTCTGCATTTTCCACATCGTTTTCAACCGAGAAAAAACTGATATATTAACAGTTCTATCAACTTAAAATTGTCGTCTGTAACTTCTTTGAATTTGGAAAATTCAAACATTTGGTCGTGTTGAATTGGGCTCGAAGCTGTGGGTATTATTATACCATACATACCGCCGGTTTGCGACTTAAATGTCGTAAATACAGTTTACATAAAGGTAAATTTACGATATTTTGTTCACACAATGACTATACCATGGCGAACAATAAATTCGTAACTGCAACTTGAATAACCTATAGTTACGAGATTGCCAAACGATATAAATACCGATTTATTTAGTTTTTTATCCGACAATATTTTCTATCCCTTGCTTATCTAATTTGGAATTATCGTCTGCAACATCATTCAATTTTTAAAAGTCTAAATTTTGTTGTCCGGAGATGAATTAAAAATATACTTCATTACTTGTAACACTCATTTCTTTTTTATTCGTACACCACCTTTGCTAACTCCTTAAAAAACTTGTGTTGGAAAAAAAATATAAAGTTATTATTAATAATAATGAAATATAACGCAATGAAATTATTGTCAAATAAAGTACACGCGATAATTTCTCCACATTTCATAATTTAATCCATTACCTAATAACAGGGCTTTAGAAATTGTCCAAATTCAAAGAAGTTTCAGACGACATTCTAAACTGCATTAAAATTGAAGAATAACTGTAAAATATGAAAAGTGTGAGAAAGGGCTAAATCGCTTGTCACAAGCAATTTCTCCCGTTCCAATTTTTGCTATTTTTTTTTTCTCCGGTAAGCGAAATTATGTGGTAATGGCTTAAAGCGTGTGAAATACAAATTTAGATATTTTTTTATATAGAACAAAACGGTATCACAGGTGTATCATTTACATCACCTTATATTCCGGACAAAATAGCGGTGAAACATTGTTTCTTTAAGACTCAATAATTTTTGTTGGTGTACCTTCGCCCCACATTAAAATAGATCGATCCAAAATGCATGAAAAAATCGAAACCTTTCCATAAGAAAAGTGCGCATTTTAAACCAGTGTAAAAAAGTTGGGTAAGCTTGCATAGCTATGCAATCACTCAAGTGGATTTGAAATCCGGGTTTATGGCAAATGCAGCAGATTAGAACAGTATTAAAGTTGTAATTGAATTGCAAGAGCGTAAACTTTTATAACTTTGTAACAATCATTTAAGAGAATATTTGGTTTCATTTAAACCTCCAAGATACCGTCTGCATATCAAAATATAACTTTATAGCCTCTATGCATCCTAAAATACGATAAACCTTTCCCGCACAATCAACAGTTTTCACAATGAGAAGTTTTTATTAACCTTTGTCATACTGAATTATAAATCTTCTACAAAATAGGTTTCAAATCAAAGGATTGAAAGCGCTAGACCACATATTGTTCGTTTATATCTATTTTGAAAATTTATCTTAAAATGACAAGCACGTGATGAAGATAAATATCAGACTGCACATATATGCATCCTAGTCTTTGGTTATACCGCCCGCTAAATAAAGAATAATCCAGTTTCAGCATGACAAGGCAAAAATTGAACAATTGGGGGGGGGAAGACATCATCACTTGTTCATTTATTGAAAATTATAAATATGGTTTTCTTTCTATTTAGCTGTGCATTTATTGAACAATACATATTTTATCGAGCCAAAAGAAATAAACGAATGGAAAAAGGGGGTCGATTTTGGACAGAAGACAGCCATTAGGTATAAAACTATATGGTTAAAACAGAATACCTTACTTCATGTAAGCTATAAGAATTGAGATATGATAAAAAGAATGTCGAATAAAACTGAGGTTGAGTCAAATGTGGGTATTCGTTCTTGCATTTGAAATACGTCGTGACCTGTTTAAGTCTTGTTTAAGTCTTGACTCAAGATCGAACCTGAACGAGACGCCATCTACATATTAATTCATTACCAGAAGACGAAATTTTAGACCAGTCCAAATTGAAAGAAGTTTCAGTCAACAATTTGTGGTTGCTGAATTTTTTGTAAAAAAAGTCTTTGCTGAAATCATTGTGGCAAATAAAGAAATTGTTTATGATAAGCAATTTGGTCATCTTCCACAATCTTTTCCAAGGCTTGATATTTGTTGGGCGTCCAGACGTGACCTGTGTAAGTCATCAATTTAGACGGAACCTGAACGGGACGTCATCGACATATTAACCCATTAGCAGAACGCAAAATTTTAGACTGGTACAGATGAAAAAAAGTTGCAGACGATAATGTTTAGTACATGATATCTTAAAAGAACGTGTTTGGCATTTTCGTTTGAAAACATAGTGGAAAATGAGAAAATTGCTTGTCACATGCAATTTCCTCATTTTTCCACTATGTTTTCCCGAAGCTCTATTCTTGAAGCGCATCAAAAAGTGGGATTGGGTGGGAATGGATTAAGCACAAACGTTGTAAGTAAATGTACAAATTATGCAAGCCCTTTTACATGGCATTGCTTGCTCCGACTATAATTTGCAATGTTGTCGGAAAGTACACAAAAGTCCACGCGTTTCAAGAAAACGCAACCCTGACTTAGAACTATGTATAGTAGTCTCCTATCTGACGGACCTATTGTTTCCTTGGGACTTAACATTATAACCATTTTTGGCAAACAAGACGACATAACAACAAGATTTTTTCCGCAGTAGACGTCTCTAATACAGCGCTAGTCATGTTTGCTGTAAATGGTGTTGCTGTAGTAATCCAGAATGAGAGTGCGCATGCGCGTGAGCGTGTGGGTGATGAAGTGACGTAGACTGGTGAGGGCGTTGCGCATGCGCGTGTTGGGGTAATTGGGGAACGTCTTTGACGTCCTCCTCCATGAGTCTTTTCTTCGCTCGCTCGTTGAGTTTCTTTTGTTTCATTCTTCGATTTTGAAACCACACTTTTACTTGTTTTTCACTAAGCTGTAGTTTACATGAGATCTCCCAGCGTTTTTGTCGAGTGATGCAAGAACTGTTCATGAATTCATTTTCAAGTACCATAATTTGATATCGGGTATACGGCTTTCTCTTTTTCCGGCCTTTTGAATCTGAAAGTACAAATTACAAAACAATAAACATTTTTTCGTTTAATTAAAACTTACTTGACCACGAACCGGAAGTGTTGCCATACGCAATGTCCTACACGTAAATGTCGTATGTAAACCATTTGGAATTTTTGCATTTTCTTAAAATAATGTTTGATTTCATTTTTCATTCTTCATTGACCACGCTTAAAACTCTAATGGAATGGATGAATATTTAAAATGTTATATTTATCAAAATATTATAACAACAAAAAATGTTATAGGTTTATAGAAACGAACAAACAAATAAATAAACCCCCTAAAACCAACCGTACATGCAAGAGTAAGTGTTTTAATCAAACAAATCCCACACATTGTCGCCTTTTGATACCCCTCAAGAAAAGAGACGAAGGAAAACATTTTGGAAAATGAAGAAATTGCTTGTAACAAGCAATTTCTTCATTTTCCAAAATGTTATCTTCAAAAAATGATAAAACATATAAGATTTTATCAACTTTGAATGTTGAATACAACCTCATTCAGTTGAGACCAGTCTTAAATTTTGTCGTCTGGTAATATGTTACAAAGATGAACAAAAAGTAAATGTTAAATACACATGTAATTCATATATAACCTCAACATGGAGATCGCCGAGCAAAGTATCAAGAAATTGATCAAGCTTGATTAGATTAATTAGCTTAAATTTTGAAATTTCAAATCCACCGACTAAGCAAGAGTAAATGGAAGAAAGAGTAACTTTTGATTAACATCATCCTTTATTGAAATTTCAAACATTATCTCGCGAATTCCAGACGATTAGTAAATCATATTTTCAAAGATAATTCCATTAAAAATCCAAGATTACTTTAAACATTTTAAGTTGGCGTTATCCCGGAAGCTAGAGTGAGCTAATTAGCTCGAAACTCCTCTTGCACGTGTAAGTGACTCCTTAATTGCCAACATGTGTGTATCTATGATTAATTGTGCACGGTCTCCTGCTGTCTATGCATTTGTCAGATTCTAGGTTGAGTACATGTGGCTGAGTTCAATGTTTGAATTGACGGATCGCTGGCCCACGTCAACTGACTCCGACAGGAAATTCCAATTAGATATTTTATCGAGTTATATTGCGAGATTCATATTGAGTAAAATGTAACAAAAAAGTGAAATGGTTGGTTGTTGGCAGAAACTCCGTAGCTATAGGTTAAATATGTGCTATAGTTACGACGATTAAGTTCCAAAACCAACAAAAATACATCATAACATTAAAACATTCCAATTTACGGATCACTGGACTCGTGCTCTGTCCTCCGACAAGTCATTTCGATTTAGATATTAACCCATTCCCACACGAGAAAATGTAAGACTGGCCCAAACTGAACGATGATGCAGAAGACAGTTTTAACGTGATTGAATTCCACAATGTTCTTCAAAGCCTTTTTATTGAGGGGCGTAAAAAGGAGGGCTTGCATGGGAATGGGTTAAAGGACATTAGTTTGAAAAATTTATGGTCGGGAACATATAAGCATAAAACAAATCGATTGATAGAGACGTAAACGTCGCTACTGCAGCCTGAATAAACTGTAGTTACGGCGTTTAGGCCGCTAAACAAACAAAAGTACTCGACATAAATGTTACAGCTCAATATTTAAACCCTGTCTAAATGATTGATTTGATCATTAAACCTTTATTATTATTATAATTATTATTAATTATCTTTCTATACTATTGATGTTTGGACAAATTTGTCAAATAATAGAACCAGGATAATCTTGTGTGCATGTATTTGATTCGTTACAGTTGTTTCCCTTTGTCTACTTTGGGCACGTGTCCTAACTAATATATGTCCCTATCTACGTGTCTGTCTGTCAGCCTGTCTGACTTACTGTCTACATATTCCAGAACTTCGTCTGTATGTATGTCAGCGTGTCCTTTCAAAATTCCCCATCATCAGGGTCATTCGGTGTCTCTCATTCTTTTTCTTTCTATCTTTCTCCCTCTTCTTTATTTTTTTCACTCTGACTCGCTTACTCTCTAACTCTTTGCATCTTTCTGTCTGTCTCTCTGTCTGTCTCTCTGTATGTCTCTCTCTCTCTCTATATATATATATATATATTATTCTCTTTCATACTTGCCTTTTTGTATTCTCTATTTTTCGGCGTTACAAGTGAGCAACATTTGTCTTCCGGCTGGGATCGGAAATATGAGATACGACTAGCCGGAATTCAGTAAAACATAATTTGAAAACATATTTAGTCTATCACGGTGCGAATACATTTCTACATTCCGATAATCTTCCAAAGGCAAAATCAATCGACCCTAATTAGTCAGCGCAGTTTGACTAGAGGTGACGATTTTTTTTCATTCCCGAGCAAGTATCTATGGCTTGAATGCCTTTTTTCATATAACTATCGGTTTGTTAGTTTTAATAGATGTGTAAGGAATTGGATTTTTTTCATCTGCATATAAAGTCAATTGTCTTCACCACGGCTAGTTCGTAGAAAACGTTGTAGCAAATAGAGCATTGCTTGTAACAAGCAATTTCTTCATTCTCCACAATGTTTTATTATACTTTGTCTACTCAGCTCGTCCAAAAGTGAGATTTGTGGCAATTGGTTAATTCGAAATATTCTTTTCATCGTAGATTTTTTATAAGCTTTATCTGCGTCTTGAAATGAAATTTAAAGTAAACATACACTTATTTTCATTTGATATCATTTTATTAAAAACAGAGACAATTGTAAGAAAACAACATTTTCTCAATTAAGGATTTCACACTGTACAATATTGAACACAAAATTAATTACGGTTTCATTCAAAGAGAGAGCCCCACTTTTCCTAGAGTACTAAACAACGTGCACTGGACTGGAATCTTCCAGTTTTATGAACAAAAGTAAAATCGATATTGAATTAATTGACCAATCGCTGGCCAGCCCACTTACTTCGTAAGCCCCGCCCATTGACTACAACAGAAAGTCCCGCTTCGATTTTAAACGTCGTTATTTAGGGAAAAATATAGCCAGAAGCATGTAATAAAAAGGAGTATAATTGGTTGGAGATCTGAACGTCATAACTACAGCTTATTCAAGCTGTAGTTACGACGTTTAAGTCCCCAATCCAACAAAAAGGATTACAAAAATGGTGGCCAATGTCGGAGTTTAAAGCTCAGTTCCGGGCCGAATGAATAATTTGATTGGTCGATATATTCCTTAATTGACAGCCGCAATTGGTCGATTAATATGCGATTCTTTTAACCATTCCCAAACAACCCTTCTTTTTATGCCACCCCCAAAAAAGAACAAAGCTTTGGAAAACAATATTGAGAATGAATAAATTGCTTGTTGCAAGCAATTTCTTCATTTTCCGGAATGTTTTCTACCTATAAGCAATTTCTTCATTGTTAAAAAAAATCACGTTTTTTTTCTTGATGTCGGAAGAAAAGACTGATTTAGTAGAAGATGGATAAAGGCAGAGTTTTGGACAAGGTAACAGGAGGTCGCAAAGGCAGACAGACGGATTAGCAAAGAAACAACGTTATCTGCATTTTCTACCCGTGAAGAAGATGGAAGATAACTCACTGTATTTATTCCCATATTTACTATCATTTCTTCTTACGACCTGTAGTAATCTATAGGAAAAAAATGTACTAATCTATCCCTAGTTAGAACAACATTTTTCTCCCGTTTTCACTTTATTCTACATTTGTTATTGTTGAATTTAGAGATGAAGAGAATATTTTTGTTTTCATGGAGGTATAAACAGAAAAACCTAATCACACTGTATGAATACGCAAAGCGGATTCATACATTGTGTGATTAGGTTTTTCAGTTCATACCTCCATGAAAACAAAAAAATATTCTCTTCATTTCTTATAATTTAATAGCATCGTGCGAAAAGCTTTACAAATTTTGATACTTTTTTGTATGGGACTATTTTTTGCGGAACCATAAAAAATTGCTGCGTGCTCAAAATTATGTTCATGGAGTTATGAATAATTTTTCTCGACCAATCAGAACGCTCTTTTTTGATAGACGAAACTAAAAATTAAATTATTAATGAATCATTTCAATCATTTGTGGTACCTATTGACGATGTCTATCATCTGCAGGTATTTTATGCAAACTGATCTTATGTTTTTTCTCCGTTTTTACTAAGGCTGAAATATCCAATGAGAGGACTTGCTGTACCCTCGTGTTTCAATAGAAAATGTAATTATACGATTAGCAATATTTATAACAGACCTACTATGCCCATCTGAAAAATTTGATACAACAATAAAAATATTCTAAAGTTTATAGGAAGGAATTAAAGGATCGCTGACCCTGCCCACTGACACCGCTGACCCCGGCCATTGACTCCGATAGGAAGTGTCACTTCGATATTTATAAGCATCGTTAGTTTGCGAAATGTATGCCAAATAACGTGTAACAAAAAATGTAAATTTGTTGGTTGGCGACTGCATAAGCTGTATTTACGAAGCTTAATCAACAACAACAAAAAAAAATGATTCACATAAATTTCGGCCAATGTAGGAGTTCAAAGTTCACAAGCGTAGAAATTATATTATGCTAATGAATAAAATCAAAGTTTTTAAAGAGAGAGGGAAAGAGCATAGATCGCGGAATCCTCTAAGACTCTTATTTTTATCAGACGATGGATGGATTTCATTGGAACGGAGCACCTTGTTAAGATATTGTGTATACTCTTTTTGGTATAGACATGATAGAACCTTGTTTAGAATTATGCACTACGTGTTCCTTATCGGTATTGACTGCACAGTTTTTCGTATTATGCACTTATTCAGCAACATTGCATGGAATTCACATTAACATTTGTTAAACATTCAATTTCCTTTCACGTGTCAATGATGTAAGTGTGAATGCGCATGCCCGGTATGGGCAGGAAGTGACGTATGTTGCGGATGTTGACTTAGATGGTGTTGAGGTAAAGTAGTGACGTCCTTTGAATCAGGATCCTCTCTGAGCCGATTTTTGGCTCTCTCATTTAGCTTCTTGCGTTTCATACGCCTGTTTTGAAACCAGACTTTAACTTGTCGCTCACTGAGCTGTAATTTACATGATATTTCCCATCGCTTTTGTCTTGTTATACAAGAACTGTTCAAAAATTCATTCTCAAGAACCATGGTTTGGTATCGCGTATAAGGTTTCCTCTTCTTACGACCTTTTGTTTCTGAAAATATAAAACAAGAGGAAATGTAACCCGGCCCAAAGCCAACTGGGCGTCGATATTTAACATACATGTATTGATCAGGAGAGGGGAAATGTCCATGGCTTACATACTCAGAATACCAACCAAGTTCAAAGTCTGGTTCTAGCGTCGAATTGCTATAACACCAATTCACTTTTCGCTTATTGCTCAATAACGCTTGGCCTTCAGATTTTTTTCCATAAAAAACGTCCCATTTTCTTTATCCATTCCCATATGCATGTGTAGTTTATCATGTCATAAGTATGAGTGTGATTGTGTGCAATTTTATGAGTGTAAGTCTCTCTGAAAAATTTGTTTTAGCTGATTTATTGGAAGATTCATAGACCTAGATAGTTTGTATGAACATTGTATACATCTAGTTGGTTGGCGTTCTTTAGAAAAGTCACCACGTCAAAACGTCAGTGTTTGTTTTTATTTCCTATTTTTTTCTATGAAAATAATGATATAACATGTCAAATTAGTACTGATCGATTCTTGATTGAGATTTTGGATACACTTTGTGTTCGAGAAGCGATGACAAATGCAGCCTTGAAGGGATTTGACGTCTAGACTTTGTTGAGAGCATGTCCGCTGTCACCTGGTGCAGTGGGGTTGCACAATCTTGTCAAAATTGTAGATATATGACCTTTGAAAGTGTCAATCGTGTATCTCCTGTCTTCCGTTTTTCTAGAGATCCAATATTTGATCGGCAGATAGTTAGACACAGTGTCGGAACTGTTTTTCTTAACATCCATAAGATATATATTTGGTAGATAAATTTCATACACGCAAGAAAAAGCACAGTGAATCAGAAGCAAAGATAACATTTCGAAAACTTTAACCCTTGTCATGCTGAATTTTAAATCATCTAGAGAAATGTAATCAAAGGACAGAAAGTATTGTAGTACTAATTGTTGAATTAAATTGGTTTTCAAAATTAATCATATAAGCAACCCTGGCTTAAAAGGGACACACAGGTGGTATAGACTAAGATCAGACTGCACATGTGCAGGCTGATCTTTGTCTATACCTCCTGCCTGCCAAAGCAGTAATATTCAGTTTTTTTGTTTGTTTTTTTCCTTTTTTCTTATTTTTTTTTTTCAAATATAAAAGCTGCTGAATCACCATCAAAGCTCCTTGTATTACACTTAATTATATCGTTTTGGCCGCGAAACGATTTAGAAAAGAATGATAATTTATTTGCGGTCATCTAATTTGTTATAAACACCGCAACATTGCACATGGTTTACTTCATGTAAATTTTTGCTACTATTCTGATAATTCTTATCAAAATCATCTACCAATAACAAGTCTTCACAACGAAGAAATGCATTACACCAACCAAAAGATAGTGTGTTTTTTAAAATTTTTATAATGATGCACAATAGGTTTAACAGATCATAATTATTGATATAGGCTTGGTGTAAAAAAAAGATATAATGTTTTTAAGATAATAACAAATCTGGATCATTTAAACAACAAAACGTAGATTACATTAGTCACCATGGATACACAAATGCTTTTTAAAAAGTCCTTGGTTATCAAAAGATAGTTTTTATTAACACCAACTTCTGCGTTAAGTTACTATTTTCCTTTATTTCGAATGGTATCCGGGCTACCAATCGTAGGTTAATGTTGAATACATAATTAACGTATAGTTACTATAATAAGATACTGAGATCTCGCTGAAACTCATAAACGCAAGAGATACATTGTATTTTACAGATTCAGATACGCGGAGAAGTGTTTCAATCCATTACCAGATGACAAAAGTTTAGACTGGTCCAAATTGAAAGGTGTTGCAGACAACAATTTCTAGTTTAGAAATTTTTATTTGCGATAGAAAACATTTCGGATAATGAAGAAATTGCTTTTAACAAGCCATTTCTTCATTTTCCACATTATTTTTTTTGGCGTTTTTTTTTTTTTTTCTCTGGGACGACAAAAAGCGTCACTGTGTGGGAACAGGTTATCCATTTGTTTTCGATGATACCTCCACACATAAATAAAACTGCAACCAAAATTTGAAAATTGCTCTCCGTCCTGCGTACCCTTTGATGTCCGCTCAAAGGTGGTATTCTACCGACAAGCTACTTGTCGCCCGAGGATGAAACTAATGATTTACGCGGATACAAAATTTAAACTACGGAAGATACCTACGAGGTCAAGACAAAAGAAGCCTAACAAGAATTGGAAGTCGATATCGATGGCTAGGAGCAAAAACATAGTATGGCTCTATACATTGTATAGAGCCATACTATGTTTTTGCTCTAAGCCATCGATATAATATATATTCAAGGAATCTTATAGTCAAAATATATTTACTCATTCTTGTTAGTAGTGTAGAAATTCCAAAGCTAAATTATCGTTTCAACCCGGTGATATATCACCATCGAAATGTCTCAGTACAAACTTCAAAAGGGACACTGATTAGAGTTGCAGTTAACCCATCATCAGACGACAAGATTTTAGACTATAGTTCAGACTTTAAGAAGTTGCAGATGACAACATTTAATTGGTGGAACTTAAAAATACTCGTGCTTCTGTGTAGAAAACATTGTAGATCGCAAAGAAATTCCTTCATTTTAAGTGAAATGTAGATGATCTATCCATTACATTTAAGTAATTTAATAATTTGAAGATGAGACCTAATATACCACTAGCAAAAAAGCAAATGCTTTCGTTACACAGCAATTCAATGCTTATCCTCGACTATATTCCTCGATGAATGAAGAAATAGATCCAGATGAACTATGTGGCTTTATTTGCGGCTTAATTCTAATTTATATCAGTTTCTTATTTTGGTGCTGAACAATACCTTCATCGCTTTGATTTAGAAAAACAATGTCGCCTGAAAATGCAGTTAACTGTTAAACTTGAATTCATCACTGCATCTGAAATAAGTATCTATTCTATTTAATATCATTTAATATTTTATGATGATTATATATTTTCCTTCGAACAAAATTAATCAGTAATGTTTGCAAGTACGGAACCCCGTTTTCACGTGGCGTTTGTTCTTTAGATGGTCACCGAGTCCAAACATATTGTTATTCGCATGAGTAAACTTGATACAGTTGAGATAGATCATTGTAGCTTTGCTTTCCTTGTTCAAAAGCACATGTTTAAAGAGTGTTTGACTTAATTATGTACATTGAAACAACATGTTCAAACAATTCGTAAAGATTGAACTATGTACAAACCGTGAGTCAAGGTGCCCAGGTACACGCGTAAAAATGAATAAAAGATACATTTAAACTATTCTCAAACGACAACATTTTGGACCGGTCCAAATTGAAAGAGGTTGCAGACGATGAAATTTAAATGATGAAATTTATTTCAGTTTTCATTCATTTATTTATTTATTCATTTTTATTCATTTTTCCCTTTGAGTAGAGAAAATATATATATAAAAAATATGAATAATGACGAAATTGCTTGTGACAAGCAATTTCTTCATTTCCCATATTTTTTCTATTAAAGCTTTGTTTTTCTTGCGAGCGTCATTGTGTGGGAATAGATTAAACGGATTAAATTGATGCGCATGATAATGATTTTTAGCGGCATGTTTTTTTTTTTTTCTTTTTTTTTCCTACTAACGTATTATTTGTTATTATGAAAAAGCAGCGTAACAGCACGTACACACTTTTTCATTGTTATAAAATTACAAATAATCCATTCGAAATACATTTCCAGCAATTGTCCATGTGCCCATAGTAAAGTCTCGGGTCGGATTGCGCCTTCTCTCAATTATGCACCGTGTTGATCGAAACTTACGAAATTTTACTCGCCTATCGATGATAAAAAAGTGTTAGAAATGTCATATCTCGGTTAAAATATTTGATGGAATGCTAGCCACGATCTCTGACCTCCGAAAAAGCAGTTTAACTCTTGTCATGCTGTATAAATTACCTAATACTGAAGTGCTTTGAAATCAATGGGCTGAAATCACTGATAGAACTTGTTCAAAAATCAATATTTCTTTTAGAGATCAATTTCATAAACAATTCTGGGAGGAAAATTACAAGCAGGTTGTGAAAACCAAGATCAGACTGCACTTATGTGCAGGCTGATCTTGGTTTATATCTCCTGCCAAACCTGAATATTCCGGGTTCAGCATGACAAGGGTTAAATGAGATGTAAGACGGCGTTAACTTGCAGACTATGTGAACAGAGCCATGTAATGAAAGGTAAATCGTTGGTTTAGGACCTACCCGTCGTAACTACAGTTTATTCAATCTGTGGTTACGACATTTAAGTCGCTAAATCAACACACCTTTTTACTCATAAGCGTGGGAGGTCAACTTTCACTTTCTTTCTAAATGACCGCTCTTAATTTGTCAACCGATTTTGGCCGTTAGATATTTAACTGGTCATTTTCATAAAATTGCAACTACTTGCACTCTTCTGTATTTTAAAAAAGTAAGCAAAACGCCAGATGTATGCAACTAAGTCAAATATTTCATCACATTGTATTTCTCCCCAACACAGATCTTTTGTCAAACATACCAATACAAACGCCATTTAATTTTAAAAAAAAAACAAGAATATCAAGCAAATACTTAATTTGTTTCCATGGCAGCTGATTTTATTACATTTGCTAATCGCGCGTGATTTATTATAGAACATTTCTTCACAGCGATTCCACCGAGGGTTACTGAAGCATCATTGATTGATTTTTATCATAATCATCAAAATGAACCTCATTCTGCTCAGAATCACCGTGTTCGTGGTACCAGAGAAACAAAAGTTTAATTGCTAATGCGAAATTCTACAAGAATACGTATGCGGTTTACCCTTTCCTTTTTGCGAAATTGTAGTCCTGTCCAAATTCAAAGGTTTTGTAGACTAGAATTTAAAGTGGATTTAAGTCAAAAAACAACCATTCAGTGGGGTAGAAAATAGTGTGGGAAAAGAAGAAATTGCCTGTTACAAGCATTTTTTCTTCTTCTACAGTGTTTTCCCAATCATAAATGTTTGCCAATGTCGAAGTTCAATTCCTGTCTAAATGAATGATTTGACTGGTCTATTGATTGTTATATTGACAGTCGCGATCCACCAGTTTACCAGCTAGATTTTCCGTGTATATATTCAAGGCCACATCACCCCAAATAGTATCATAAAAAGGTCAGGGTCAATCCACTTTCTATTCCACGGAGTCCAGCGGAGAGCAAACAATCTCCACTCGGCCAATATAGCACTTGAGAGAAGAATAGTAGACGGAATGCAATGGAGGGCAATAAAAGCGGATATTATAAGATAAATATCAATAAATTGTCCATAGAACAAACAGTTTATTATCTCGCATGAAGGCTTGGTCGGAATCGGATCTCTGAGAAATGAATACGCTACTTTTGCCAAGAATCTTTCAATCAGGAATATAAACGATGTTTCCAAACAAGGAACTATATTTTGGAGTAGTGTAATTAGGTCGTGCAGTAATTCAGGTTTTATGTCCAAGAAGTGGCATGTTCTATTCAGAAGGGTCAGCTAAATATGCATATTAAGCGGATAACCACCGAGAAAATAATAATCTATATGACAAGGTCGAGTCTGCGATATCTTAACAATCTGTCCAAGTTGACTCTACTTCTGTCAGAAAACTACATACATCACAAAATAGAATGATAGTCTTGTTCGCTTTCTTGTTACCGAAAGAGTAAAACGATGGTGATATATGTAAGCTGACGATTTTAACGATGTTCGAACCTATTAAGATTTACAAGACAGCTGTGTTTTAGCACACTGGGGGAACAACAAATTAAAATGCTCATGCATGTTGGTGTTTATGTTCATTACGACTTGAATCCTTTCATACAAAATAAACCCCAAAACCCCATGTTTTTCAGGTATTCTATATCGTAAGTGCAATAGGAAGACAGTATATTTTAAGACAAGAAATACGCGAGTATTTGACAGATGGCTGGTTCCTCCAACTCTCTCCTCTGGTCACACCCACTGGCTCAAACAGAAAGTACTTCTTCGATACTTCTTTGTAAACTTTGTAGCCAGAACCACGGAACAAAAATATAAAATGCTTAGTTGGTGACAAAAAAAGTTGTAACCTCGTCTTCAGAATCTATAGTCACGACGTATAAGTCGCAAAACTAACAACAAAGCTTCACATAAATGTCGACCAATTTGGAGTTCAAAATTCACTTCCGGTCTAACTGAATGGTCTGATTTATCGTTTGATTCTTTGATTGACGTTACCAGAGATTTTTCCTCTATAAACGAACGAGTATGGGATGTATCTCCACAATAAAAGTGACTCTATGAACTTGAAAATTACGTTCGCAACGATCCAACCCAACCCCAGTTAAAATTATAATTCAATAATTCATCCAGAAATCTAAGTAAAAAAAATAAATAAGTAAGTGATCTCAAAGTATTTTCGCTTCCTATTGTCTAATTTGTTCGATATCTCCAGTGTGGGACAAAAAGATGGAAGATGACAAACTGTCTTAATTCAGTGTATTGACAGCTGTCAATCAAATTTGAAGGAACAGCTAATTATATGACAAAATCTATGATTAATATGTAATATGATGTATATGTTCGAATAAATATTCAAGCTTGACAACTGGTTATGAAACAGTGTTATCAGAAAGACAACTAATGTGCATCACTGATGCATTTTAGTATGCACAATAAATGTTCGGCGTTTTCAAAAAAAAAATGCTGTTGTCAATCAAGGAATCATTCGACAAATTTATTCAGCCCGGATTGGCCGCCATTTCAGTTACATGCTAGTTACTGGCTATAAATTTAGCAAAATAACGTCGCTTAAAATCGAAGCGATTCTTCCAGACGGAAATATGGAGTAAGTGGGCGGGGCCAGCACTGGTCAATTGTGATCAATGGCGATGTTCGGAAAAGTCCATTTCACCCTTGTCATGCTGAAGGCGGATTATTTCTGTTTTATAAGAAGGCATAGACTAGGATCAGTATGCAATTGTATAGCACTAACATAGTGATAGCTTTCTACAAAATATTTTTCATGTGTTCATTTTCTTTTTGCGGACACAATGAAAGCCGAATTGTAAGTTGACGGCCAAAACGCACTAACTACAGTTTTATCCAAATTCGAGTTAGGGCAATCAAGTCGCCCACCAACGAAACGAGTAAAGAAATTTTAGATAAGAGTGAGATGCTGGGATATCCAACATCTAATCAGAGTGTAAAACTCAAATGAAACTATGATTTACATGTTACAGCACCTGTCCGCCACGTCTGGGCTCGAGCTAGTTGAATGATTTGGGAGAAGTTTTAAATTATGCCATCACAGACAGCTTTAAGTACGGGACATGATGTAATCCTATCAGTTCAGCCCACTGAAATGTTAAGAATGATTTTTGGAGGAAGTTCTGAAACTTTTATTAAATATATCTGTTATCCAGTGTAACCCATTACCAGACGACAAAATTTCAGACTAGTCCAAACTGAAATTAGTTAAAAAAGACAATCTAAAGCTTACGAAATTTGTATTTTTTTTTATTTTTATATGTTTTGCCTTTCGGATTGAAAACATTGTAGGTAATGAAGAAATTGCTTGTAACAAGCAGTTTCTTCATTTTCCACAATGTTTCCCGAAGCTTTTTTTTTCTTTGGGCGTCTAAAACCATCATTCAGTGGGAATGGGTTAACCTGCATAAAGGAAAACATAATATATATTTCGTTTTTCCCACTAGGTTTACAAATGACTGTCTTCCAGATTCAGAAAAAAAATGAAAATAAATAAAAGTATATCAACATCTTAAATCCTGACAAAGTCATAACTGTTTTTGCTCATCAACCCACTAAGAGTTGACAAACTTTGAGAAAAATCCAAATTTAAAGAAATTGCGGACGACAATTTTAAGATAAGATTTTTTTAACCTCTATTTTGGGTACAAAATATTGTGGATAATGAAGAAATTGCTCGTAACAAATATTTTTTTCTCGATAGTCGAAGCAATAATCAAACAACTGTGATGTCATCAATACACACAACTTTAGAAGTACATGTACGTATATCTATACGTAATCAGGAAATGTTCTCAAAACGCCCAATAAAGAAAGCACACAGCACGTTCTCTTCGTATCTTTTTTTGCTTCCATCGAGGCGCATCGTACTGTTGTGATTTATATAAACAGTAAAAACAAAACTATTCCTTTGAAGTTCCTCGTTAGACCCGTACAGGGAATGAGCAAACTGCGTCTGCAATGCATTTCTAATGGCGCATGATTTGACCCCGAAAATAAACGAAACGTCATGTCGTCAACTAAGCGTACAATAATATGATCTTTCTGGTATTCCATAGTAAGTTGCTTAGTAATAATGAAATAGCAAAATCAAGAATTTATATATATCGATGGCTTAGAGCAAAAACATAGTATGGCTCTATGCATTGTCATCTTCGCTAGCCAAGGGTTCTAACTCCACCTTGTTCCTTACGTTCGTAAGGAACAAGTTGGAGTTAGAACCCTTGGCTAGCGAAGATGATGCATTGTATACACTCAATATATATTCATTACATACAAAAAGTAAATAATCCGTTATCTTGAACGAAGAATTTCTTTTTTTTTTCCTCAAGGTCAAAAAGTGAGGTCAATTAGTAAGGTGTTCCTGAATGACGGATCAAATAAGTCTATTTTTCTATATATACACCTAGGCGAACGCAGGGTAAAACGGCCGACATTAAAAGGGACTCGAACATTGGACCTTAATATTTCCATTTACATGAACTTTTTATTCATTTGAATTATTTTATTGAAATACGAAATTATGCAATGACTACTAGTTCCTTAAAAGGAAAACGTCATTAACCAAATGAACAACGAAATATTTTTTAACAACAATCTTTCTGAATGCACAGATAATAACCGGATTACTTCTATAAATATGTGTATCATCTGTGAAAACGAGTAGATTTGTCTCAGTTATTACTAATAAGTAGACAGGTGTTGAAATATGTATTTAGTAATAAATCAAGCAGCAATCATACGCGGTGGGAATACTTTTTGTAGATATTCAAAAGTTTCCAACCAACAAATTTAAACAACATCTGTTTTACTCGTTCACAATATGAATTATAGTTTCTTTTGATATTCCCTCCATGTAAGCCGTCATTTTCTTTCTTTTATAATTTACACAATTTCAGAAAATAGAACTCTTAATGAAAATTCTCGATAAAAAAAAATAAAAAATAAATAAATAAATATATATAAAAAAAAATGTGTCTAAGTCATGCTTATTCAGATTAGTAGCTGTTGGTACGATAGAATGCAGCAGTTGTAATGGTGTGCTTAACTCAATTCCTGTACGATCCCTTGTTTTAATGTCCCTGTGATTTTTATACTTGGGAAAACATCGTGGGAAAAGAATAAATTCCTTGTGACAGCAAATTTCTCCTTTCCCCACAATATTTTCTCCTACATAATTGATGGTTTCATTTCGAATTACATCAAGATTTTATTGTTGTCTGCAACCTCTTTCAATTTGGACAAGTCTAAAATTAAAAAAAAAAAAGAAAAAAAAGCTTAAAGGCTTAACAGAAATAGGTCATTGTTGTTGATTGGGGCACCAAGATGTAACTTAACTTATGTCCGAAAAGGGAATGAACCAAAACGCAAGCAGCCAATCGAAAAACGAACGTGAATATGTTGAGAAAATGTATAGAATCTTTACTTGAAGAGTGAAGACAAAGTGAAATAAATCAACTTTCTTCTCTATTCACCAACTCTTTTTTTTTTCTTCTTCTTTTTCAGTTCGAGTTTGTATGAAATTAGTTAAGTTTTTTTAAGAGCTAGTAAGATTACCAGAGATGAATCATAAATGAATTTAATGATAAAAATTTTCGAAACAAAATTAGTCCACAAGGCATGACATATCAGGCTAAGTATTTGTGACAAACGTTCGCTCATCAGTTTATTGCGGGTCATTACGAATCTGGTTCCAGTCTGTCTTGGCGTAAGCCGCCTAATGAGATACGCAAACATTTATTTGTGCTACATACTAGCTTCACGCTGGGCACAAGACGGACTCAAAAATCGACTACTTTACGATTTTGAAAGAAATGTTCAATGGCCCTTAACCAATCTTTGCCGGCGGTCCTCTGTGAGTTTAACTGATGTGTTAATTCTACAGTCCCTTTTCCCCTAAAAGCATTTTCTAACGTAAAGTTTTTAATCATTTAAAAATCCACATGTGAAATAAGAACTCGATAAAAATTGTTAAGGTCATTGGTTTTAAAATTTCTTTAGAAGAATGTGTACCTTCTATCAAATGCATAAATGGTGTCGAAATGTGCCAAAATCTGTTCAAGTAGAAGAAGGGTTTTATATTCCTTTTAAGTATATTTCACATAATAATACCTCGCTTCAGTTACATGGAGTTTTATGGTTATAAATCTGTTTTCACGCTCTGGAAGTTAAACCACATTTTTTGTTAAAATTATCAGCGCTGTCTTTTTTAGCAAAGGGTTTTCGATGAAACAGAAAATATTTAGAGCATTAGATATCAGTAATGAAATGCATTCATTAAACTTTCTCGAATAAATGGGATTTGTTTGATAAATAATAGAATTATGATTTAGAAGGAGTCATACTTTTTCGAAAAAAAAATAAATAGAAAGAAAAGAAATAAAAAAAACGGTATTGACTTCCGTTGAATTATACGTGGTTTCATTTGTAAGCAATTTATCTACCAATGGATTGTCGTTTGAAAATATACCAAAATCAGACAACACTCAACAGTAGTATTGCTATGCTATATCGATTACTTTTTTTTCCTCATTATATTTTTAACATTATCGTTAAAATCGAGAGTAAGCAAGATACATTTTTCAAAGAATTACCCACTTTTTTACTAGAAATTTGGTGTACTTCAACCACATGTGTGGCGAAAAGCCTGTATTCCGATTTTGTTTACAATTATATACAACGTTTACAAGCTTGTACACCATTTTGTAAATTGTTGTCAATCATATATTGTGGCATATCTTGAAATGACAAATAAAATTTAAAGTAATGAGTATAAGTGTAAGAAATCACAACATTCGAAATATCGTCGGAGGGACAGCTAATTAAATTCAATTTATTAAAGCTGTATTTACGATATTTTGCTCGCCCATTACCACTACGTGTGTTTTTTGTTTTTTTCCCTTAACCTATAAATGTTAGTATGTGACCCATTTTCAAGGAAAAACCTGCCTGGATGACAAAGAACTCGATTCCCCCTCTCATTTTTTCCCCAATTTTTAAATATACTATATTTCTAAGTTAGAAATAATACTATATTTCTAAGTTAGAAATAAGATAATATCTACAAGCTGACAAAGTTACTCCTCGATGGCTTAGTGCAAAAACAAAAAAAAAACCAAAACAAACCCATAAGTGTCTATACACTTATGATGTTTTTACACTACGCTTTCGACCTGTTTCTTTGTAAATTAACTCATTACCATGCAGACGTCGATTTTAACCCTTTCCTGTACAATCCCTTGTTTTTACGTCCCTGTCATTTTATACTTGAGAAAATATTGTGGAAAAAGAAGAAATTGCTTGTGACAAGCAATTTCTTCTTTTTCCACAATATTTTATTACCTGTAGGTTGGTTACTTTTCCAATTGACCCAACTCTAAATTTTCGTCTGCAGCTTCTTTCAAATTGGACCAGTCTAAAATTTTGAAAAATGGGAACGGGTTAAGACTGGTCCAGATTAAGTGAAGTTGTCGACGACTTTTGTTGTTGTTGATGTTGTTGTTGTTGATGAAGTTTGTAAAAAATTGTATTTGTGGGTAGAAAACAAGCATTATATTCCCTTTCCACAATGTTTTCCAAAGATGCAAGAGTCAAAAATGGCAAAGTTGCAGGATATAAATTTGAACTAACATTGTTTTTGTCACAACAAGTCTAACCTTAACTAACCTACTATATCATAATTGTCGCAATAAAATGTATGTATTCAAAAAAGAATTTAATTACCATGGTTATATATATAAAAGAAATAATTCCGGACTAACTAGTTTTTCAGATGACAATAGGAACAAATTAAACGCCTCCAGCGATCAATATGTAATTTTACCGGGTTTCTTTTTAAGTAACCATTTTCGCTCTTACGCATTTTATGAATGAGACTTAAATCCAATGAAATTAAAAGATGACAATTAAAGTATTGACTAATTGACGTATTGATACACGAATTGATTTTTTAGCTTCTTTAAAATATGATCTCGTCAATAAGAAAGAGGCCCTTTTGAATTGGAAAATGTATCGAATTTAATCAGGCAGTTTAACCCTTTCCTGTTTAATCCCTTGTTTTTACGTCTCTGTGAATTTATAATTGAGAAAATATTGTAGAAAAAGAAGAAATTGCTTGTAACAAGCAATTTCTTCTTTTTCCACAATATTTTCCACCCTACTGAATGGTCATTTTCATAATGAAATCCACTAGAAATATTCGTCTGCACAACCTTTGAATTTAGACAGGTCTAAAATTTTGCAAAACAGGAAAGGGTTAAAATCGACGGATCGCTTGCCCCGCCCACTGACTCCGCTGGCCACGTCAACTGACTCAGGCAGGAAAGACAAATTCGACATCAAAGGACGTTATTTTGCAATATTTGTTCACAAAAACATGTAATCAAAACATATAATTATTTGTTGGTTATCTAAACGTCGTAGCTAGATTGAAACAAGCTGTGATTACGTCGTTTACGTCGTCAAACATACAAAAATGAAAATGCTTAACAGAAATGTAAGACAATGACGGAGTTCAAAGTCCGCTTCCGGTCTAAATGAATATTTTTATCGGTCGATCGATTCTTTGGTTGACATCGCGATTCGTCAATTGATTTGAATTATTTTTTGATTAACTCAAACATCTATTATCCTGCTTCCTCTCATTAAATTAATGTCGAATAAAACGATTAATAATATTGGTATTGATATACAATTTTAGCTTTTTTTTTTGTAATGAGCAAAGGTTGTATTAAATTATAAGATGTTCATATTTATTTACCTTTTTAGTATTGAGATATAAAAGCTTAAAACCTGATCGCACTATCTACTATGTCTTGAAATTATGTTTCGTATTATATACATGAATAAAAACAAAATTTATTCTCTCCATCTTTTAAAGGAAGAAGAAGGGTCAGCGAATGTCTCTCTAAGTTCACAGTTTGAAAGTAAAAGTGTTTTAATACATTATAAATCGTATATTATTATTGTTTTATGCCGCGTTTTAGTGTTTGTTTTGGTTGTGGGATGGTTGTTAAAGGGTCATAATTGTCTGACCTTTTATCTTGAGGAGGCAGGTCAAAGCCTTCACACGAGGACACCAATATAATGCAGTCACGACCTTTCTGTCGCAAAGAGCGAACCGATTCCCACACAACCCCTGCTTTTTACTCCACTCAAGAGAAAAAGCTTTGGAAAACATTGAGGAAAATGAAGAAATTGTTTGTAATCAGAATTTCTTCATTACCCACAATATTTCCTATCCGGAAAGACAACAAATTTAAAATTCCGTCAACTTGAAATTGTTGTCTTTTTCAATTTGGACCAGTGTAAAATCTTGTTGTGTGGGAATTCGTTAACGTGCGTTGGATAACTACAATTTTGATAATTGACAAGATTTAAGTTGTAAAGGCCACGTGGAAAAGATTCTAAAATGAAAAATCATCACCATATAGGTTAAAAAACAAACTAACATTGTGAGAATAGGGTAAAATTCCTGTAACAGGCAAGTTTTAATTTCCAAAACTATCTTTGGGGCACTTAAACTAAGCTTATTAACTAAGTTTCACGAATCACCCTTTTCCCTTTTTATTTTTATTTGTATACATGATAGCAGCAGATTATAGCGACACCCAATAATGTTCCTATATTAATTATAAAGTAATGGAAAAAATGAATCTGACTTACTGACCAATCTAGTCTCAGGTCGTTAGCTCACACGAAAGTACACCAGAATTCACGATACTGTGGATCGTGAGACTTTATTATATCTCTATTAAATCCATTCCATACCCTCCCAGAAACCTATCAAAGGGAACGTCGAGAAACCCCTTTAACCATTCCCACTCAGTGACGCTATTAGACTCCAAAAGAAAAAAAAGGCTTTGGAAAACATTGCGGAAAAAGAAGAATTTGCTTGATATAAGGAATTTCTTCAATTTCCATAATTTTGTCCACCAAGAAAGTTAAAAAAAATCAAATTTTGATAAACTTTAAACTGTAGTCTGCAACTTCTTTCTATTTGGGCCAGTCTAGGTTTTGCTGTCTTGTAATAGGTTAAAGGTCGATAGCCTTATTTTTTATGGCTTATTAGACGAAAGTAATATGTCTTAGTCACCACATAAAGATAAACACTACCATATCAATTTATGTAAATATGGATAGAGTATAAGTACAGATATATTTGCTTATGAGGAAAGATAAACTTTTTGGACATAAATGGACCCTGGGAAAATTGTCCCGAAGTGGCCACATTCTCACCTCTCCCTCCCAAAACAATGTTGATTAGCAATGCGCGGTAAATATTTATTCTCTAGTCTGTGGGCTCCTAGCTTTACGACAATAGATGCAATAAATTTGTCAGCCGGCAATAAACACTGCCCCATACAATAAAACCCGAACCTCTCAAGACGCAGGGTAAATACCATAGTGCTAGAAACAATTTGTTGTATGGAAGCCAGCCAATATCATTGCTTTCATAATGTGTATGCAATGTATGGTTGGGTTTGTGGCTTACACGTTTTTATTCGAACGGCAATGTATTAGCTATAAAATTTTGTTGCCCGAAATCGTCATTGGGCGTACAAAACGGCATAACTACAGCTTGAATAAAGATGCAGTTACGACATTTTGCCCACCCAACGACGAAATTCATTTGTGATTATGTATTGCGGGTTTAAAATGCATCGATTAAATTGGAAGGTGTAATAAAGAATAGCCACAGAGCTTTAAGAATTTTGACAGAAAAATGCATCAAATGCGTCTTCAAAGGAACGTGCTCTTACACTCACAAATGGTTTTGGTACCTGATATTAAATGCTATAGCTAAAGACTAATTGTTTTCGGTGCCAAACACATTAGATGCGGTTTCATTCACAAACTGGAAATTTACAGAAGACTTGATAATTAATTGATGTACTTAATTTCCTCTTCTTTTCTTTAAACCAACAGTTTCATTTTACAACTTTTCTTTGTTGATGCTTATTTCCTCCCCCCTCTTGCTTCCTAAACTTACATAATTGACCAGTCGCGGCTGTCAATCAAGGTATAAACCGACCAATCAAATAATTCATTCAGCCCGGCCATGAGCTTTTCAACTCCGACATTTGCCGACATTTTTTGTTAACCTTTATTGTTGTTTGGCGACTTTAACGTCGTAACTACAGCTTATTCAAGCTGTAATTACGACGTTTAGGTTACCAAGCAACAATTCTACTGTTTTGTTACATACTCCTGGCCACATTTGAAAAATAACGTCGTTAAAAATCGAGGCGGAACTTCCTGTCGGAGAAAATGGGCGAGGCCTAGGGAGCCAGTGGGCAGGGCCAGCGATTGGAAAACTATGTCACCGGAGTGAACGATTCAATTAAATAAAAAGTAAATAGTTCCACGAAGGTTATTAAGGGTACTAAGATCCCAGTTTATTTTGAATTTCCGTTTCTCCACCATCAAAAGTCTCAACTGCTTGTTACGGCTTGAAACAATTCTATTGGATGCACGTCGATCACTAGAATCAAGTTGGAGTAGAAGAAAATAATTCAAATGCAAACTGGATGAGTGAACGAGATGAAAAAAAGTATTGTGTGATTCAAGCGAGTAACAATTCTCTATTAACAAGGGTCGCCCATTATTCTCTCCTCCAATTTGAA
The DNA here is from genome assembly GCA_946902895.1 of Fragum fragum. Classification (NCBI taxonomy): domain Eukaryota; kingdom Metazoa; phylum Mollusca; class Bivalvia; order Cardiida; family Cardiidae; genus Fragum; species Fragum fragum. Next base: position 40,268,569 of record OX336372.1, read on the forward strand.
GATTCCCAACGGAGCGTGCAACCGTTTTGTAGTTGTTGTCATCGCCTAAATTTATGGGTGAACTTTAGCAACTCAAACTATCGAATATCCAAATCTCGGAAATATGAATCTACCATTAATTGAGTACAATAAAAAACATTTGTCTTCTAATATTACTGAACTATGTCTTTGGATTGTAAGAAAACCATTTGATTAAAAAAAAAGTTTTGTGCTAGACATTTCATGCTCTTTTCGAGATGACATCATGTTGATGTTAAAATATGTCTAACTATATTCCACCCATCATTATATTGAGGGCTTAGAGAAAAAAACATAGTATGGCTCTATACAATGTATAGAGCCACACTATGTTTTTGCTCTAAGCCATCGAGAGCATTTTAATATTATTATTTCAAGAAATGAAATACTATGCAACAAGTGATAATAATAATAAAAGCGTGGTGCGTAAGGAAGAAAGAATGTGAGCCCAGTCGAAGAACCCGTCTTCTTTTTATTGACTATAGAGCAAATCGTAAAATAAAAAAAAAGAATGTTTTAATCTCCATTGTTCAGTATTTACCAATTACCACACGACATTATTTTAGATTTGTCCAAATGCGATTACGCTGCAGACGACGATTTGGGGTTGATAATTTTTTACATATATCAGTCTTTCTGGGTAGATAGCAAACACTACCTTCGTTTTTCAACATTATTTTCTTGGTCCCTTTTCTTTTTAGGCGTACAAGGAAGGATAGTGCAGCAGTTGGTAAAGGTTAAAAGACATTGAAAGTCAATAATCGTTTAGAAGGAAGAAGGGAAAAAAACTTTCGAAGCCTACAACCTTACTGACCGCCATATAAAACAATAGGGTGTTTTATTAATATTTTGCGGCTATTTGCATAAGCTATAAATCACTCGAACTGACATTAATGTTTCTTTTTTACTCGATTCGGCCCAGAGTCCTTTTTAACCCAACCATGTTCGACAGATATCTGGGACGAATACATATCGAGGCCGGTAACCAACAAGGCTTTCCGGTAATTATATCAAAGTGAGCACGTTCCTTGTACAGTTTTGTCGATGGTGTTTCTTATGTCTTTCCCTTTTTGTTCAATTAATTGAATTGCTAAAATAGAATCTTTATCCCGTTAAAATTGAACATTTTGATAGTGGTTTTAATAGAATATTCTCGATTTTGTTTAAAATATATTAATTCTCTTCTCTTGAATTCAAAAGACTTTTTAGGGCGCACAGTTGGACAATACTATTGACCTTGAATATTGGCAAATGAGCACTCAAAAACACGTATGAAATAAATCGTGATATTGATTAGCCAATCAGAAAGAGGATAATATCGGAACTTCAGAAGGAATTGACTTTGATCAATTTGTACGGTCGGGCCAAAGTGAAAGACTTTTGATTATCTTATTAATTTGTAAATGTCGTAGGATTCTAACTAGTTTGAACATTTCATTACGTTCTCGTGTAATTTACACTGAATGCGAGTTCTTTTTCAGAATGTTTTATTTCATTCATGTTCATAGTTTTGACAAGCCCGTATTACTCAGATAACTGTAAAGATTAACGATGCACAATGATCGGCAACCTTTGAATCGAACAATCGATGAAGCAAGGAAAACGACACATGTGTTAAAACTTGCTCATATAGTTAGACTACAAACTGAACCGACGGATCACCGCTGTAAAAACAACAACAACAACAACAAATCGATAGACGAATCTAAACGTTCACTAAGACCGGAAGAGAACTGTGAACTCCGACATTTGCGTTGAGCCTTTTTGTTGGCTTGGCGAATTAACCCTTGTCATGCTGTATAAAAATCCATTTCGAAAACGTATTAAAATCAAAGGACTGAAAGCACTGGTAGTACTTGTTGTTCAATCATCAATATTTCTTTTAAAAATTAATTTCATAAACAACTCATGCAGGAATAGTACAAACAGGAGGTGTAGACTAAGACCAGACTGCACTTATGTGCAGGCTGGTCTTAGTCTTCACCTCCTGCCAAAACCGGAATATTCCGGGTTCAGCATGACAAAGACATCGTACTTCATTTTTTTACGCTGTAGTCACAACGATTCTGGCACCAACAAATGATAAGCCTTTTGTTTTCTGTTACTGAACAGAATTTTACAAATTGATTTCGTTTCTTGCCTCAATCGAGCTGCTATGCCGGCGGTAAGCGGCAAGCGTTACTTTTAATTGCATCCCCAAAACTCCGTAGAATAACCGTCAATCCACCTTCAAACTTTTGCGAAATCCTACAGCTCGTATATTATTCGACCATTATAGTTATTTTGGTAATTAATCTCGACGAAAATGGAAGAGCGCGCGATGACAGTAGTTTTCACCTTAGAATATTTATGCGTGACTTGTGTATTCATGATCAAAGAGACCGCTAATATATACATGAATCAATTAATACAAGGTGTGAGAAAGAAAGGCGGGATTCACAAATTTCTGACAGCCTGACAAACTAAGAATTAAATATGCATTTTTCAAACCCTTCTTGAATCAATGTTTTGTTTCAAGTTAAATGGTCTACCAGGAAGCGCAATAGAATATTAAATAATGATTTGTGAATATAATAGTTAATCTGAGAAGCTGAGAAAAGCATTAATCATAAACTGCGTTATATGTACTCTCTGAAATTATTATTTTTCTTAAATCTTTTCCTTTAATTATTTGAATTTACGTGGTAATTCTCGCTTACCATTAATTCGTCTTTTCATTCAAACCATGAATGACTTGTACAAATTTCTTTCACTTTGTTATACTTTTATCCAGTTACCACATGACAAAATTCAAAGAAATTCTGTACGACAATTTTCAGTTAATTCTTTGTCTTAAGGGGTAGAAAACTTTGTGGAAATTGAACAATTTGCTTGTTATTGGTAATTTCTTCATTTTTCACAATGTTTTCATTATTTTGTTGAGGAACGTATGAGAGGAGATTATGTGGGAATGGGTTTATACAACGCAAAAATACAATATATCTACAAGCACTGGCGAATATTTTTGCCCTATACTTTATTCGAGCTACTTACATTTAATGGCCCACATTTTCGCTGAAATCCGTAGATATTACATTACCTATAAAGTTTTAAAGTTAATGCAATTTAGCCATCATTTTCATATTCCTTTTTTCAAGGTCGACATTCTTTCCGAGATTTGACAAAAGCGAATAGATATTTTGGCGTGACATTTCAAGCGTTTAAACATATGCGCCAAGTAAAGACTCAGATCAGACTGAGCATCCGCACTGTCTGATCAGAGTCTTCACTTTGAACTCTGTAGGTAGATACTGACCCAAAGCTTATTTTGACGATCAGCGAATGCACTGAGTGGTTGTCTAGGCTGCTATTCATGAAATGTGAAATGGTGGGACATGTCACGCACGGGCTCAATTTTTTGTCCCTATCCAGTTTGGGATTGAAAATTAGTAGGACATGATACTGATTTGCGCGGATTTAACAAACGGTTTGAGAAACTAGTGGAATGCTTTAGTGCACCAGTTGCATCGATATAACTGAAATATTGTTAAAATGACGTTAAACTCTGATGCGGACAAGATAACCAACCAAGTCTTTGTCGTTCTAGGATGTATTGTTTTCCTGGTGAAAAGGTGATAACTCAAGTTTGAAAGAAGACATTTATGCAATGCACATTGTCTCCTGTGAGACAGATCTGTAAAACATGGGTCGGTATAACACGATTCCACCTCCGAGGATTTCATCCAATTGATCATGCTATGTTTAAACACATTTTGCAAACACAGATATCAGGTCTTTACCGAAGACTGGTTGAAGAGTTGTTATTGTTTATTAGGTGGGGGTTGTCCGTCCGTGAACACATAAACTACAATTAAGCTTTAAATATACTTGGCCATTGTTAATTGACGGATCGCGGTTGTTAATAAAAAAATCGAAGTATCGAATGCTTCATTACGATCGGAAGTGATCTTTGAATTCCGATATTAGTTCGCATTTAAATGAAGTTTTTTTTTTTTTTGTTTTTTTTTTTTTTGGTTGGGCAGCTTAAACGTCGTAACTACAGCTGATTCAATCTATTGTTAAAATGTTCATGTCGCCAACCATTTATTTTCCAACTACATTTAGTTTTATGTTACTGACCCAAGTCTTTCCAAATTAAAGCTGGTTTATATAATAATCGAGGTACATGTCCTGAGCCGGTAGGGGTGAATAGCGATCCGACATTGCTATCCACTACGATAAATAACTACGTACAAATACGGAACTTAACCAATTTGAAGTGATATTTAGTTTAATAAGCGCCCTTGCTGAACTAGTCATGATCCGGCGAACGCTGTCAGAACAAAGAGTAGCGAAGTAATGATTTAACGTCGAAAACGTCTGAAAAATCGTTATGCTAGTCACAAAACTTGCAAACCGCTAAGATATACGAGCTCAGCCGATCCCCTTGTGTGGCGAGCGTACATCACCGTATATATCAGGGCCACAGCTATTTGACGGGCGACCGTAAACTATGGAGATTGTTTACACATACCAGGGAAAGGAGACGGTGAAAAGAAGGGAAAAAAACGACACAAATTGTGATATAATGCCTGAGATAAAGACACACTCCTGTGTGTTCCGTTTAAATTTCTCTCCCCAAATCATAGCTATCTATCCAAACAGATCGCCCCACACATGGCCTTTCATTTATCCTTCATTTTAAAACATAAATTCTAGCAGCCAATGTATTGTCCTTTCATAAATCTCAAAGCGATACCCGTTAGCTTCCCTGGCCTCAATTGATTCCCAAAGAATTTACTTTTAGTTTGGTCTATTAAGACTCAGGGGCTTAAAAAACTTAATCATACTAGTGTATAAATTCGCTTCGCGTATAATCATACAGCGTTATTACGTTTCCACCTTCATAACTCAATGAAAAAAAAAAAAAAGTCTGTTCCTTTCTTAAAACCGTTTCCTGTTCAATCCCTTGTTTTTACGTCCTTGTGATTTTATAATTGAGGAAACATTGTAGAAAAAGAAGAAATTTCTTGTAACAAGCAATTTCTTCTTTTTCTACAATATTTTCTACCCTACTAAATTGTTATTTTTTCTAATTAGATTCACATTGAATTTTCCTCTGCAAAACCCTTGAATTTTGACCGGTCTAAAATTTTGCAAAACAGGAAAGGGTTAAGTGTCCGTTAACTCTAAAACTTAATAAAAACGTGACAAATTTCATTCAGACAACATATTTTTCCAAATCTCAGCCTTTGTATCTGTACTGTCGTATCTTTCATAATAGTTTTCTTTTTCCGCAAAGGCATCGGATCACATTAACCCGACCATTATAGGACCACGATGGATAGCATATTCAGTGACAAGAAGAACTAAATAAGCAAATAAACAACATTGATCTTTTCTTCACTGGATAGCTGCATAGTCTGCATATCGGTTTCTTGTTAAAGCATCATTTTTGTTTGTAACTAAGGCCAATCAAATAGAATATGGTAAAGTTAATAAATGACCCTAAAGCGATAACGATGAGTTATGCTTCATTATAAGAGCAAAATGTCGCATTTCTAAAGACAAAGCATAATATCGATGGCCTAGATTCATTATATAGAGCCTTACTATGTTTTTGCTCTAAGCCTTCGATATATACATTGTATCTTCTAAATATACGATGGCTATCAAAGCAGGTACGAATTTCAGATATTTACTCCACCGTAAAGAGGCCTTGTGTTTCATAAAATTTATGGCCTTTGAGTACAGGTATTTTTGTGAATCATTGTGAAATTTGAGAGGCGATACTGTAAGGTACAACAATCTCTCATTTATGCAAATAGTTGACAAATTTACAAAATGTGCATGATTTGTCTCTTCCCTCATTACCTTAAGATGTTTTAAATTCTTCCATTCTTTGAAAGGCACTCGCGGAATAAGAAATGCAAAATATGAATATTACCATACATACAAGTATACAACTGGGCAATAATTGTTAAGAAGAAATTATTTCGTAGCTTTGCACCCAACTTTCTTCGGGCTTATAGATCAGTTTAAAACTACGAAAAGGTAAATGTATAGCTTATTTCAAGTTATTTGCATATCGATACAGGTTCAAACTCAGTCATAATTGATTAGTGGTTTTATATTTCATTATTTTTTCACAATAAACAATCTAAAGACCATTCTTTGCTCAAAATACAAAATATGTTACAATGTAGAATAGAAAAACATAATTCGTCATATTTCAACTTTTTAGTAAAAGGATTTCAATGCCAGAATATACTGCTAACGTGTTTATTCATTGGGTTATATACGCTAGTCGGAGAGAGTATAAGGGCTTGTGTCATACTACTTGTACAATAGCTAGCACGTAGGAAGATATTATAAGACCCCGCGCCCTTTACTATATTCTAAACTACACTACATATTAGCAGGCCATTTTACCTACTTCAACATTCTAAGATAACGTTTTGTCTGGCTGTACATTGGGATAGTACAGTCCTTGAGCGTCCTAATGCTCTATGTGGCTACATATCAGATACACTGTATTTCATATAGTCAAAGATAATACTTTGCAAGCCTCAGAGAAAGATTACCACCAATAAAATCCCACAAAGACCCCAACCTACAGTGTGATGTATTGGCATCAGTTTGGAAGCAATGTTTAAAATATGTTTCGGAAATGTCCAAATAATTGACCATTGCCGGTACGAAAAAGCAATCAATGTTCCCCCATTACCCAGCACACTTGACTTCATGTTTATTATCTCAAGGCACATTGGAACTACTCAGTCCCTAACGGTATCCTTTACCTTTTTTTCTTGTCAATGAGGTATTTTCTGTTCTATTCGTACATAGCTGATATATGACTTACTTTTACACGGTATTTATTACTATTCTAAATCCTACAATGCTACCGCCCCTCTCATTTATAGTTAAAGTTAGTCTTTGGGCAAATCTATATCCAAATTTGTCTTATACCCAATCGGTGAATTCGTATTATAGAAAATATCAGACATCGTAGTACTATCTCCTACCTTCTGTGAATAAACTTTAATATTAATATTTTCAAGGATTCACACAGTATCGAAAAGGGGTGACAAAGCAGAACGTCTCTGAAAGGGTAGGGATGGAATTATTGGTTAACGGTAGCACGTGCGGCCCTTAATTATACGGTCATTTAGAGATGAGTTTATACGATACGCCATTTTCAGTGCTGACCAGCCGCCACTATTTCATACCGTGGCAGACAAAAGAACATCTATTGTTGGAGTCAAGTTAACAGTAGAGAAGTCAGAGGCAGTCTAGTATTTTCTCGGAAAGTGAACAAATATGGATAACACGCAGGTTTCAAGAGCGGCTGGTCAATTTCTCTTTAGGAATTCATTTTTTCAACTGAAGGAACTTCCAGGAAGATCAAATGTAGGCAAGATAGATCACAACTTGTTTTTGGTTTGAAGCCGTTGCGAAGACCCTTTCAGTTATATCACGAAGAAGTTCACTTAATCAAGTGCCCCCTTGGTATCTGAACTAAGCTAGAGCTCTGAAATGCCCTGCATAAATGACCTACCCATGTGACAGCAAAGATTCGAACCAATATCCTTTGATTCCTTTCAGTTTTCAAGGAGCATGCCCTCAGTACTGAGCAACGCAAGGAAATAATTGGCAATTCAAAGATAAAAAGGGGTTAATTAAGGGAATGAAATAGCATATTAGATAAGAACTTGGGTACACATTTGACAGTCAAAGCTTAAGGCGCTGTGGCCTGAAATTGTTCGAAATGACCCAATATAGTTTTCATAATTGAATAAGTGTTTAATAATTTCCTTGTATTTTTCAAACAAATTACAAGAAATTAAATTGACTTTTCGTCCTAGTTCATGCAGAGCTGATGCTGTTTCAGGGACTATCTTAAACGCAAGTTGAAACTAAAGTATTGAAGGAGAGAGGCTTTTGTTTAAAAAAATCTGATTTAAAGCACCTTTACGTATTCGTTGTCATGAATAAAAATCCAGCGTTCTTGAGTAAATGAAGCATTCAGATATATTGATGATTTAATGGGGACCAAAATGATTTCACCTTGTCATCAACTTCCGTCAGGTTCGAACTTTACAACCATTGTTTTACATACATATTACGCTGATACGATACGTCTGTCATCTCGGCTTCAAATTTTCTATCATTGTCATATCTATCGAATTTACATATTTTCTTTGTTTTGGGGGTTCCATTTTCTTTCCTTGTTAACCCATTACCAGACGGCAAAATTTTAGACTGGTCCATATTGAAAGGGACTGTAGACGATAATTTAAAGTCCATGAAAGTTTAGATTTTTTTTTCAAATTTCTGGGTAGAAAACATTGTATAAAATAAAGAAATTGCTTGTTACAAGCAATTTCTTAATTTTACACAATGTTTTCTTGAGGGAAGTCCGAAAGCGTCATTGTGTGGGAATGTGTTAATGAGTGTGTTTCAACTGCCTGGTTTTACTTCACTGTTTCCTCATGAAATTCTGTTTTCAAATATATTGTTTTCGTTAAAATTACATGAATGAAATTCTTTTTCAAATATAGTTTGTCCATCCATAATTACATTTAATTTCATTACTCTGTCTAATTCCACCAATCTTCCCAAATCTGACAATTTCTAGGTCTGAACAATTTTCATCAATTTGAATAGTAGTTTTTTCGACCCCTGCAATCACACCCCACAAATTCCGAGTACATGTCTACCTAAATATCTTGTCATTTATTCTATCTATTATACTACGCATCTCCACTTTTTCGTTTTTCATGCGTTCACACACCATTTCTCCCTCCCCTCTTTCTCTCTCTCTTTCTCTCTCTCTCTCGTTCTCTCTCTCTCTCTCTCTCTCTCTTCTCTCCCTCTCTCTCTTCCCCCTCTCTCTCTCCCTATCTCTATCTCTCTCTTTCTCGCTCTATCTCTTTTTTTGTCAATCAATGTGCTTTTACGTGACGACAAATACATTCACTCTTATTATTCACTGCGTCAGCATTCGTCAATCTCTCGCCCTTTTAGAAAAAAAATCTGTATATTATAGTGTTCTGGTTTCAAATGATTGTCGTTGATATTTCTCTATTACCACCATTTCATCGAAATGTTTCACGTGTCTTTACATTCTAACAGTTTTTACCACCAGGTATTAGTAAATGTGCATGCAGTCTATGCATCTGGTATGATGTCTTCCAGGCATGTTCAATAACTGTGCAAATATTAGTAAAACCCAAACTGTTGCAACGAAACATGGTACAAATATGTAAGCACCATCATCCCCTCTCCTGAACTTTACGAATCAACAGTAAATCATGAAGTAACACTATCATCTCACCATTATCTTTATTCGCAGCAGATACAGTCATTAAATTCATCTTTTTTTTAAATGTGTCAAATAATTCTTAATTTAAAATTCATCACAGCCGATACGTTTAAAGATCGCATTCACTGACAGTTACATGCCAAAACATGGTATTACAACATTCATAGAAGCATTGAAACCGAGTTCCTATATATGCCATTCCAAGACGATCCCGCTCGTTTTCTGATTTGACGACGGGGTGTTTGATTCAATAATAGTGTTACCTCGATACTTTTTGAGAGAAAGCGGCCCTTGCAAATGAAGCTTAGCAAAGTCTGAAGCAAACAAGATTTATAAAATATTTTCTTATATTAATATTTTTGAGAAAGAAAGGATTTTTTTTAAAATACGAGCAAAACTAAGAGTGGATATTTTTTCATGTTGGTCGTGTTCATATACAGTTATTTAGTATTTCAAAACTTGTGTATACGTACAAATGTAATAGCTGAGAGAGTTTTGTCTGTCTTTAAACAGGAAGCAAATAAAGAAATCAGCGCACACCCAGCCTACTATGCTGTGTGTATTGGAATCCTTACATATTTGTGAAGATAAGCACATTTTACGAGAACAAGGTGCTATTTATTTGCTGTTGAAGATATGACATTTAAAGTCCACTAAACGTCATTTCTTCACGGATCAAGTTAATACTGCCAAGATAAATTCGTGTTAACACCTCGTCGAATAACACTTTTCTTTATCTAACCGTTCTCTATTGATCAAAAACCTATGCTTGGAATTGTGTGAAGGCATTTTAGGAAACTGAAAACATACTAGGGCCAAATTCAAATCACTTGATACCTTTATTAGAATGAGAAACTTTTGATTTTGCTCTCTCAAAAACGATTATAAATATTTCATGCCTTTCTTTTTTTATCTTGTAATTCTTTTGTTGAGAAATTAACAGAATTGTTACATTGTCTTTTAATGCTTGTAACATTGACTTGAAAAAAAAAAATGTTAATTGACGGATCGCTTGCCCCGCCCACCAAGCCCCGAAGTTCGAATTAGACTCTAAAGGGCGGGTTGTCCTTTGTTTTTGTTCGTTTTTTTTTTCTCAAAATTTATGGTCAGTAGCATAAAACAAGAGGTAAAAAGTTAAATTAATCGTCGTAACTACAGTTTTAAAAGTGCACATACCGTCTAAATCTTTAATTTAATTAGTCTATCGATTGTTTTTATGTTGACAACGCGATCCGTCTAATTAGATATTTTATCATAAACCTATGAATATCGCATCGCAAGATTCATTTTTCAGGAAACGCTTTCTCTCTTTCATTAGTGAATGATGAAAAAATGAAGATATATATGGAATTGATATAATAACCTCAAAATGTGTAACTTTGTAATTGAAGCGTCTTTAAGTAAGGGAATTGTTTCATTTAGAAATGAAATGGTTCATCATATACATTCGTTGAAAATTCAATTACCAAGAATTGTAGTAACTAGACGCGCGTGCCTTTACAGGTCGAAATAGCAACATATTTTTCCACAATGTTTCTCAAAATTTACATTAGATCAAATATTCATTTGTTCATTTCTTGTGTTGATTTTCTATGGCCTTTTTTAAAAATACGAACTATTAGCTCCAAGGATTTGAGTCAACAAAACGTTATCATTGCTCATACATGAAATGAATTATGTTTGAAATTTATTATTCTTATTTTGCTTTTGAGCTGCATTTAAAAGTTATTGTAAAAATAATAGAGCTGATCTTTAATTTGTGATATTAAACGAATGGACCAAATGATTAACATGAAATGAAAACCGTTGCCATGCAAGACATGAACATAATACCATTGTAAATTAACTACATGTAATTAATTGCCAAAGAAAAACATATTATGGTTTACTTAACGCTATTCAAATCAATGATGTACAAGTTATGGTTAGTGATCAAAGGTCAATTTTGTCTATACAGGTATAGACAAAATTGACTTTTGGTCACTCAATATAACGTATTCATCGTTGTGATAACTTTTTAACATTATCAACAATTTCTTTAGTAATAAACAAATTGAACCTGCGCGAAACATCTCCTGAAATTTTACATGTGCGTTAAGGCCAGACACTGGATAGTCCTGACTAACAGTCACGGGTACCTAGTCCGATCTGAGTCTGTACTTGGCGCACACGTATAATTAACCGATTGTGGCTGTCAATTATAGAACCAATTGACCAATCAAATTATTCATTTAGACCGGAGGTGAGCTTTGAACTCGGGCATAGGCCGCCATTGATGTACAGAATTTTGTTGGTTTGGAGACTTAAACGTTGTGACTACAGCTTATTCAAGCTGTAGTCACGACGTTTAAGTCGCCAACCAACCAATTTGCTGTTTTCGATACATGTTACTGGCCATAGTTTTTGTGAAATAATGTCGTTTAATATCGAAGTGGGGCGTCCTGATGGAGATCAGTGGGCGTGGTAAGCGGAGTCAGTGGGCGGGGCAAGTGATTGGCCAATTGTTGAAAATGTCACGCGCATGCTCAATTATAAAGTGTTTTACGAAAGGTGTCGAAGAAAGAATATGAGATATATTGATGATTATCCACATGTCTATTATGGCGAGTCATGAAAAATGATATCGGCGATGGGCTTCAAAAACATCGTAACTACAGCTTGAAAAGACCGTACTTACGTAAAAATTTGAAACCCATCGACGAGATATAAAACCCCTTCCCATGGATACCATACCTTGTTCTGACGAATCTGACTGGCCGCTCCGACAATCTAAATCTCTTCCAGGAAAAGGCGGTATGCCAGTCGCCATATCTGGATAAAAACTACCATTATAACCTGCGGTATGTCCTTGGTACATTTCACCATAGAGGGAGGGGTAATTCCGCATTGGCATTGCGTTTAAGGGGGACATATGATTTACCATTTGTCTACAGTTTATATAGTCTGAACTACTTCCAAACGCGGAGTTATATGCCGCTGCTTTACTGTTCATAGAAAACCCCGCCCCTAAAGGGAGATTACCGTACGAAGCCATTGAACACGAGTTATGGGCCACTAGTCCACTATCACCACTATAACTTCCCCAAGAATTATTAGCTGAGAGTCTTGATGCCGTGGATTCCTGGGTGGGGCTCGAAGATAAGAGTCCAGGGACAGATGTACTTATTGGATTGGTATACAGCGACAGTCCGGAATGAGCGGCTAGTATATTGTTAGCGGGACTTTCCATACTGGTTCATAACAACTGAAAATAAGAAAGAAAAAAAAATAATGAGTGTTCATAGAATACTGTATTTATTAAACGAGTCATTTATGATCAAATAAAAAACGAGACTCTGTAGAGTTTTCATCTGTTTAAGATGACGATTAGATCAATAAAGGATGTTGTAAAATGACGTAATTACATGCGTTATGACGTCATTTTGATTGTAACATAAAAGCTTTTATTTCATGCCTGTATCATAGTTCATATTACACATAGTATTATGTTCCGTCAGTCCGAAATGGCTACTTACGGGCAATAGAATTTACACTTTTCGCTCTTAGCAGATTTTCTGAAACTAGAATGGTTATTGTTATACCGGGTAACAAAAACTATTCTTATATCAGGGAATAGTTTATTAAAGATCTTGCAAATGCAAATTATCATTTCAATCAAATTGGGCATAAGACGATCCATTAAACCAAGGCTCGTGCTAGCCTGTTCACAGAGTCGATTAGGAATGTAAAAAACAAGTAATTAGAAATACGTCTATTAAATAAATGACAAGTATAAACTTAAATTTGAAATATTGTTTATTTAGTACATGATTCGATTCTTTTCAACAAATGACGTCGCCGGCAAGCACGTGGCCAAAATGAGGGATTAGAATACACTATGCTTTATCGAATTAAATGTGCTTAGGAACATTAGAAATGTATTAGGCCGTGCATAACAATGATTTCTCTATTTTCCGAGTCTAGTCGAGTGTGGAAAATGACCGGCACGGAAAGCATAAGAAATGCAATTGAACGTGCTAAAATATTTCTCTTTTAGAAGATAAATGTCCTTTTGGTTCATTTATTTACATTTGCTGTAACAGGTTGCACGCTCATTTTGTGATTTGTGTTATTTTTAATGTGAAATCTCATCAACATGTGTACCTAAATATGCAGGCGATGAGTTATCCCGGACTCTTTGCTAAAATAGCTATAAAGAGTAATTGATATTGGAAAGAAAGCGTAATAACACACGAAAAAGGGCACAAAAATACACATTGAATACGTAGCTCATAGACTTAATTGCGTAATTAATTTCTACGATTTTTATGGGGATAGTCTCCGACTGAAATTTAGAAACCTTCGGCATTATTTATCTTAACCCATTTCCAAACGATATAATTTTAGACTGATCCTAAATTCAAAGATTTTGCAAACGACAGTTTTTAGTTAATGAAGTTTTATTTTTCATTTATTCATTCATTTTGATCTTTTGAGGTAGAAAGCATTGTTGATAATGAAGAAATTGCTTGTAACAAGCAATTTCTTCATTATCCACAATGCTTTCCCAAGCTTTAGTATTTTCTTCTTCTTCTTATTATTATTATTTTTTTTTTTGGGGGGGGGGGGGGGTCAAAAGCGTCACTTTGAGGGAAGGGTTAAAGTCTGAGAGTGCTACTCAGGAACCGAAAGTCATTCCGGATGACACGAGAAATGCATCGGTATAGCAACTATTTAGATATGTTGAGTTGAATCACTCGAAAATCTGTTTTTTACTTTTCACATTTAAGTCCTTGGACGTTACATGTGCGCAGTGATCTAGTAATAAAAATACCCAGCTTTTGGTATTAATTTAACCATATGATAATTTTGGCCACTATATATCTTTTGACTTGAGCGTTCAAAGTAACGTGCAAGTATCCGTTGCGGTTTAAGGAAGAAAATCTATCACCTAGGGAATGGATGAAAACCATTAAACAGCGAGGGTTCGTCTAGTTCTTTTGTAATCAGACGTAAATAATGTGGATATTTACCGTATTATTATTTGATTCAAAGTGAGGTATTTGTATATCGTGGTGAACTTATGGAAATCAACACTTAAATCTTTACCAGACGACACAATTTTAGACTGGTCTAAATTCAAAGATGTTGCAGACAGGAATCTTTAGTCAATGGAATTTTAAAATTCTTTACTTTATACGGTAGAAAACATTGTGGAAAATGATCAACCCTGAAATCATTACCAGAAGACAGAATTTTAGACTGACCCAAATTAATAGATGCTGCAGACAACAAATTTTAGTCAATTGAATCTAAAATTCTTTACCTAATATGGTAGAAAATATTTAGGAAAATGAAGAAATTACTTGTTACAAGCAGTTTATTCATTTTTCACAATTTGTTCTCAAACATTTCTTTCCCAGAGACTATAAATTTTGCCAATAGCGCCGTTAAATATCAAAGAATTAGCTTGTTGTCGGAGCACAGTGGGCGTGGCTGGCGATCCGTCGATTCTCGGACAGCTTGTTTCACCGTAAAATGTCACATACAATTTCTATATGTACTATATGTACTATATGTAACGGAATACATGATCTACGATAACCTCGAGAACGTTTACAATCAAAATCGGTTGTTCATCTGTTACAAAAACTGAGGACAGGGAAACTTTCTGCAAAGCGACTTTTTGATTGCAACTCAATGAACAGGGTACCATCTATGGTCCATTTGTTTCCCCTTACAAAACTGTAAATGAAATGTGAAAACTGTCTATTCAGTGTAGAATATCTTGATTTAATTTGGGCGTACACTTTCTATCACCAAAGATGTAACATGTGAATGGACCATTTTCAAAATTGTCAAAAGCTGACAACATCTTAATTGTATGAATTTATATGAATGGTTTAAGCCTTTTCTGTGCCTCATTCATAAAAGTTAGCGTATCAATCCGAAACATGTTACGCATATCTAAGGCATTCAATACAACCATATAGAATATAAATCCCGTTTCCTTTTTACAAATACTGAAATTATTTTTTGGCTACATTAATTTCAAAACAGCCTTTGTAAGTTTTAATCCGATCCCATACTACTGCGCTTTTTAACGCCTGTCAAGAAAAAAGCTTTGTAACAAGCAATATCTTCATCATCCACAATGATTCTACCTAAAAGACAAAAAATTCTGAAATGATTATCTGAAATTCAATGAATTTTGAGGACAAGGCTAAAACTTTGTCTGGTATTAGTGAAAATAGAAATAGAAAATTTATCAAACTAAAGAATTTATAGGGTTTTTTTTTTTTTGTTGTTGTTTTTGTTTTTTCGTTTTTTTGGGGGGTGGGGTGTTTTTGTTTGCTAGTTTGTTCTTTTGATTTTCGGACTTGCGGACAATGTTGCTAGTGAATATTTCTTTTCTTAAATTCCTCTTGTTTTGTGTAAAACTTAGTCTAGGCTGAAATTTTGTACTTTTGTAAAAAAATGATACCTATTGGTTTAAAAGGGGTAAACGTTTTTTTCCGGTATATAGAAAGAGCATTCAAGGCTTGCTGCGCCTCAACACAGATCAAAGCAGTTGGGGTACTTTGATTTGTTTTTATTGACCAATGAAATCGCGTATCGCCTGTCAATGGCTGTTACATAAAAATGGCTGCTATCAAAGATTCATAAAACTGTAATGAAACTCAATCAAGCCTTGATTTAAACCACCTAGCCTACCAGAAATATTACCGAAATATTTTGATTACAACTGATATTTGCACCTAATGAATCTGATCGCGAGCATGAGATACTTCTTTAGAGGATTTCAGTGGAAAGGATGTTCATTTTCGGAAATCTCTAAACCTTATGAAATTAATGAATATAAAAACAATTTCTCTTTATTGAGTGTGTCACTTCATTATATCCCCTTTGTTGATCGTCAAATAGTAACCCATCACAAGACAAAATAAAAACTTGCTTATATTGAAACATGGTTTAAATTAAGTATTTTCACGGTGCTCTGTGGTGCATATTTCTTTTTTCTTTCTTTTTTCTTTATAAATATGAAAACTATTAAAACATGTCATACGCCTTTACCCATTACCAGACGTCCAACTCTTATACTGGTCCAAATTGAAAGAGGTTTCTGACGGCTTTTAAAAGTGTTAAAATTGGAAGATAACTGCCAAATAAGACAGAAAACATCTAGAGAAAAGGATAAATAGCTAGTTACAAGCGATTTCCCCTTTTTCTATAAAGTTTTCAACAAACATATTTCTTCAAAGTTCCAATTATTTGATAATCTAACAAGGCTTTTAAACCGAACCTTGTTATAACGTTTTAGGTCCTGCATCATGCAATATGATAACAGAAAGATTTATTTGCTGGGCAATATTTATGAAAACTTCTTGCAAAAATCTAGAATATAGATCTTAGCATGGTACAATGTTCGAAGCATTTTTTTTTTTTTTTTTTTGACTTTCTGGTTTATCTTCTTTCCAATGAAGTGTTGGGTTGGGAGGTATTATCTTTTTTTCATTATGGTATTAGCATGTCATCGTCAGCTTTCAACGTTTGTCTTGGTTCTAATCTACTTTGTCTCTTTTTGTTTGAATTATTCCACCAACCAGTCTCGTTTACAAGTCCGACAGAAAGAACGCCTGCCAAATGTTCTTGTCTTTACTACTTAGAGTCCTATTTAAGAAATTCAATGTCGAAACGTTTATTTAGACCTGCTGGTGAAAACGGGCCGACATGTAGAAAGCTATTTTTCACTGGTAATCTTGTTTATTTGTTCATGTAAAAAAACTAGTAGATCTATTCCAGTCATGAACAAACAATTATATAGCTCGTATTTTCGATTAAAGATCAGTCATTACAATATATGATCCATCAAACGTTGATTAAACGTCAATACGGCGTTGCAATATGACGTTTGTATGCCACTAATGGAACACGTTATGATCATAAAATCGACACGATGCTTGATGTATGAACATTTCAAAGAGATGACCAAAGTGTATTTCATCGTACATCATTTAAATTTGGCACTGGTCAATTTTAGAACGGTTTACATTTTATAGCGATATTTATTCATTCGAAAAGTCAAACCCTGGTTGACCGTTTAACTCTTTCCTCTGTAATCCCTGCTTTTTACGTCCTTGTGATTTTATACTTGTTACAAGCAATACATAAGATCTATGCATAAGAAAACATTCTTGAAAAGGAAGAAATTAATTGTAACAATTGCTCCTTCTTTCCCTACAATATTTTCTATCCTGTAGGTTGGTTACTTTTCAAATTACACTCACTTTTAGTTGTTGTCCTTATTTTCTTTCAGATTAGATAAGTCTAAATTTAAAAAAAGGAAAGGGTTTATGAAAAAGGGATATAAAGTGTTTTTGGCTGTAAGCATGCTTAGGAACTCAAGAAGGGGCCAGTTTTGAACGGCAGAAAGTGTCGACCCTGGTCCGTCTGTGCGGATTGATCAAGCAGTGTAATGTAGCAGCTTTTCACATCCTACTTTCTGCATGTATAATTTTCTTACACTCGGGGACTAAGTAAATATTTGAAAATGATATATAAAACTAGGTGACTTTTGCATTCAAATTCTGTTCAACCCATTCCCACACAATCACACCTTTTCATGCACTTCGAGAAGTTAGTTCGGGAAATGCAAAAAATGCTTGTTTTCGACATTGTGTGTTCTACCAAGAATGACAAAGATATATAGAATTATATCAGATTGAACTTGATGTCTGAAACCTCTTTGGATTTCGACTAGTCTAAAATTTGATCTTTGATCGTGTGGTAATATATTGATTTCCAAACACACTTGAATGTGTTGGTTTTGCTTATAACTTTCTATAATCCTTTTTTCCTCGGCTTTTTTTTTATATATCTTTTTCCTTCTTTTTTTCAGAGATTGGAAGCATTCCCGTTGTAGACCACTGCTTCGGTTTTTTTCACACTCTTTATGTCTTATTGTGAAACTTAAAGAGTAAAAGATATAATTTATGTAATTGATTTCTTTTTGATGTCTCCTATTTCCTAAGTTATCTCTCAGAATCGTTCTAAACATGATGGCAAATTTAGATACATGTAATAAATGAAGATTCAGAACAAAGTTTTTTTATTTATTTTTTTTTGTTGTTGTTGTTTGTTTTGTTATTTCTATCTAATTGGGATACAAGGTAGGCTAGTTTTTTAAATCATTTTTCAGTTAACTTTGTCTATTCATACAAAACAAAAACTTTGAATGCGTATCTTTTACAGTAAGTAAAAGTAAGTTTATATGTTTCTCTCTTATAAAGCAGTGTTGAGTTTCACTTCCCTAATGTAAAATGTGTATGTATTGTATAATGTCAGTATTAATACATATAGAATATACACGATCTATCTTTTTTAAAATCATAGTTTTGTTGTTGTTGTTGTCGATGTTGTTTTTATCTTGATTAAAATGTGGAACAATTTAAGTTAAACTATACCAAATACATCACTTGCGAAAATATTTTGTTTTGAACATGTTATGTTGATATCCATATCAACTAACCTTTAAATTATTTCAATTTTATTCTTCCGTTATCTTTTTGTCAAATTTAAGTAACAATATGTATTCTATTAATTACTTGGGTACATATCAACAATAAGAAAGAGAAAGGTTTAATCATTTTCAATGGACAGTTATATTTCAATTCCCCATACAAATAAAATTAATAAATATATAAAAAGATGGGCCGTATTCAAATTACAAGTGGTACAATATTAATATTCTGTTTCTTAGTTATTAGTATGTAAGTTATTTATCAAATCCTTTTAAATTAATCATGCAATGTTTACATTAGATTTAAAAATAATGATGAATGTAAAACTAGACTATTTTTCTATTCAAATTCATATAATATGAATCATATTATTTTGCAGGTTGAATTGAATGTAAAGGAATTCCAAGTTTCATTTTAACTTTAAAGTCTCGACTAAAATGGTGACCAATTAGTTTTATTTCTGAGTGATTTAATACACTCGGGCATCTTTACTAACAAGTGAGATAATAAAATAAAAATAATTTCGTAATAAATATAAAATAAAGTGATCAAAATCATTGTCAGTTTTCTTTCGTATTCCCTGAAGATTGATGGTTTCTTTAAAGCTAACTTCGGACATTAAACAATAAATAAAACCCTCTTCACTTTTTTATTCTAACGACTGTTCATAAAATAAACAAATTTGGTAGCAAGGAATATTGCCCAATAGGACTAAAATCGACATTCATATGTAATAAAATAAACATTCGATGAGAAATGGCACGGTATAAACATTCATAAAACAGAACGATTAACTGGGGTTTAAACCGATTTAATAGTCGCATACAAGCAATAATTCCCCGCATCGTTTACATGCGTTCAAACCCGGCTATAAACAGTAAAATTCCCATTAAAGTCCTTTATTCTAGATAATCAGTTAAAACAATCATAATTTCTGCAGTTTTACTGCATCACTTGCAGGATAAAAAGGAAAGTCAGTTAATTTCATAATTCACGTCGCAGACCATATCAGGAATACTATAAAATTCTTGAAAATTCACTTAAATGCGACGGGTGATAAACAAAATTTAATGACTATTGAAAAAAAAGGTTTATACTCACTACAAAACACCATAATCAGAAGTCCATTGATAATTTATCCACTTTTTAGTCAGAAACTGTCTTTTGACATATTCTTATATCCAAGAATTAACAATAAAACTGTAATAGAAACGTTTAAACTCGGGGACACACAGTTATATGTCTGTGACCCTCATAACAGTTCAGTTGAATACCTAGGGGGCGCAAGCACACTGTGTGAGTCGACCACGTGATAACATCGAGCCAATCAGATAATAGAACAAAGCTTGTTCCTTTGACAGTGGATCTACTCGATAAAAAAATTCTATATTTCTTCTCAACGAATGTTTGCGCCGTACGTAAGATATAGTCGGTAAAAATAAGTCTTACTCCGAAATCCTTATTCTCCCGATCTATATTTTTTATAACATCGTCTGGAGCAAATTATCATATGAAATAGATATTTATGACCTTACGTTCATAAGTACGCCCCATAAAACGAAGGCCGATACTCATATAGGTGAGCAGCGAGCGTATTGGATTTCACTACAGCGGAACTATTTTTATGAATATTCATGAGCTGATTTGATCCTCCAATGGCGACGCGTTATCCGTGGATATTCGATACACGGCTAATGTACGCTTAATGGCCGACTGAGAAATCTGGGGGTAAATTTCTGTGATGTTGAAGTCGTAACTGTTGCAAAAGATATATGGGGAATTTGTTGCTTTTAACAATTCTGATTAGTTCTAAATATATGGAGTTATCTGTTTTCTGTTTTTCACCACTGTCTCTATTGTTCGGCTCGTGAATTTTCGTTTACAAAAATCGCCCATGTTATAAACAAACCGCCATATCGTTGTTTGACGATTTAAACCTCGTAACTACATCTTGGTCAAGACGCACCTTGGGTTTGTTAGGCAACAGGCGATATCGTCCGTTGTCGCTATGTATTTTCGATACATACAAATCTATTTCAACTAACGCAGGGTTTTAGGTAAAAACGAAATTAAAACAAAGGTGTGGCAATATGTGCGACTTTGGACTTTATATAATCAAGAACTGTAAAACAATGCACTATCCTTTGTTATGCTGAATAAGATGCTCGTAAGAATTTTATTAACTATGAAATGCCGCCTGCAACTTCTTTGAATTTGGACCAGTCTAAAGTTTTTTCGTCTGATAGCGGGTTAACTCTTTCACACAAGCCGGTATTTTCACACACTGACAAAAATTACTTTTGATAGAAAAGAAGAACTTTCGTGTATTTTTTTTTATTATTAATTATTAGTATTATTTATTATCATTATTTCCTCACAACTCCTTGTTCCTGATTTTAAACTCAATTAGTAACTTATTTCTTTCTTTATTCATTTTTTTTATTCTAGATGCAATTTGAATTGTCGGCTGCACCGTCTTTCAATTTGGACCTGTCCAATATTTTTGTCGTCTTGTATTGGGTTAACCTCGTACAAAATATAGACCTTTCGCAAAAAAATGCTTTTACCAAAATATTGACCCTTCGGAAAAAAAAGAAAAGAAAAGAAAAAAATAGAATGGCTTTAAAAAGTGTGAAAAAATTGAGTAGGTGTCTTATCTAGTAGAAAGCCTAAAAAAAACCTTCCCACACAAAAAGGCTTTTAGACGTTAAAAAACAGGAAAATATTGCAGAATAATGAAGAAATTGCTTGTTACAATCACTTTCTTCATTATCCGCAATGTTTTCTTCCCCAAATGTAAAAAAGAAAAAAATCATTAAATAAATGTGTCTTCTGCAACATCTTTCAATTTGGACTAGTCTTTGTGGTAATGGGTTAAAACAAATAATCACTAAGCCTTTAGAAACTTTATTCGTCATTTTGGTAAAACAAGGGACTGTATGGTAATAGACAGATCGTTTGCTCCAACATCGTGGTTCGACTTAAATATCAAATGAAGTTAGTTAATCCTTTCCCCAAAACGACGACAATTAGTCTTTATTGTCGCCCCCCCCCATTTAAGTGTTCTATCTTTTGGCGAAAAATATTCTAAAGATTTTTTGTGCACCTGAGCTCCAGGAAAATTGTATCTACGCCAAGTTAGGATAAAAATTTTTTTTACATCTTTTCGAATTGCTAACAATTCGAAACAATTGCTAGTAACTGAAAAACTACAAATCCACTTTTAGTTAACGAAATGCAGCAGCAAGAATGTGTATTTAACGTCGATTCCGTTGGTCAACAAAAGATTTGCCTCAATCTGGGACAAATTCATTCAAGGTCACCTAAATAAAGTTACTCAAAGATGGTCAAGAGAAATGATAAGTCATTGAGTTATAAATGTATTCCTAATAAACCACTGCCTCTGGGCCGAACTAAGACCTCTCCGACTTGAGTCATTGTGACTAAAGAAGCATAACGTAGATGGGCGACCGAAACATCTTTACCAAAGCTTAATAGCTGTGGTTATGATGTTTTAGTCGCCCTAAGACCGTAAATGAATTTATGGCTGTAATTTTAAAGTAATCATTTAAGTATGCTTGTAGAGGTAATATAATTACCACCATATTATTGCAAGTATAGAAATGTGGATGTTTTAATTTCACCCTTTCCTGAGCAAACCCGGGATTTTACGTCGCTGTGATTTTATACACGAGAAAACATTGTGGTAAAAGAAAAAATTGCTTGTAACTAGCAATTTCTTCTTTTTCCATAATATTTTCTAACACACAGGATGGTTGAATTTCAAAATACATCAAACTATAATAATCGTCTGCAACTTCTTTCTATTTAGACCAGTCTAATATTTCAAGAAACGAGACAGGGTTAATAGAAGTACATTTGCTCAAACTGGTCGACATTTCTTAACATTTGAAACATAATTCTGACTTTTAATGGATAAGCGACCAAATATTAATCCTTTCCCGTACAATCTCTGATTTATACTTTCCTGTGATATGATTTTGAGAAAACGTTGTGGAGAAAGACGAAATTGCTTGTTACAAGGAATTTCTTCTTTTCCCACAGCATTTTCTGTCATACGTGATTGTTACTTTTTAATTTGCATTCACTTAAAAATTTCGTCCCCGGTCCCTCTGAATATGGATAAACCTAGAAATTTAGAAAAACAGAAACGGATTTAAAAAAGGATTGTCGCCTTGATATACAGTCCTGTAAGAATTTGAGAAAAATACACTTTAGACTAGCTGCATCTCTCTTGTATTCCTACGGGTGAAATTATCAAGATACCTCCTTTCAGAGTGACAAGTTACAAACATAAAGGTCCGGTCCAGGAAAAAGGGACAAAACGGGAATAATAATAACAACAATAACAACATACCCCCCCCAGAAATTCGTTCCAGCACAAATCACTGGTTTATGTTCAGTGCATGAGGCATGGATTCTAGTATAATTCAAAGTGAAAAATGAAAAATAAAAAAAAGAAAATAAAGTGAGACGTTTCTTTCCTTGCCAGACTACACTCATGGTGCATAATGGCTAGTATCGTCACACTTCGGACTACCAACACGTTTCTATTTCGAATTTCGGGGCACAAATTGAATGACATGTTTAAATGAAAAAAGGGGGGTTGACCAATAAGTCGTTTGATGACATATGATTTCTGTACAGTCAAATTACGGGGTAGATACACTGTTAATCATACGACGGGAGCATCTCTGTACCCCCGGGCTATATTGACATAACCTCCCGATGGCAGGGTTCGATCCCCCTATTATGAACATGTCCATCAAACAGTCAAACATCTTTCAATCGAACGTCTTAATTCAGTCTTAATGGCCATTAATATTTTACAATCCAATTAGAGTCGAATTCCAAACGTAAGTCCGCTTTATCGAAGATGCCTGGTGCCCTAGGCAGGGAAGCATAAATGAAGAAATAGAGTTCAAATCAACTACACGCTTTCACCAACTACAACAATTTAGAAATGAGCTTTTCTTCAACCCTTTCCCGTACAATCACTTTATTTCATGATTGGAAGATTTTATACCAGGAAATCATTTTGGGAAAAGAAGAAATTGCCTGTCCAAAGCAATTTCTTCATTTTCCACAATGTTTCCTACCCTATATGCCGGCTATTTTTTTCTGTTAACACACATTTTGATTGCAACCTCTTTCAATTTGGACAAGTCCAGAATCTTATCTTCTGGTAATGGATTAATAGATTTATGTATTTGCATTTCTTTGACTTATCGATTGTACTTTGAATTTGAATCTCTAATAAGGCAATATTCTTCGAAACATAAAAATTAATAATCAGGCTTAATGCTTCTAAACCATTCGTAAAAAGTGAATATAACTTGTGGGATTATCTGGGAATGAGTTTAAATCAAACCCAAAGTATCGCAAAATCCGGTTAACTGTTACCACATTTTGTTAATAAAAATGAGAGATGATGGACAAAACAAGGCGAGGTATCTAATTTAGTCTTTTCTTTACAAGAAAATGATACTTCTGATTTATTTGAAAAGTTATAAGCATTTTTTTCCCATGTGAAAAAATAAGGGGGGAAGCAAACACAACAACTAGTAAACAAAAAAGCAAAATATCCCTTTCTTGTTCAGTTCTTGGTTTGTACCACCCTGTGAGTTTATAACTGAGAAGATATTGTAGAAAAATAAGAAATTGCTTGTCACAAGCAATTTCTTATTTTCCCCACAATATTTTCCACCCTACTGAATGGTTGTTTTGAAATTAAACCCATTTTAAATTTTCGTCTCCAAAACCTCTGAATTTGGACAGGTTTTAATTTTTTGAAAAGAAAAAAAAGAAAGGAAAATCTTTCTCTGATAATCGGTTATAAAAAGATCCCAATCATTTTACAAGGCAAGATTGCAGTTTTTGTGTACGTTCCCGATACATCGTGTAGGACATTTGATATATGTTCGATGAAATGGGTAGATAATTGGAAAACAATGCCCTATGTCGCGATAATATCACAAAACCTGATAAGATACCCCGGTAACCGATTTGATTTTTATTGCTTTTTTACAACCTTAGCACAATACAAAATCAAAACAGTCCATTTTCCGAAGGGCGAACATGTCAACGCATTTGATACATGTGTTTTAAAGCGCGATTCGATGTTTTAATCTTTATCGAAACAAACAATGTCATTTCTTCACATCTCAATTATTCACCTTTCACGTTTGGCAATCTCAGTAAATGCCTTTTAGATAATATTGTGAAAATAAATAAATAGATAAATACATAAATAAAATCCTGGAGATCTATTACAACATGTCTATATGGGTTATATAACAGATGTGATTTTTTTCAATTTAACCAATTAAAAGACGGCAAAATTTTAGACTGGTCCAAATTGAAAGGAGTTGCAGACGACAATTGAAAGTTGATGAAATTTTAGATTTGTTTAACTTTCTGTTTAGAAAACATTTTGATAAAAAGAAGAAATTGCTTGTTGCAAGAAATTTCTCCATTCTTCACAATGTTTTACCGATTTTTTTTGTTGTTGTTATGGGCGTACAAGCGTCCTTATGTGGGAGTGGGTTAATTTATTATTTTTATCTTATTTCTTCGGAATTAAGATAGTAGCATGGCATTACAACTGTCCATGAACCACGAATATTATGGTATTTAATACAACAAGGCTTCTCTCTATGTATACTTTTATCTGTGTACAAAGGATGGTCATAACGTCTTTGGGTGTTCAAAATATCGTAACTACATCTTAGAGAAAGCAGTTCAAATAAAGCTATAGTTACAATATTTCGGTCACCCACCGACAATATACATGTATCACCTGGAACTAAGTTATGACCTCTGCTATTTTCTAGTGACATACATTTATGCTCTATGGTATATTACAGTGGCATTTTTTACCCAATATTTCCCATTGTCATACAATACCGCTTTTTCGCCCCCCAAGAAAGAAGCTTTGGAAATATATTGCCATCTTGCTCGAACAATTTCCATTTTTCGGATTTGATTAAGAAGGTGGAAAACTGTTTAAGTCTATATTTAGAATATACGGTGAGCGTATTAATCAACAGACAAGCTAAATGACTTTTTAATTCAATTGAGTCTCAACATCGTAACGGAAGTTGTATTTAAAAATCATGATAACACCGAGAAACTCCAAGGTTATCTTCCTGTATACTCCCCTTACACATGTACAAAGTATTTAGCATAGTTTAAAAATTAACACACACTCTTTTAATTCTTCTAGCCCCGTGGTAATGTTTAGTGAAACATTGTGGTAAAAGAGAAATTGATTGAAATTTTCCTTTTTTTTTCCACAAGAATTTTATATTCATATGGTAATTAGGTCAATTTCAAGTTTTCCCTTTTGCTCAACATTTTTTAAAAACTTGTATGGTACAAATGTCAAAGATTTTTCAATTTTCTTGAATGATTAAAACCCATTCCCTGACAGTGTCGCCTTTGTAGAACTACAAGTAAAAGAAGAAAAACTTTTTTTGAAAAAAAAGTAAATAAATAAATAACAAAATAAATTGTCTACAACTTCTTTCAATTTTGACTACTCTACAATTATGTCGTCTGGTAGTAGTTAAACCCTTTCCTGTTCAATCCCTGGTTTTTAACATTCCTGTAATTTTATAATTGAGAAAACATTGTAGAAAAAGAAGAAATTGCTTGTAACAAGCAATTTCTTCTTTTTCCACAATATTTTATACCCGACTGAATGCTTATTTTTCAAATACATGTAGTTCCATTTTAAATTTTCGTCCGCAAAACCTTCGAATTTGGACAGGTCTAAAATTTTGCAAAAAGAAGGAAAAGGTTAAGATTGGTCAATGGAAGAATGAATCAAACTAGGAATATTCGGTGTGTAAACGATAAAGAAAAAATGCATATTGTCTTGACTTGAACTACAAAGGGAAAAGGAGAAATGCGCGACGCACATTTGCCAAACTGGTTCAACAAGCATTTTTAACCCATTACCAGACGGCAAAATTTTAGACTGGCCCAAATTAAAAGAAGTTGCAGACAACAATTTAGTTTGTGGAATTTTGGATTTTTTCATTTTTCATGATAGAAAACATTGTAGAAAATGAAGAAATTGCTTGTTACAAGCAATTTCTTCATTTTCCACAATGTTTTCCAAAGCTTTTTTTCTTAGTGGCGTCGAAAAAGCGTCACTGAGTGGGAATGCGTTAATCAAGTCGTCTGATTTCGGATGACTCATTGTTATAAATGCATCGCGACAGAACAAGCACCAGAATTTGAATCCCCTAAGCAAATGCAATGGAATGCACAACACGCTATTTTTGAATAAGAACACAACGAAGAAAACAAAAACAAGCCGATTAGTCAGTGTACCGAATGCTCCGGAAGAGACCTCGGTCACCGCGGTATGCATGTTCGACATATT
Source organism: Fragum fragum (assembly GCA_946902895.1). Lineage (NCBI taxonomy): Eukaryota > Metazoa > Mollusca > Bivalvia > Cardiida > Cardiidae > Fragum > Fragum fragum. Next base: position 40,295,804 of record OX336372.1, read on the forward strand.
TCGACATCATTCGGCAATGTTCGACAACCTTATGAACGCGTGTATAACAACTTGTTTACGAACGCATCCTTTCTTCTGTAATAATCGTAGCTTTGTTTCAAACATTCTCTATTTCAGTGTTAACCCATATATTTATCTACGATGCTGGTCGATTATCATTACAGTCTAGGCTAGATTTACGGTTCGCCGTTGTATATTGAAGGCAACTTAAAGCTTAGGGAGTTTGGGATTCTTTTACCTTTGAGGTAGAAACAATGTGGATAATGAAACCATTTCTTGTAACAAGCATTTTTTTCCTTTTCCACAATGTTTTCCGTAAGCCTTTTTCTTGTGAAAGTCTAAAAGCGTCACTGGAAGGGAATGGGTTAAACAACCCAAAATTCAATTTGAATGACCAGCTTCTTTTCACACCAAAGCGACCGTTTAACCATTGGTCAGGAACAAATAGATGAAGAGTGTCCAACAAAGCCGTAACTACAGCTCAATCAGAATGTGGTAACGATGGGTGACGTGAAACCCGGGCTCAGCAAATATTCTTCCCGACATTTTAGAATTCGTTGTGAGTAGAGTCGATATTGGGCGAATGATAATTGACCCGCCGACTTACTTCATTAGCCCCCCCCCCTCCCCACATTAACTCCAACATAATGTTCCGCTTTGATTTTGAGCTGGGTTATTTTGCAAAATTTATGGCCAGTAACATGTAACAAAAAGGGAAATGGTTGGCGACATAATTGTCGTATGTGCAATCAGCTGTGGTTACGGCATTTAAGTCGCCAAACCAACAGAAAAAGGTCAACAAAAATGTAGATTGATTCCTTGACTGACAGCCGGGGTTGGCCAATTAGTAGGCCTGAATCGCATGAGTTTTCGTTGTCTTTGGTTGTATGCTGTGTTTATACTTGCGGAAGAACCGAAAAGAAGCCATAGTTAGTTGCAAACGATTCCCGTTGAAAGTGGTTTTCAATCCCGTATATATAATCAAACTATTTTTCAGCACGGCAGAATGTGAAATCGAGTGTCTATGGACTAAAATTCGGTTGAATGGTTTTATGCAGTTTTGATGAAATTTCAGTTATACCACGACGAATAAGTTTCACCAGTGCTAGACCAGGGCTCCGAATGCCTTGCTCAACGACATATCTACGTGAACCGTGGCGAAACTTGGACTCGAATTTTCACATCGCCGCCGCTGCAATCTTTGAGCGAGTTAAGACGTTTCATGATGACGAAATTTAAGACTAGTCCAAATTGAAGGAAGATGCAGACCGTAATTATCTGTTGATGAAAATCTCTGTCTTCTGCGGTAGAAAATATTGTGGATAATGAAGAAATTGCCTGTGACAAGCAATCTCTTCATTTTCCACAATATTTTCTAATGTTTTTATTCTTGGGAGGTTCAAAAAAGCTTCATTGTGTGGGAATGGGTTAATAAGATATCTAAGGTAAACAGGCTTTGCCGTTAGTTGAACGAAATGCAAGCAAATATTCTGGGTATTTGTTCTGTGCTATATCATATTTCGTATTTCATTTATAGGGAAAGGGGTTATTAATTTTTTCTGTTGTCAAAGGTTTCCGTTTTGAAGAAATTTGTTGTTGGAATACCGTACACTAAGCCCGTGTAAGGTGATTGTCAAACATGGTTTGGGATGTAATTTGATACGTGCCTACCGAAAAAGGATGCATTTTGGGATCACAGGGGGAGCGAAATCTTTTGATCGTATTTAGTCGTGTTAATTATTTTACATCTGTGAATATACAAGCTACATGGCCTTAGAACATCTTGAACAAAATCACGCTTTTCATTTAATAAGAATTAGTCATTTAGAAATATATATATATATATAATACTTATATGAAATGATTCCATACTACGACCATCCCGGTTTTTAATTCATCCTTTCCAACACAACAGAATTTTCGACTGGTCCAAATTGAAAAGAGTTGCAGACAACAATTTAAAGTTCAGGAAATTTTAGATTTTTTTTCAACTTTCTGGGTAGCAAAACTTTGTATTAAGTGAAGAAATTGCTTGATTCAAGCAATCTCTTCATTTTGAACATTTTTTTTCCAAAGCTTTATTCATGGGGAAGTCAGAAAGCGTCAAGGCCCGTTTACACATTCTCGATTTTCTCTACAATTTACCACGATTCCCCCAGATTTCTCATTGTCACGAAATCGTGATGGATCAGGATGAATCGTGGCGAAAAGCAAAAATATTCAGAGTCACTATGATTCCAGTAAGAATGTCCACGATATAAGCGCGGTGTTTGTAAGGTATCGCTACGAATCAATAACGATTCTTGACGGCAACGTTACGGTAAATGAGGATTAACCATGGTGGCACAACGAATGCTCACGTTGCTTGTACGGTTCTATACGGTACTAGTACGATTCACGGCGGTAGCGACACGAGCCAATCGTGGAGCTTCGTAGCAAAACCGTGAATGATTCTTAGGACAACCGTACATAATGTGTTCGGATTCGTGTTGTCAAAGATTCCACAACTGGTTACGATCTCTCACGAATAGCCGCGAATATAGCTACGGCACCAGTACGTATAAGCTAGTTTCCGCTACGGTGCGAAACGAATTAGATCACGCCAAATAACCATCGCGATTCGCCACGGATGTTTTAAACAGCCAGCATGGAGATTTCCGAATCATCAGGATTCACTAAGATTCATCACGATTCACCACGGTTCTACTACGAATCACCAGGGTACCCGATCGGCACCATAGTTAAAGATCGTTATCATGTAAACAGGTCTTAAGATATTACATATTACCAATATGATCTTGTGTTCGACTTAAATTTTAAACCGAGTTATTTCGCAAAATTCATGGCCAGTCATTTGTAACAAACGGGTAAAATGCTTGGTAAGCGACCTAAACGTCGTAACTGCAGCTTGGAAAGGGAAGAAAAACGCTCCACATAAACGTCGACCAATGGTGGAGTTCAAAATTCACTTCCGGTCTAAATGAATGATTTGATTGGTCGATCGATTCTTTGAATGACAACTTCTATTCGCACGGCTCAGATAACAAATCAGGTTACAATAATTTAAGAAAAGCGATAGATGCTTGTTGTCCCTACTCCACATTTCTGATCCAGTGTCCCAAACTTTATGTACAGAGTATCAATCAAGACAAAAGATATTCCAGATTATGTGTCTGTTTTAAAAATCAAACCTCAAAAGTTACGACCACGCGACCATTTAAAAGGTAGTTTATAGTGTGTTCAAAGTCCTCTACCCAGGTTGGACTTGTTTCTGATGAATGGTTTATGTGCGTGTTCGCTTGTAAGTAACAGCTAGAGTTCCGGACTTGAAACGAATCGAACAAAACATAAAATACCCATTTAACTCTTACCCCCCATAGGAAGGGAGGTATTCTGCATCAGAAAGGTCTTAACCCATTACCAGACGGCACAATTTTAGACTAGCCAAAATTAAAGGCAGTTGCTGACGAAAATTCTAGTTTATAAAAGTTTGAAAAAAAAAATAGGAAAGAAATATTGAAGATGATAAATTGCTTGTAACACGCACTTTCTTGATTTTCACACTGTTTTCCAAAAACGCGTACATCAATGAGGTGCGTAAAAAGCAGTGGTTATGTGGGAATGGGATGAGCCGAATTTTGAAGACATTTGAAAACTTGTCTGCAACTTCTTTTGATTTAGACCAGCCTAACGACGATTTTGACACTTTTTAGTCATATCGCGGCTGCTGGAGCACCTAGCAATGGATTCCTGGTATATCTCGCACCAGTACTACCATTACATCCTTTCCTAGCCACCAGCTGCTATCTTACTTAGGTTTACGATTATCAACCCATTGGTGAGAGACAAATGTCGGACAGGATATGTGACCCGCCGGGGATCTAATGAGTTAAAACCAGAAAAGGCGAGGATACTGACTTTGATAAATATTATGTGCCGGCTAATGTATCTATTTTGGGAAATGTTCTGAAAATATGTTTTGTTATGTTACAGCGTTTTCAGTAGAAAAAATGCTTAAAATGTGTATATCTTTCAGTAACAAATATTAACTCGCTGGGATAAAGATCGGTTTGTTTAAACCTATATATTTTACATCGATTGGGAATCAAGTTCTTCAAACTTAGATTAATCCCTCTTGATTCTACTTCCTAGAGAATAGACCAGTACTCGAGTCGATCATGTTGGCCAATGCCAGAAGCAAGGTCGATAGCCGCCCCCAGAAATCGAACTCGGGACCTCTTGATCGGGAAGCCGACCCTCTACCACTCGACCACGGACATACGGATCGTTAATTCAATTTATATAATAGAAATTTACATATAATATCTTATTCGGTCAAAGGCTTGAATATTTTTTTTTTTTTTTTTTTTTTTTTAAGAACGGCGAGCTTCTGGTTCCCGCCATTATCATGATCAGATTAATCGATAATGTAGTCTTATATACTTGACAGTAGAACAGGCCTGCCATCATTTTGTTGGCATTTTTATATCAAAAACCTTCAATGTCACATGGTGTATCGATTTGGTGTCCGATGCCAAGATTTGACGTAATACTGGGGAATATGATGGTGTCATTTTATATTTTCTAAGAATAGAATGGTAAAGTAAAGGCAGCGTCTATCAAATTATTTGCATTCTAATCGGCTAAAAAGCTAAAAATTCTCGCTACTCTCCGTTTTTCTCTTGATCCTCCGCGTATTTCCGTTTATTTATCGTCGCTACCGAAACACATGCACATTTGATCGACGTCTCGAGTTTTTACTTGGGAAAGTGCACAGATACAGAGAGACACTGCTGAGAGCCCCGCCTGGTTCTTTAACCTGCTCGATGTAAAGCACCGTCACACAGGGTCTCGTTTTTAGCGTTCCACCCGAAAGACAATTAGTTTAATGGTTTGGTTAGCCCAGGGCTCGAACCTGTGATCTTGAGGTTTGAAGCTACGAAATCGTCTCTCTTTAATTTTTCTATTTAATTGATGCATGCTATTAAATCAATGTCTGTGTATCGTATATAATGAACCATTGAATTGAAGATATACTTTTCGAGTGGGCATAAAGAAGCATATTTATTCTGTTTATATTGAATAATTTTCATTATTTTTTTAAAGCCTCGCAAAGTACACGACAATCTTCTCTCGCGTGATTTTAACCACAAAACATATTAGTACAATTAAGAGACAGCATTAGCTTTCGATGTTCATATATTTTATAGTAAAGGAATGATTTTAAATTTATTTGTTGTTTTTATTTGTTTACGATATTCGTAAAAGTACGAACTAATCGAAAAAAAAATGTAAAACAGTATCATTTGGAGTCACTCATCTAACATATAGTAGTTGGTCGAGCAAAATGTCGTAAATATAGCTAGAACAAAGCTGTAGTTACGAAATTGTTCTCGCCCAACGACGATGTTGAACGTCAAAATATGATAGATCGGTTTATATTTCAGAATTCAAATTATTTTGATTTCGGAAAACCCCGGCGGCGGCACATATCCTTTCTGACATTTGTCCCTCACCAATGGGTGGATTATCGTAAACCTAAGTAAAACCTAAGCTGAAATTCAAAAATATGACAGTTCGTTTTGTATCTCAGAATTCAAATTATTTTAATTTCGGAAGACCATGGTCGAATTTAATATGAAGTCAACGCGTGTTTTACAGCGGGCATTTTTTCCCACTGACATAGACTGTGGCGAATGAGGCTGAACCAGATAGGTATAAATAGTACATGCTCGTATTGAACTATGTATATCGACGGTATCCAATCAAAACCTGGTAATTTCAGCTAGGAATACGCTGTAATTACGAGGTTGTGGTTGAATATCGACGATATATGAAAAACCTAGAACGATGACAAAGAGAGAAAAAATATTATTTATTTGCTATTTTCGCATTCCTTTCGATCGCTCAGCAGTACAGTTTTACGACCGTCTTGGTGTAGCAGGCCTGAAGCTTGTCACTTCGTTAGACAATTGGATGATTTGTCAGTCCATCGTCCGGGCAGCGTGATTGATCTAGGGTCCGAGAAACGCTCGAACAATACATCATGGTCAAGCGGAAGCTTTGATCTCGTGAATATGACAGGATGAAATGTACATAACATTATGATTACTCAGAAACTCTTTACTTCGTTAGGCAAACTCTAGAATTCTAAATGCTTTCAGCCTTAACGAGGTGAACCGTTTTGATTCCTCGAAATAGATTGTCATGTTGAGTGTGGCCGGATTTGCCAATAAATCTGTTAAAAAACATTACCAGGCGACAAAACTTTAGACTGGTCCAAATTGAGAGAAATTGCAGATGACAGTTTTGAGCTGATAAAATTCTAAAAAAAACTATTTGTTAAAGATATTTTCGATAATGAATAAATTGCTTGTAACAAGCAATTTCTTAATTTCCACAATGTTTTCCAAAGCTTTTTTCTTGGAGGACCAAAACCGTCAATGTGTGTGAATGATTTAAGAACTCGTTTATCAGATCAACATAAAAATATAGATAACTTTATTCACTACCCCTCCCCCCACCCGACACCTCCAACCCCATCCCAACAGATCTGTGTTTTATCGACTGAATTGCTTGGACCTGAATATTTTAACTAGTAGCCACTTTCATAGGACGGGGAAGAAAAATCTTATTTCAAACGTCATTATCGCCTACTGTCTGAGACGTATTTATACATACATACACTCGCATGCCAAATAAGGTAAAGGTCGGAAATACCTATTCACACCACAAAAAGACAGGTGAAGTCGATCTGTTTTGTTTTCCGTAATTGCTCATAATCGATTATAATGCACGTCATTTTCCAAAATAATCACGTCAATGTTCGCTTCATTGAAATAAAGAATTGGAAATAAAAACGTCCAAAAGCGACTTTATATCGCTTATATTTTTATTTAACAAATTTCTTGAAGTAATTATGTGTCATGAAAAATAATTATTTACACAAGATTTCGGGCGCAAACTTATACAAACCTATTCATTTTCCAGAATAATATTGTTATGATTTAAAGTAATTATTTTCATATTGTTATATATTAATTATCATTATCAATATCTAATTATTATTACCATATTGTAATCTTTTAAATTTGGCATAAGCTCTTTTTTTTTCTAAATAACCCATTCCCACAAATAACATATTAGACTAGTCAAAATTGAAAGGGTCTGCAGCCGATAAGTTCAATGGAATGTTGATGGAATGTTAAATCATTTCGTCTTTTCGTAGAGAAAACATTATGGATAATGAAGAAATTGCTTGGTGTGAGCAATTTCTTCCTTTTCCACGGTATTTTCCAAAGCTTTATACTCGAGGGGCGTAATAGGAGGGATTGTGTGGGAATGGGTTTAGAAAGTCTATAAAAATTATCATTATGTCAAAGAGTCCACATTGAACAGCATATTAGACCATAACATTTACTCATTACCACTAAATCCCACATATTTTCGTGCTGAAGGATTAAAACTTGAAAACATTTTGAGAAAGCTGAACATTGCTTGTAATGAGCAATTTCTCCGTTTCTCACGGTGTTTTCTCTCCCATTTAACAAATATTTTCAATCTAATTGCACTGTGAAATATCGTCAGTATTTTCTTTCAATTTGGACCGGTCTAAAATGTGTCCTGTGGTAATGGTTTTAATATAGTCCGATGCTTGCAGTTTGACAATTGTGTTAAATAGCTAAGGCCTTTTGACTAACCTCAATCGAAAATTCAAAATAATGACGAAGCGAAGATTCTCACCCTAAGCCTCTCAATCTTGCAGTCTAGAGCTATGTCTCTAAACAAAATACATCTTGTATGTAATCAAAGTACGGCAACTACCGCATACTGGTAATAAATTGGTTGTCTGACAGTTCTAAGACTGTTCTAAGTGTCTATTTTATGTATTTGTATTTACACTTAGAACAGTACCTGAATCACATACTGTTTAAAGTCCTGGAAATGTTTAACAATACCCTTTTTGAAATCCCCCCTCCCTTAACCCATTCCAACTCAATCCCTCCTTTTTACGCCCTTCAAGAAAAAAGCTTTGGAAAACATTGTGGAAAATGAAGAAATTGCTTGTATCAAGCAATTTCTGCATTATCCACAATGTTTTCTATCCAAAAAGGTGAAAAAATTTAAAATTCCATCAACTTGAAATTGTCTTCTGCATCTTCTTTCAATTTGGACCAGTCTAAAATTTTGTCAAGTGGGAATGGGTTAACCAATCTGGTCTGTATATTGTTTTTATCCCCATGTCTAATTTGTCAATAATTGGGTGAATAAAGGTTATGCTATGTTATGTTATGTTGAAATATGGACTTTTAACTAAAGCATTATGTTTTTTATCCAGACTATTCATAATTAAATGTTTATGGTGCAAACCAATCTAAGACATATTCATTTTGAGTTTCTCTAAAAAGCTGAGTTCGGAGTTCATTATAAACTGTTAAATATTTGTTAATGTATCACCATTTTTATTGAAAACAATAAATATCGTGATAGAGACAAACAAACAATATAATAGTGTATCATAAAGTGTATAAAGAGTTGATTATGTGTGATATGCGAAAAGGGTCGATATTAAAGTGATCTACAGTAATCATTAAATCATTCAATGTCATTAAGACATTATTGTTTATCATTATATAAGCTTGTCAATTTCATTAACTAAAAGTGCATCTCTGTGTCTGATGAATCGCAATTAAATTATGATATAGGCGACACGAAACTACAAATAGAAGATGAATGTCATTTTATTCTTGTGTGTTCTTCGATTTGTAAGACCATTCGTCAAAGATAATGTATTCGAAGAGATATAACCATAGCTGGTGTAACCTAACAATCTTTTTTGACAGACCGATCTGTCCTATCAATATTTCTATAAAAAACGAGGGATGTGTTATGGCAACTGAGAAATATTGTCCAAGTTTCGGGAATGTAATAATTAACGGATCGCTGGACACGCCCATTGACCTCCGTTAATAAGCTGTAGTTACGATGTCAAAGCCACCAAACCAAAAAATAACTTGAAATAAATGTTGAAGTTTATCATCCAATGAAGTTCATCATCCAATTCCGCTTTAAAAAAATGTTTTTTTGTCAACCGATTTTCTATTGAGAACAGCGAGCCACCAAAAGACGAATTCCGGCTGTCAATACAAAATCAGTCTACCAATCAAACCATACATCTAGATCAGAATTTAACTTAAATTCCCGAAATTGTTAGATATTTTGACAGTTTGGCGACTGAAACGTCGTAACTACAGCTTATGCAATCTGTAGTTACGACGTTTAACTCGCCAAACAACCATTCTATTATTTGTTACATGATCAAGCTGTAGTTACGACGTTTTAGCCATTTTCAGAATGCATCATCTAAATGACTTCTGCTGGATCAAATACCATTCTCAAATATTTCATTTTTGGAACTAGGGGCTCCCTCCTTTTCGTCTGAAGGGTCAAAAATATTATAACTTCAATCTGATTTGCAAATAGAAAAGCCGCTTTACATGAGTGTTGGTGGTCATATCTGAAGTGCATCCACTATGGATTCACGAAACTACAAATAACCATAAAATCTGTTCATTTAACATGTAGGTGAAAAGTGGGTCTTCAATAGCCCTTAATTATCCCAAGGGATCTGGCCTAAGATAAAGAGATGTTACAGAGTAGTTACGCCAAATTACGGCCAATTCGGACATAAGTCAGACCACCTCTATAATCTAGCGGTGGTCAAGCAGGTACGGTACGGGTAATTCACCGAACCGACCAAAGGAAGATAATTGGACAAAATTGACCCCTTGACTAATAGAATGCAAACCCACTGTCCTTTTTGCTACATCGGATGATGTATCTACCGTAAAGATAAATGGTACATTCTGAAAACTTAAAAATCGATTCACCTATAACCTGAATAGGTCGAACTTAGCGTGATTTTTACACAAATTTCGTTTATTTTTGAATTTCCAAACTTTCGATGTCTGGTAAAGATTACGTTTGTAGTTTATAATAATTTATTTTAGTTCTATTGCAACGAAAGATTTAAGCTTATGATGTCGCTTTCGAATACTCAGAATCAATGTTTTCACATCCCCGAAGGAAATGCAGTGTTTTATTCCCACTGCTTCCCACTTATACAACATGCGTGGTCCTGCTAAAAAGTGTCCTGCCCTTTAAAACAACATGGCGCTGACGATCGGGCCCAAGCCCGTGTTCTTCAGATCACGAGTCAAGAACCTATACCACTCGGTCACCGAGGACTTTCAGTTTTTTAAAGATTACCTGCAAAGCATCGACTCTTTTAAATTCTTCTGCTCCATCAATGTAAAGTTCGGTTAATAGTTAAGCTATGTATTTTTCGTATATGATTGCACTCGATTTGACAATTAGGTGATATGTGACTCCTCACGTTTTTAGGGACCTCTTGAGAAGCCATTGACGCAAACATCTGAAAACTGATCTGACCAAGAATGTGTATTTCAAGAATAAACACAATCTATACGGTAGAAATACCGTTTTAGCTTAAAAAATAAAGAGAACATAAGTTTGAGCCCTGGTTAGCTAGCGTAGTCCGCGAATTACTTTGTATTTTTATGTTGTTGTTGTTTGTTTGTTTAAAAAGCTAAGGTTGGCTAGTAAAAGTCGCGTCTTTCAGGATGCCAAAAGAGGCTACAAAGGTTCAATAAAGGATATCATTGCATTGGCAAAGTCGCTTGAAAAACATCCGAAGCCCTTTGTCAACCTGAAGGAAGACAAGATACATGAAGCACGTCCGAGATTCTAGTTTTAAAACGCCCACTGCCTTAAGTTGTGAACATCACCTATGTATGATAATTATGAATGTATCTTCGACAATAAAAAGCTTTATCAGAGAATAGATTTGATTATATCTCTACTGTTGTATTAAAACATTTGGCATTCTATCTATAGATTACCGAACATGTACAGGAAGAACCTCAGATGGTCAAAGAATGTGTGTAACCAGTCAGTAATAATGGTAACCAGTCAGACCAAATAGGCCCTCCCTAGGTGATCTACGAAACATAAACTCCCAAAAAGAGAAAGGATCAAGCAGATGTCAATTAGAAAAGATGATATAAATCAATTATAGAGCTTCGTAGGATGACCAAAGTAATTTTATTGAATGCGAAAAGTATCGACATTGCCAGCCTGTGCAAACCTTGCAGTCATGCAACAATCGACACTTTTCTCACTTCCCAGAATGTTCTTTTTCACTTGACGGGCTTCGATGAAGAAAACGTTGACCTAAGCAGATTACGGTGCAATACATAAATTAAATCGTTTGTTGATCGAACGTTTCAGAGGTCAACCATGACCGCATTGTTTCTTTTATTGCACCTTTTGATACATGTGGTGATCACAGGAAAGAGATCGCTTCATTTCGTAAATCAACGAACGAGACATCACAGCAATCCCCTTCGTGTCTTCATTATGGTCTGTTGAATCTTATTTTTTGCATCAACAAAAGCAGTTTGAACTCAAAGATGAGCTCTTCTCATAGCTTATGTTTGGGGGCTCTAAGTAGATTGTTGCCGTCTTCGACGTTGACAAAGCAACATATACAAAGCAAGTCGACGGTGTTACCCATCTAGGGTACATGGTTAGGGTGGTGGAATTCCATTCGGAAACTTGCCAAATTTCGTGGGTTCGAATCCAGACCGAGTCACTAGTCACATAGATATGTCATAGGTCCAGCATTTTTCTGTTGATACCCATAGAACAGATAATTAAAAGAACGTTTCCTGAATAGTTTGAAAACTGAAAGCGCCGGTAAGCAGGGGCAATTCATTTATTGAATCTTCGATGCAGACGTACGTTTTCAAGGTTGCCTGCAAATGCAGAAATATTCCGAGATCAGAAGGATAAGAGTAGAATGAGTCATGAAATTAGATGTGGTCCTTGTAAGCTTGAACTATCAGATACAGGGTTCTTACCATTTCACATAAAGGGAATGTTTGGTTGAGTGGCGGACAATAAAAGACTTTAGCAGACTAAATTAACATATTAATAACATGAACTACGACCTAGGAGCGAAAAAAAGGTGTTTTTTTTTTCATTATATGGGTCATCGCGAAATTGAGGTCACGATGAATATCATGACGTCATATGACAGGCGGGTTATTTTATTTGTTCAAACATTTAGTCGAATTTATCGCAAACTTTAGTCATGTTATAAACAGAACGTCAAACCCGTGTTCATGAAATGCCGAATTTGATAAACTAGTCATCTGAAACAATTTGAAACTCGATAAAGCCTGTTTTTTTATTTGTTTATTGACGACTTGTTCTATAATTGTGGTATTTCATTGTCACTTATTCAAAACCCGCTATGTATTCACAAGCAGTATTATCAGTGTGAAAACTACTTGCTGGTGAGCCAAAAATGTTATGTATGCGTGACAATTAAAACAAAAGCAAACATATCGAAAACCATGAAGACAATAGTTGGATAGTCACACAGTATTTTAAAATTAAAAACAAAACGTGAATTCACAGAACTAATTGTTTACCAAAGTCATGTTGCAAGACCGCACCGTCATGTTTCGATGGGTAATAATGCATTTATATCAATCCGTACTATAAAAAATGTCCACGTGTTTGATCTGAGGGAGTTTTAGAACATAATTATGGGTATCACCATTGCAAATTAGGAACAATTGATAATTTAACCCCGTATCCCGATTACAAATTCAAACAGGGGGAGTAGCATTTTAAACAAGGCGTAAAATTCAACTATTTCACCCCCTCAAGATGAAAACATAAGGCTATTCAAGGAATTTGATGTATCGGGGTCACTGAGGACAATCGTACCACCAAAATAGCTTTGGACCCCAGCTCATGAAATTAATAGCATTTGATAATATGAGGTCGAGGCGTACCAAAAACGGGTAAGAATTGACTTGGTTAACCCATTCCCACACAACCCGCATTTTCACGCACCGAAAAATGGCTTTCGAAAACATTTTCTCAATTTCTCACAGTGTTTTCTACCTCACATGGCCATTATGATTAATTTTTTTAATTCTAAACCCACGATATTAACTCGTCTGCAATCCGGACAAGTCTAGAATCTTATCGTTTAAGTTATGGGTTAAGTAAGTGCTTATGGTAACATTATTGTATCGTCGATATCCAGTAGAGATAGTAATAAGCAACCACATTAGAGTCGACAAAATATTTTGTAACTTGTTCAAACACGCAGAGCCTTAAATTTGCCACTGGACTCGATTGCATATACATGTATATATTAATGCTCAATTCTCCCTTGATGCTATATTGTTCATAGGGACGATTCTAATGAGTGCCAAACAACAAACGATTTGGTATAAATATTTTCTAACAAACTAACTAATGTGATCGCCTCACAAAAAAAGAAAGAAAAGCTTTGGAAATCATTGGGAAAAATGAAGAAATTGATTGTTACAAGCAATTTTTTCATTATAAACACAGTTTCTTCTACCGAAAAAAAAACGAACAAAAACCCGTAATTTCACTAGATTAAATTCGTCGCCTGCACTGCAACATCTTTTCATTTGGAGCAGCTTAAAACTTTCTCTCTTGTAATGGATTGAGACGTATTGGTTCAAGCATGAATGATACATCTTACATGTAATATCTTATAGGGGGGGGAATAGTAGCAATCAAAGGGCATTTTATAAGGAACTTCATGGTCGAGTTAGTGGCTAAAGACCAGAATTCGATGCAGAATGACAGTTTTCTCCAGTGTTAACTGTTCAGTTTACTGATTGAATGGGATTTAGTGCCACTTTTAAGTGCATTTCAGTCATATCTCGGCGGCTGGAGCAACTATCCATGGACTCCTGGTAGGCCCATTTCTTACACAAGTACTACCACTACATTCTTTCCGAGCCTCCAGCTGCTCATCCCACATTGATTTACGAATATCCAATCATTGGTAAGAGACAAATGTTGGAAAGGGTATTCGCCGCGATCGGGGATCGAACCCGGGAACCGATGACTAGGAGTCCCATGAGCTACCACTGCACTATAGCAGCGGCCTATTTATACTATGTGTGAAAAAATTGCAGAAAAAGCTGCAACACTTGTTTAAAAGATATTTGCAATATATCAACCCTTGTCATGCTGTATAAATTGCCTTACTGAATTGCTGTCAAATCAAAGGGCTGAACGCACTGATAGAACTTGTTAAAAAATCAATACTTCTTTTAGAAATCCATTCCATAAACAACTCTGGCAGGAAAAGTATAAGCATCGGGTGTAGACCAAGATCAGACTGCACTTATGTGCAGGCTGATCTTGGTCTACACCTCCTGCCAAAACCGGAATATGCCGGGTTCAGCATGACAAGGGTTAAATAATGATATTTTTATATATATACATGTACATTATAGCCAAGATTTTTTTTCAGTTCGTCATGTTGAAGGCAGGCGATATATCCAGTATGTAACAAAAATAGGCATCGTATTTGGAATTTTAAGATCAAACGTCTTCCGGATGAAGATTCTCATATCGTCGTTTGGCGAACAAAATATCGTAAATACAGCTTGAATAAAGCTGTTTTTCGACATTTTGCTCGCCCAATGACAATATGAAAATCAGTATGTTATAAAATACATAACAGAAAACGATTAAGGGGTCCATTTTGCGATGGCGATACCACATCAATAAGTGAGTGTACTTCAGAAAGGAAGGCCGAAAGTGACTTTGTTCGGGCTAATTGAGTACGTAACCATCCGTGCTAATATAGATTATCCCACCTCGACGATTCTCGGGGATTTTGTCCTGACCACCGGCAGTGTCATGTCTCGGGTCATATTCTTCTATCATAAGGTGTTTTTTTTTGTCTTTTTTTTAATTACTGTTTTGAGAAATAATCAAAATGATAATATAAAGATAACAATAGAGTTAAAGCGGCTGTTGCACAGATAATGAGTGAAAGAGTGTGATTAAGCTAATTTGTTGTTAAAATGACTGTTCTAAACTTTAAAAAGATGAAGAAAAAATTACTGTTCTAAACTTTAAAAAGATGAAGAAAAAAATATAAGCGTTACGAGACACCAACTAAATCAACGAAGTCAACCCGAATGGAACCGAAATTCATTGGTTAACCCATTCCAACTCAAGCCCTCCTTTTTAAGCCACACAAGAAAAAAGCTTTGGAAAACAATGTGGACAATGAAGAAATTGCTTGTAACAAGCAATTTCTTCATTATCCACAATGTTTTCTATCCCAAAAGACGAAAAAAAAAAAAAAATAAAATTCCATCGACTTGAAATTGTCGTCTGCAGCTTCTTTCAATTTGGACCAGTCTAAAATTTTCTTGTGTTGGAATGGTTTAATACGTTATTTATCGATTGTACCAAAATTACGTCATTAGATTCCGCTAGCAACCCAGTCGTTATCGACATTACCCAAAGACTAACGACTATATTCGATACATTTCGATCTTTCAATGTAGGGAATAGGGAATATATCACATTAAATTAAATTTATGATAAATTTAGTAGATTTATCACGAAGACTTAATCTTGATCGGAAAATGGCATTAATAACTATTGGAAAAACTGACGATTTTTTCTATATCAAATTTTCATGAAAATCTATCCAAGAGGCGCTTTAAGAACACCAGCAAATAATTGTAGAATGGAATGGAATTAGCGGAAGGGTGAAATTTTAACGTTGTAAGCGTTCGAAAGAAAATAATGATTTTTTTCTTTTCAAATTGAGTTTAACGCCACATAAAACTTTTAACTGTATTTCAGTCATATCGCGGAGGGTGGAGCGACTTACCATGGTTTCCTTGCATTTTTCACACCATTACTACCACTACATCCTCTCCAAGCCTCCAGCTGCTATTCCCACTTAGGTGTACCAATGAACATCATTTGGTGAGAGACAAATGCCGAAAGGGATGCTTGCCGCCACCGGAGATCGAACCCTGGGCCTAACGATTGAGAGTCCGCCGTGCTACCAAACTGTATTATGGCCGCGATCGTGCTACAGTTTATCCATTCCCTCACAACCCCTCGCGCAATTTGACACCTCTCGGGAGCAAAGTTTAGGAAAACATGGTGATAAAATGAAGAAATTGCTTGCAACAAGCAATTTCTTCATTTTAAACAATGTTTTCTACCAAGAAAGTTAAATAATCTAAAATTCCATAAACTTGAAATTGTCGTCTACAACTACTTTCAATTTGGACCAGTCCCAAAATTTAGCCGTCTGGAAGTGGGTTAAGAACATCGTGAAAATTACAAAGCGAATGATTATAGAATAAAATGGAATGAGCTGAATGAGAGAATTGTGAACGATATAAGCGTTTAAATGGTATGGACGAAATGTAATTACATGTAATATACTTTATGAAAAAAATTGTTTGTTTGTTTGTTTGAATGGGGTTTTAAGCCGCTTTCAACAATCTTTCAGTTATATCGCGGCGGCTGGAGCACCTAACAATGGAATCCTGGTATTTCTCACACCAGTACTACCATTACATCCTTTCCTAGCCTCCAGCTGCTATCCCACATAGGTCTACGATTATCGACCCATTGGTGAGAGACAAATAGTCGGAAAGGATGAGTGCCGCCATCGTATGAAAAAAAATGTATGCTCTGTTTTAATATCAGATTTCTTTTCTATCAAACCCGTCCAATCTGGGCCCGAGATTATAAAACTGTTTTCGTACTTAGTTGAGAATTTACTCAAACTTCGAGTTTGGATTACAGATGTCTTTCTGCTTAGATCCTATGGTAATTGCATGAGAATAAATGACAATATTTGTAGGTTGTTACCTATTACTCTTAATATACAATAAAAATTTAAACAAGATATTTATTCAAATTTGAAGTTTGAGTGAATTCTCAATTGAGTACGAAAAAAGTTTCATAACCTCGGGCCCAGATATATCCGAATCAATCTCTACTAATGAACTCGCGGAATGTTTTAAGAAAATAGAACGATTTGTATTAATGACGTCATGAAATGCACGTCATCAAATGGCGTTATATATTTCACGGAATATCATATATCTATAAATCTGAAGATTTTATTGGAATTGTTAACGAAAAAACAAAAATAAAATAATAATAAAAAATAACAGAAAAAAAATAAATAAGCTGTCTTCATAACAAATGTTTATGAAGCTCATCTTTGTTTTCGTTTCACAGCCCCAATAGATTAAAAATAAAAAAAAATATTATTTTCTTCTCTTTACCCATTCCCACACAATCTCCAAAGAACAAAAAAAGATGATTAAAAAACATTCTGTAGATTGAAGAAATTGCTTGTGACAATCAATTTCTTTATTGTCCATAATGTAACTACCTTAAAAGTTAAGATTTTAATCTGATTTTTTTATTTCACTTATTTGATTTTGTCGTCTGCAACATCATTGAATTTGGACTAGTCTAACATTTTGTCGTGTGGAAATCGGTTAAATTAAGTAACTCCATATACTTGGCTAGGCCATATTGAAGTACAATGCAATATACTTTGTTTGGTCCCTATATATAAATGTCCATGCACTTTTCTATTCTTTGCATAGCATCTTGGTATCAAAGTATTAGTACTTTATGATGTATCTTGCCCGTGCCCTATGTCACTTAACCCATCCCCTACTAACCCGGGAGTTTACGTCGCTGCAATTTGATACTTTAGAAAACATTGTGGAAAAAGAAGAAGTTGATTGTAAACAAGCAATTTCTCCCTTTTTCCTTGAAATTTTCTACCACACAGTATAGTTTAATTTTCATCAAACTTTTATTGTTGACAAGTCTAAAATTAAAAAAAAAAAAACGGTTTGGGGTTTTTATTTAATTGATTGATTGATTTATTGAGACTGGAGCTGGAGCACCTAACAATGGATTCCCGGTATACCATCAGTACTACCACTACGTCCTTTTCCAGCTTCCAGCTGCTTTCCCACTTAGGTTTACGATTATCCACCCATTGGTGAGAGACAAATGTCGGAAAGAGTATGTTCCGCCGCCGGGGTTCGAACCCATGACATCCCATGACTGAAGATTTGGAGTCTTATGTGCTACCGACTGTTAAATGAATAAGCACGGCTGTATTGAAGAATAGCGATCATAATTTGCCGGTTAAGGAAGTATGGTAATATGAAGACACAGGTTCAAAACGCTTCATGGAAAACAAAAAAGTCGGACGGTAAATGATATTTGAAAAAAAGCAATGTATCCAATGCCCGGCCATTTTTTTTTTCTTCTTTTTTGTGTATATTCTTTTTCTAACATTCGAGGCTAATCTATGCTCATTACAAACGAGGACTAAATTATACAAATGCCTTATTCCGAAATAATGTGAAAATTACCTAGAAGCTGCATATATTTTTATGGACGAAAAATATGATATTCAGGGCAATAAACGGATCAGGAGCAGCACAATATCGTCGAGTATGAAAGAAGGTCTAATTAATGAGCATTGATCGTGGAGAAAACATCTGAGCACTTTGATTAATATAATAGTTTCTGTCTAAAACGCATCGTAAACTATTAATTAATTTGTAATTAGCTAGCGAGGTATAAGCTCCTGGTATTAAGTAGCAAATTGTGCAAGTAATACATTGTTGCACGTTCAGCCGCTTACTGGCGTGTTTTTACATATGTGATCCGTCACTAAAGATGGGACCAACTGGAAAATTGGTGCATTTCAAACAGAGGGAGTAATTGTTCATATTTTTCAACCCTGAACTTCATAATTCCAGTTTTCGCCTAATTATAAACAAGTGACTAGAGGGCTTCATCCACGAAAAGTTCCAATGTCCTGCCATTGGCTGCAGAGTACAGTTTCATTTGCAATGAAATTTCGGCTTGTCCAAATCCATCTTTTTGATTCTTTAATAATTTTTATAATGATCATGACTTTGTGAAAGATTTATGTATGCACTTAGTCTGTGTTTAATTTGAGCATGTAGTATTTAAGCATAAACGGGCTGGAAATGGGAAATTTATCTTGTTAATAACCAATTTTTCGTAGCTAAAGACTTTTTCCATAGTTTGCGCGAAATTTGGCAATTTTCAAACTGAAACCTCGTTTAATTCGGAACAGTCAAATATTTATTATCTAGTAATAGGTTAAGGGTAAAGGTATGCTTTCGAATAGGTTTGTCAAAATTTGCAAAGAAAATTTCTTCCTGGTACAATGTTGGTACAATGAATCCATTGAAATTTGAGACATGAATGTGATGTCAATAATTGCTTACGAAAGAAAGAATTTACACACTCGGACAGACAGACAGACGGAATCAACGATGTCACACAAACTTTGCTTACTTTGGGCACTTAGACATTAAATGGATTTTTAATAAAATGAGATCTATGCAAAGATATGAACATGTTCAAGTTTCAAGATGGTTCCAGTTAAATGTCTCTCTTTTTTGACGAAAGATTTTCCATTTGTCTTTTTTGCTATACCGGCTAAAATGCCACTTTGTAGAAAATATTGGGTTACCACGGACAGATGCTGGTACCGACCTAATTGTAATTTTGTGGTTTCGTAATTTTCAAGAAAACAAAATAATTGCTTTTTTAAGCCGTGAAGTTTTTGCAGTGGCGAAAGCTGCCATGGAAATAATCTAACTCGAGAAATACAGAGAAATACAGAGTACACAATTGTAAAAAAAAAAAAAAAAGTCGATGATGCATCATTGTCCACTTTAGATAATAACGATTTATTTAACATATTCCCACATAACCTTGCTTTTAAAGACCGCTTCAGAAAAGACTTCACGAAAACAAGATTTCAAATAAAGAAACTGTCTGCGTCAAGCAATTCCTTCATATTAAACATTGTTTTCTACCAAAAAAGACTAAGATACTCAAAATCCACTCAAAAGGAGATTGTCATCCGATACTTCTTTGAAATTTAACCAACATAATATTATTTTGTTTATTTTTCTTCCATGTCGATAGAAAAATATTTTCGTGCTTGTACGTGAACAACTTAGAATATTCCCCCTCGATTATGCTAGATTTTGAAAAAAAAGTCGCGTCAAATGAAAGGCCCATGCTATATATACAGTCAGTCTTGCTAAGACGACCACGTGTTATTGCTTGATAAAAGCAATTTCTTCACTATCCACACTGATTTGTATCCCAATAGACAAAGATTGATGAAATTTCATCAATCAGAAATTGTCCTCTGCAACTTCTTTGTACTTGGAGTGGTCTTAAGTTGTTTTTTTTTTTCTTAAATTAAGGGATAGTAAAATGTCAAATATCTGTGTGTGGTAAGAGTAGGATTTTAAAAACAGAAGTCATGAAATTCGATCGCCCAGATTGAAACTGATAAAATTGCGATGCTGCATAGATGATAAAATTTAATTAATTTTTACACCTGACAGTGAAATGCAATACCCGAAATTTGTCAACGCATTTTATTCGAGAAAAAAATGTGTGTGAATATAACTCGACGAAAATGGATATGAGGCATATAGTTAAATAAGGAAAACTTTTGGATTAATCATTTCCTGTTTAACAATAGTTTGTACGTCCCTGTGATTTTATAAGTCAGAAAATATCGTAGAAAAAGAAAAAAATTGCTTGTAACGCTTGCAACCAGGTTAGGGCTAGTCGAAAGTATCGTTATCAACACAATGATTAGTGTTTCGTAAGACAACAAATATTAGCGTACTATTGAACCCATTACTAGATGTTAAATTTTAGACTGGTCGAAAATGAATGAAGTTGCAGACGACAATTTATATTTGAAATCTTTATCTTTTGAGGTAGAAAATATTGTGGACAAGCATTTTCTTCATTTTGACTATGTTTTCTTAGGCTTTCTTTTTTACGAAGCGTCAAAAAGCGGTATCGTGTGGGAATGGGTCATTTAGATTGGAACAACTGAACTCTTGAACCGCTATCGCACAATCCTCTGTTCGGACACGGTCGAACACAACTATTGCAGACAAATAGTGCGATTTTAGATCAACAATGCGAGGAAAGAGATATTGCTATCTATCGTTTTCCGTTGGTGGTTTTTGTCCTATATGTCATTTATCTATTTGGGAATAGTTTCATAAAATTCGATTTCTGTCCTAAGACTTTTCTAACAGCAGGTTTAAAGTTTAATCTATTTCCACATAACCCCACCTTTTTCGCCCCCTCAAGAAGCATTATTGGGAAAAAATTGTGGAAAGTGAAGAAATTGTCCGAACCAAGCACTCTCTCCATTTTCTACAATGTCTTTTAAGTAAAAAGTTAAAAAATAGCTTCAAAAACTTTAAATTGTCGTCTACAATCATTCAATTTGGACTGGTCTACAAAAATTTGTTTGGGTAATGGGTTAAGTTAAGAAATTGTCCCGAGGCTGCAAAATATGTGTTAATACCTTAACCCGTTCGATCAAATATTTCATTGAATAACATTTCAAATGACTTATAGCGGTATTAACCTTACAACTCGCACAACAAACAGCTTTTGAATATAAATTAGTCCAATTCATCGTTCTGTCAATTAAAAAAGCGGCAATAATGAGCGATAATGGCTGAGTTTAACTATTTCTTCATTGTTTCTTTATGGCAGTTTTATTATGGGGGTTATATAAAATGATCGAATATTAAACCACGTAAACCTTAACTTTCCTTTTTTTAACATTAACTTGGCGAAAAGTGGAAAATTGATCCTAATGACAAATGGCTTTAGCCCCAATCACGCATGCGTAATTGGTTAAAATAGGATCGTAAAATAATTTTCGGGAGTTAAGATATTTAGGTGGGACAACCCCTCTACTGTGGTAAAGGAAAGTTCAATTCATAATTAATCACTATTATGCAGAATTCTTTTTTTTTTTAATCAGTTATTACCCTTTGCCGTATTTTTTTTTAAATATGCTGGCCTGTCTTGTCGTCAAGTAGCATATGACAATTCAGATTGAGTGTAATTCAAAGATTTGGTAACATATTGCGAAGAATACATTGTGAGAAAAAAAAAGAGGATTACTTTTTGCTAGAGATTTCTCAGCTGTCTATAATAGCAGAATCCTATTAGTATAGGTTAAAAACAAATACGAAAGGACATTTGGCCTTTGCAAATATAACATAGAATCACCATTTACAGAAACACACACAAAAGCATCACTCAACTTAAATAGCATGTCAGTTATTTCGCGGTCAGCGGTCCCCCGAAATGGCGCTTTCAGACGCCCTCAAGACAAGAAGCTTTGGAAAACATTGTGGAAAATGAAGAAATTGCTTGTCATAAGCAATTTCTTCATTACCCACAATGTTTTCTACCCGAAAGGGGAAACAACCCGAAATTTAAAAACTTTAAAATGTAGTATGTAACTCCTTTCAATTTGGACCAGACTAAAATTTGTCGTCTATTCAAAAGGTAACATGTTGCATGAAAATATTGTGGGAAACGAAGAAATTGCTTTTTACAAGCATTTTTTCCACAGTGTTCTCAACTTAGCGTTAATTTATTATTAAATGGGTAGTTTTTGACGCTATGAAGCTGAGGACACAGACGGGGTGTACAAGCTCATTCCCTTACAATTTAGTCTTTTGACGCCCTTCTAGAAAAGGGCTTTGGAAAACATTATGGAAAATGAAGAAATTTCTGGTGACAAGCAGCTACTTCATTATCAACATTTTATACCTAAAGAGAGAAAAAAGAGAGAATCTTTAAACATATCAACCAACTGTCGTCTGCAACTGCTTTTAGTTTGGACCAGTCTACAATTTTGTCGTCTGGTAATGGACTAGACAAGATTTGTTTATGAAGGGACATCGAGGATTCCAATTATTTCTGTACGATTGAAAGATAGACAAGTCTATCCCAGGCACCAAATAGCCCGATGGATTCGACAGATCGAGCAAAAGAAAGCTATTCCGTCTCTCAGACCCGAATGGTCGTAAAATCCGAAATAACTCCGCGTAGTGCTTTTTGCCCGTGAGATTTTTACGACTTGCTAGTAATGGAAAGTTTTAATCGGAACAAAAGATATCGAGTTTGCGCCATAAAGATCCGTCATTTCGCATTGTTGTTCTGATGTAGTTTCGTGCTAGAGCCCGTATATGCTCTACATTTTCCGTTCTTTCGTTTCCTACCCTCTGATGAACGTCCATTTCATTATCGAAACCCTTTACTTCACCAATGCATCTAAACACATTCTTCTGTTTCCCTTTTTTGTCAGTTATATTTATATGTGTAAGGTCATTTTTCTTCATTCCTATGTCCTTAACCGTTTCCTATACAATCCTTGGTTTTTACGTCTCCACGAATTTGTAACTGAAAAAATATTGTAGAAAAAGAAGAAATTGCCTGTTACAAATAATTTCTTCTTTTTTCATAATACTTTCTACCCTACTGAATAACCATTTATCAAATAAAATCTGCTTCAAATTGTGTTTTGTAAAACCTTCGAATTTGGATATGTCTAAAATATCGCAAAACAGAAAAGGTTTAATTCAAAGTAATGGACGAAGAATCAATCGACCAACCACATCATTTATTTAGATCGGAAGGGGGCGTTTAGCTACAACATTGGGCAACATCTATGCGAAGAAACTTTCTTTGTTTGGCGACTTAAACGTCGTGCCTACAGCTTATTTTCGAAAACAGTAAATGTAATTTTTTGAGAAATTTACTAGACAATCAAGACTTGGCAATCGGCGGACGAGGGACGCCAGTTTTAATGTACACAGCTGACATAAAATTAGTGGGGAGCAAATTGCTTAGGTAAGAAGGTTCAAGAATTTGCTAAACGCGATCGTCAATCAAAGAATCAACCGACCAATCAGATAATTCATTTACATCGGAAATGAACTTTGAACTCCAACATTGGCCGACATGTATGTGAAGTATTTGTTGCTTTGCCGATTTAAACGTCGCAACTACGTTTATGTCGCCAAGACAACGAGTCTACTTTTTTGTTGCATGTTACTGACTATAAACTAAGAACAAACAAACTAATCATTTTCCCATATTTCTTGATACTCATGTCCACGTACTAAATAGTTTTGATTGAGCAGAATTCTATTTGCGGGCATTGTGAGGCAGGTTAAATGAACCAGGCCTCTTTTTTCAGAAGGTTTCCTTACAAGATGTAAAAATGTAGCAGCGTTGTCGCAACTGAAAAGTACCCAAGTGTTGCCATAATCGATGCATTTCAAAAATCCTGTAATAGTGTCTCACAGGCTTTTAACTAACAAGGAGCGGAAATAAGCCATACCTTTTGGATACTAAAAAGGCAATAACTCCCGAAGTTCATTTCACTTTTATGTCTGACCACATTGCATCAAAGGTATGAGAAAATGAATTGAGAATGATGTAAGATAACTTTGCAGGCAGGGTGGCTTTTTTTTCAAAGACATCCTTCCCCTTTTCCGAGCATAGCGGCAGTTACGTCATACATGATCACTTAATTCTAATGGAGTGAACTATTCACTAACCAGCCCATATCAACGTTGTATTGTTGTACTACATAACGCGGACTTTGATTGGCTGAAACAAATGTATCGACCAATAAGAATTCTTGTAATGAAGTTTTGTATCCATAAAAGTGTAAAAATGTCAACCTGGTAAGCGAAAAAGAGCCCTGATATTATTTTAGGCTGTGTGTCACCACCAAAATAATTTCATAATATGTGCTAGGTAAAGACTCTGATCAAACTGTGTAGATACACAGTCTGATCATAGTCTTCACTGTGCACCCTGTAGTAAGAAATGATTCAGATTTCTTCAGACGACTCGCGAAAATTCTAGATATACCGTAGGGCTATCTAAGCCACTCAAAGTCAGCGCTAGTGAAATCGTTGGGATTTATCATATTATTATATGACGAATCGGCCGTGTAAAAAACTGATGTAAGTAAACGTAGCAAAAGACGCACCATAACATAGGGGCACAAACGGACAAATGCTGGATCGCTAGCCACCCCTAGTGGCCTCCAATAAAACATTGAAAAAAACACACACACAAAAAAAAACAAACAAACAAAAAATCGTATGCTGGCGACCTCAGCGTCGTAAGAGCAGATTCGGTCAGTTGAGTAACGCCGTATAAGACGCAAATCCAACAATGGTGACATAAATTGCGGAATTCAAACTTCACTTCTGGTCTAAATCAATGATTTGTTGTTGTTTTAGTTGTTTTTTACAACGCCGATCAGTCGATTGTTACAAGAACTTTGGTTTAGAACCTCTTAACATGTACATTAGACGAGGACCTTATTCCGAGTGCTTGCATGTAATTGAGATTTGCTTTAATACTTTATAGAAAAAGCAAAAGGTCTCGAATGTCAAGCGCGTCCTTCATTCATCTATGTGCAATCAGAAGAAACTTTATTTGTGTTAATCTAATTTTAAGCTTTGGGCACATTCTAGTTTATTTTATATGAAGGCATATTTAGGTGTACCAGTAGAATCATGTTATCAAACCGGTGATCTATTTCAACCTAACAAACAATAAACCGTATTATTCGGTCGCAGTCGCGGCTGTAAATCAATGAATAAATAGACCAATCAAATAATTCATTCAGCCCGTAATTCAGATTTGAACACCGACATTGGCAGCCGTTTTTAGTTACAACTTTGTTTGTTTGGAGACCTAAACGTCGTAACTACAGCTTGAAAAAGCTGTAGTTACGACGTTTAGGTCACAAAACAACTATTCTCATTTTTGTTGCATGCATCTTGCCATAAAATTTGCAAACTAGTGCCTTTAAAAATCGAAGCGGGACTTCCTGTTGGAGTCAGTTGGCGTGGCCAACGGGGCAAGTGGGCGGGACCAGCGATTGGTCAATAAGTCAGGAAATCAGTCAAGCATTGAGCTAGATCTAGGTTTTTTACCTATCTTACACGTTCGGCATTCAAGGTAGTATTTTTTGTCACCCATATTTGTTTCCCAAGCACCTGTCTCCGTAACGTGGGTGGCGTGTGGTTGGAGACGCCATAAATCGGCGTGATTTAAACAGTCAAACGGCGTTGCATCACCACCATGCAGTTACAGGTTTATTTATTAGTAGTAATCCCAATATATTGTCGGAACGCCCGGGTCGTAGAAAAATGCCGTTTCAAATGTCCATACCTGATTGACATTTTATACACTGTTTCACGGCTGGTAGGGCTATAACGGTGACAGTTACAATCTTTATGAAAATTTCTTTTTATATAAAAATTGAATTTATGGTGTTTCTGCAGTTATTGTGACACGATCCAATTTTAGTCTTAGTTGCAAGTTTTCTTGATTTTATTTTGCTCGGGTTTTATTCACCACCCCCTCGATATCTTTTCATTCTGACTTCGACTGTGAATAGAAAATGGCTCACCTGAAAGAATTGGCGGACATTCTTGTAAATTTTCTTGCTACAATTGCAGTCGTATTTTTTGACAATTGATATGCTCTCATGAAAATTTTACGTATAACGTAACACGCTTCATAGAATGACATAGGTCATGGAAGAGATATAAATCTGTTAAATATATTTGATTCTACATGAGAGATAATACAATACTGTAACTTATATGCAAATGAGGTGATGCCAACGTTAATCTCTTTTTGTTGACGTAAAATGACGTCATGATTCGTGTATTGACGTTATTTAATTAACGACGTTAAGTGGTTCTCAGGGCATTTCTAAGCGATTCATTTCAAGAATTCCATCGATTTTCAGTAAACATTTGATCATGAAATGCCACAATTATTAAAAAGAGACATCTATTAACAGACAATAACAAGACTTTGTCGAGTTTTTATCTGTTTCGATGACGAGTTATATAATTTCTGTGTTAAATGGCCGCTCCGTCAATTTCTTCTGTTTAAATAATATTCCA
The DNA here is from genome assembly GCA_946902895.1 of Fragum fragum. NCBI lineage: Eukaryota > Metazoa > Mollusca > Bivalvia > Cardiida > Cardiidae > Fragum > Fragum fragum. The sequence continues at coordinate 40,322,590 of OX336372.1, forward strand.
GTACTACAAATGACAATTGGCCGCTGTCAATCAAGGAATCAACCGACCAATCATAGCATTTATTCAGCCCGGACCAGAGCTTTCAACTCCAACATTGGCAGACATTTTTGTGAACCTTTCTTGTTTGTTTGACAACTTAAACGTAGTAACTGCAGCTTATTCAAGCCGTAGTTTCGACGTTTAGGTGGCCAACCAACCATTTTACTTTTTATGCTACATGCTACTGGCCATGAATTTTGCGAAATGACGCCGTTCAAAGCAGAACTTCCTGTCGTAGTTAATGGACGGGGCCTAGGGAGTCAGTGGGCGGGGCCAGCGATTGGTCAATTACGTACAGTTATAGACTTCGCTTAATAGGCAGAATCGAAACATCGCATTTTTCAGAAATGAATAGCCAGTCAAAGTTAAAATGCATTTATTCTTCTTTCACATATAGGCCTTGCCTTACATTGTATTTCGTTCTCAAATAGTTGTCTAATATATTTCCAAGCTAGTCATTTAGCGTGGATGGTTACGTGTCGACGGTAGGTAACCAAAATGTCGTAATTAAATCTTTATTCAAGAAGTAGTTACGGCATTTTGGTCATCGACCGTCTAGTCTTCAAGGTGGCATTGAGAACCAAGAACTATCTTATACTTAAACAGTTTTTATCATCGGGATATTAATAACAATCTAGGGTGCAAGATAGTTTCTTTTCGTTTGACGCAATATGCATGATTTATCTTATGGAAAAAGCAGGCGGTCGGAATTTAATGAATATATCCATTTACATACGGCAATTTTAAAGCAAGCCGCCTCTATTGAATCAAGCTTTTAAAATGGGATTTCTTAAATTGAATTGTATATAGTTACATGAAAAGTTGATGGGTTCGAACTTGGTTAAATCTTTTCCCGTTTTGCAAAATTTTAGACTTGTCCAAATTCAAAGTTTTTGCAAACGAAATTTGAAAATTGATTTAATTTGAAAAATTGCCAGTCAGTAGGGTAGACAATATTGTGCCCATTACAAGCAATTTCTTCTTTTTCTTCAATATTTTCTCCTTTGTAAATTTACAGGGACGTAAAAACCAGGGATTAAACAGAAAAGGGTAAAACCTGTGTCGTATCTTTATCGGTACACGCATTTCAGTTTTCTGAAAATTCTTCTTAACGCTATGAGCTGTTACAAAAGCCTTAGCATTTCACATAAATGACACTTGGCTACAGCAGAGCTACAGACAGAGGGCGTAATTCGTATTGTAGATTTAGATATTTAACCAATACTGCCATAAACCCTATGTTGTGGCTACTCATTTGAATCGTCTCGACGAGACGATTCAAATGAGTACCCACAATAAAGGGTTCCGTTGGGAATTAAGGGTCTTGGAATGCTGTTACTCCCCTTTTCTAGAATTCTGCACCATTAGTATCAGTATACAAGGTAATCGAAATGATAAAATAAAACTACATAATTTTACTTAAAGTATGACAATCCATGGAATGTGAAGAAGCGTAGGTTTTTAAAGGACAGTAAAAATGTGTAATTTTGCGGGTGAATATTTGAAGAAAATGTTAAACGGAAAGACTACAAGAATGAAATGAGCCTTTCCGCGGGATTTCCAACCGCTACACATTTGAGCAAAGTAAAGACTCAGATCAGCTTGTGGATTCGCGGAGTCTGATCAGAGTCTTCACTAATCGCCTTGTAGATAGCCACTGAATATTCTACAGATGCTGTGTAGCCGTCCAGGCTGCTCCATGTATTCTCTTCACGCACATGTGAAATGTTACGCGCTGGCTTATTGATATTGTTTACGTCGTCAACAAGGGTTAAAAATACTTAGACAAAAACGTAGTGAGAAAGTAGATACGCTGTAACGGTACTGCTCATATCTGTAACATTTTGTTGTTGTTCATAAACCCGTGTGCAGAAGACAATTTTTTAAACTGGTCCAAATTCAAAGAAGTTGCAGACAACATTTTTAAATTGATGTCATTTGGAAACTTTGTTTTCCTGGGAAGATAAATTTTGAGTAAAGAAGAAATCGCTTTTATTAGCAATTTCTTTATATTCCCATAATATTTTCCGAAGCTTTCTTTTCTTGTTGGCGAAAAAATTGGGTTAAATACAAAATGTTTATTTTAATCACATGTGACCTGCCAGACGAACAAATATTTCTAGTGTGTATCGTAAACTAGATAGTTTAAGAAGAAACTGAATCCACCAGAGGTCAAATCTGACAGCAATACTTCAGCACGGTAGAATGGTCATTTTGAATTTAAGAAATTCGTCAAAAAGCAAGGAGTCTCGACCCTTCTCAACCTGTGCCATCTGAATTGGGATTTTTTTCGCACAAGCCAGGAGGTCCTTTCTTGTCTGTCAAGTCACAAATACAACAAACATTTAGCCTCTCTGCCACTGATCACAAAAGCACAAAAGTAAGGGACTTTTTTTTTATAACTTTCGTATAAACGAAGTTGCTGAAAGCTTTAGACGAAATCAATTCATTAGAAACCAGTCCCGTGAAATGTAGAATTCTAATTAACATTGGACGACAAAAGCCAGAGAAAGTTTCGATTATGCCTAAAAAAGAACCCAATTTTCCCTGAAAACAGTAAAACGCTAATAACTGTGCCGTTAAACAACAATGAATTTCACACAAACATAGTAAGTTATTGTTTATGTGTTCGGCTTATAGTGCCTGATTTGATCTAATCGCCCGGTAAAACACGGTATCGGTAACATTTTATGTACCAACAGGGCCTCATATACCGGGTTTTATTAACCTTATATTACAATTACAAGGTATAATAGCAACTTTCTGTGTATTTTATGCAGGTTTTACGTTGGTGTTTACAGCCAAAATATTGTCCGAAAATTACAATATTCCCCTGTCTTTAGCGACCGAGTAAATGTTTAATGATTATTCCATTTCATCATCATTACTAACAATTATAGTCTGAAAGCCTCTTCAATACAAGGACCTAAGCACAATAACCCTTTTCCCCTTTTACCAGCCCAGGATTCTGTCTGTCTCTCTAAAGGAAAAAAAAAGACTCCCAAGAATTCAGCGACTATTGGTGACAAGAAGCATAGGGACTAGCTTTTGAGTCGCATTTTCATTACGCTGAGTCTTATTCAGTAGAACTAACGGGTCAAGGAATACTTTATAATCTTGCAGCATGCATAGGGAAGCCTCAAACACAAGGTTTTTCGGTAATTAGATCAAATGGATGTATTTCAACACAACCGAAATAAATTACTGGTACATTTTTGTAATATTTTTAGTCTATTTTTTGTATGAAAGTTATTATCTCTGTTTTACGATTGATTGTTTGTTTTCACCATATAAGACATAAAACGCTCACTAGATATACAAAGATAGTCTATCGCGTCTTGTCCCTGTTAGTATGTCCGTGAAATATCATAAAGAGTGCATTAATGTCATATGATGTGTAAGAGCTTTGTCTAAATACACCGTCCTTGTCGGCGTTTAGTCATACATATACACTGATATTGTAGAGAAATGAGAACAAATGTAGCGTCGAAAATAGCTCAATGTGAGAAAATAACACTAAATATCCCGGCTTTCTGCCTCTACGACACTCAAACATTGTCTAAACGGTGTCATATTTATAAAAGTGAAATTAATAGCATTGCAAAAAATGCGAACATCAAATGACGGACCAATAACTATTTATCTATCATGTTTGTATGTTTGTGGAGTTTGCACGCCGTTTTGAATAACCATTTAAGCTATTTCTGCATAGAGGTTTTGAACTTAAAATCTAATCTCACTGTATAAATCCGACAAATGAAGAGTGATAAGGCTTTCGGTTTCATACCCAAATGAAAAAAAAATCTTAATTTCGTACGAGTTGATATTTACAAGTCATTTAAAGATATAAAAAGTAAAAGTCTACGAGTTTGAGATACTTTGTGGATGGCCACTTTGTGGACAAGCATACTACATTTTTCGATGGTTCAGCGCGAAACAGTTTTAACTGCCTATAAGCATATAGGCAGTTACAACTGTTTCACACTGAACCATCGATTTTCCAATGTTATGTGTAACGCAATTCATTTTAAATCAAAGTTTCGTGTCATTCCTCGCATACAGCTTTAACATTTTTCTATGAAATTGGTCGTCCCAAAATTGATGATAGTGTGGATAAAGTATTTCGTAATGAATTTTCTTTGCTAAAACTCCCTTTTTCCTAGCTAAATATTTTTGTATCTTGAGGAAACTACACAAGTACTTTTGTGTTTCCTAGAACTTAGCGTTTTAGGTAAGGAGATCTTGCTTAAGATCGAATGTTTTTGCGATATTTTGAGAGTAAGGCTTACACGAAGGGCGTACTGGTAAAATATTGACATTTTCGGTGCTAACATGAAAATTAAGAAATCAAGTATTAAAAAAAGAAGAAAAAAAAGTTCGTATGCACTTTAATAATATATGTGATGTCCCCATGCTTCAATTAGCGCCTAACAACGCCTATAAATACTGATGATAAGCCTTTTGATCTAATATTGTTGAATTTGATCAGATTCTTCTAGAAGAGCCTGTCTGAGCTCCTTCACAGATGCTAGATGCACAGAGAGTGATAAAAAAGCTGCCTGTAACATATCCCAGGCATGCTTTATTGAATTTAGGCCCGGGGATGTAGCTGGACTCGTCTGTAAACAGGACCGGAACCAGGTCGATTTTGGGTCAAAGTGACACAATCCCGTGCCGATGCTAAACGCATTTGCACGTGATATCGGTTCAACGGTCGTCTTGACCTCAAGCTAGTATCATGCAATAAATTTCTGATAGTTTTGGATATTTATGGGGATACCGGTAGCGTTCTGGAAGTCCCTACGTAACGTTGTTACGTTGTAAAATCGGTGACGCATTGCCTCAATTACCAGGAATCGGTCTTGAACCTCATTCATTTAGTGTTCTTGCCCCCAGCATGTAAATGCCTAACATTTCCGGTCATAATAAACCGATTCCACATTTTGGAAAAAATATTCTCGGGCACACTAAGGACATTAGCAGCATGCCTTTGGGATAACACAGAATGAAGCATCCCAATGCCCCTATTCATCTGATCTTGACTAAGATGGCGTCTTAAACGTCTACCTGCCATACTGAAATAATTTAGTTGAAAGTTCGCTAAATGTGCCACCGCAAGTGACGATACAAGGCAAAATGAAACACGTTTTAGTAGGTACATGTTTGATGTCTTTTTCCAGAGATCATTGTGCGTAGTATACATGTCGATTCGACATTTTTGCTACAGGTTCATTAAGCCCGAATATTTATCTATCTTTATATATAAAAAAAACATTTTGGGTCTATTTGTTTTCAGTATTATATTATTGAACTAAAAGGTGTCCTTAGCAAAATCTGAGTAGTATATATTATGTCAATTGACCAGAACGTTTCTTATGAAAAGATAAGGTTGTGATAAAACGATTATCACATTTAAATTCTACCTGTCGATAAAAAGTTTCATTCACCATCCCAAGTTACGAAAAGTACCTAAGATGTTTCAGAGTATAATTTCAAGATGGTACAATTTAAATAATCTTTGACTTTTAGGGTAGAAAACATGGTGGGTATTGAAGAAATTGCTTGTCACAAGCAATTTCTTTATTACCCACAAAGTTTTCTAGGACAGTTTTTCTGGAGAGGAGTAAAAAGCGGGATTGAGTGAACATGGGTTGAGTACTAAAACCTGGTCATGACCAAACTTTCTGGTCAGATTCTCGGATCGTTCAGCACGAAAGCAGTTGCATGACTAAGTGAGAAGAGGTTTTTGCCAGGATGGTGGTGGATAAGAATCGATTTCGTCTAGGATAAACGACACGTAAGACAATAAAACTGCTCCAGCGGCTCATAAAACTCGTATTACCGGACCTAAAACATTGGAGAGGTCGATGTTAGACATAGCATATACCTTATTGATTGACTTACAGATATCGAGGGCTGAATTAAAGATTTTGATGACATATGTACATCTACAAAGGACGTATGGAAAGTCAGCGGGAGAAGTAAAGTTATATTTTAAACTTGTCACTTGGTCTGTGTTTGCTAGAGGAGGGTAATAGGTAAGGCAGTAAAGTTTCCAACTTAACATCAATTGATTGATTGAATTGGGTTTAACGCCACTTTTAACAGTATTTCAGTCATATCGCGGCGTCTGGAGCACATAACAATGGACTCCTGGTATTTATCACACCATACTGCCACTACATCCTTTCCTAGCCTCAAACTGCTATCCCACTTAGGTTTACGATTATCCTGCCATTGGTGAAAGACTATTGTCGGAAAGGATATGTGCCGCCATCAGCGAACCCATCAGCGAATTAGCGAATTAAAGATCTTAGCTGTAGCTTAATCATGCTGGGGTTACGAGATTTATCTCGCTAACCAGCAATTTTTCTTTTTTGTTATATGCTACTGGCCATAAATTGTGCGATATAATGCTTTATAAAATCGAAGCTGGACTTCCAGTTGGAGTTAATGGGCGGGGTCAACTGAGTCAGTGAGCGGTGCCAGCGATTGGTCAATTCAAACAGGGAACAGAGTTTAGATGCACGTACGTAAAACTCTAATACGCATACGTATCTGTAGTCGGTCAGCTACTTCAATCAAACAAGAAGGTTGTGTGCAGCATACATTCGACGGCCTTTTTTTTTCTTTTCTTTCAAACAAATACACAAGCGCGTGAGCGTGTGATATATGAGTTTCGAGATCAGTGCCATCATGCAATTCATTCTTTGTTTACGTAAACAGGCGTAAACAGCCCCGGATTGCGTTAGAATTATATATTGTTTCTAGTATATGTTTGATAAGATCATTACTACCCACAATCAAATATTGCACGAGACTTTAATATTGCGAATCTGTAGAACAATGAAAGGAACTTACTGTTGGAATATTATGCCTTATCACATTTCCTTCAAAACATGAATGACAAAGTTGATTTTGGTGCAGGGGTCTGGTGCTTTTTAAAGAGAGGAAACTCATGCACTTGAATTATCTCTTACTTGCCACTTCATTTCATATTATGTTTATATAATATATAACCCTAGAGAGCACCGCATGGTGCCAAGTAATGACTCGTACATACACACTCTCTTTGTTGAAAGCCCATCATTGTGTTCTTCACTCATTATCCGCAACCCATTACCACACGATCCCGAGATTTTGAGCTCATCAGAAGACAAAAACACACACGACAATAACAAAACAACAGTGGAAATAAATAACCGTGAAATAATAGTAAAAGCTTCGAAAAGCGTGCCACCCCTCGGAATAAACATTAATAAATAACCTAAAAATGGCGCTACTTGCAGATTTCACGGAATAAGGATAACTTATGACCTGTACAGAGGCCGAAAGCTTAAATGTATGAAATCAAATTCGGTACTGTGCGAGCTTTTAATCTAAATTACCCAAAAGTAATACGTTTGCTTAACTCATGAAGTGCTACTCCTAAACAACGTTATGACAAGCAAACTGGTCACAGGCTTATTAAAAAAATTACCTCATTACCCTGACCTTTTACTTGGTAATACAATCTCTCTACTGCCTACCTCTACGCTAAGTTTAGAAAAATTAGCTGACACATGTGGCCCGAAGAGAAATCTCAAACTAGATTAGACCCCTTGACCTCTGACTTGGTGACTTCAAAGTCAGTAGAATTTCTTGCCTCACCACTGGCTAACGATATGTAAAATTTGAAAGAGAATCAGTGATAATGTGACCCGAATAGAGGCGACAAGCTTGTACGGTGACCTTGGACTTAGTGTACTTAAAATAAATGTCATGACCAATGGCTACCTACATGAAAAGTTTGAAAGAAATTGGAAGAAAATGGTAAAATAAGCTGAAAACGAAATTTGACCTCGTGATCTTGACATTTTACTTTTTATCTGGTGACCTCAAATTTGCCCCTCGTCTGACTAAGGGAAACCTACATGTAAACATTGAAAGAGATTCGAAGAATAAAAAGGCCATAAGGATATATCGAAATTTGACCCCATGACCTTTACCTTGGACATGGTGAGCTCAAAATCTATAGTCTCCTCATCTAACCAAGGACTACACAATTGCAAAATTTGAAAGATATTGGAAGAATAATGAGGTCATAAGCTTATATTGAAACTCGACTTCGTAACCCTGACCTTTGACCCAGTGACCATAAAGAATAATCGTTACATCTGAGCAAGGGCTACATACATGAAAGTTTTGAGGGAGATAACGGTTTTGGACCTTAATATTTGACCGGGTGACCTCAAAATCAATAGGTTTCTTTTTCTGACCAAGGGATAACCAGATGCAAAGACTAAAAGTGATTAGATAAAAAAAGTGACCTGAAGAGGTGCTTCAAACGTGTGACGGCCGTCCAAACCGGCAGGGCGAACATACACGGACATACGAATAGCCCCTTTAATAAACCCCCCTAATCAGATGTGTGAGTCGAAACTGATACTGCTACTAATGATAATATTCAGAAATAAAAAGAATCAAAGGAAAAACAAACAGAACCACGTGTTTTCACTTCCTTGCGTCAAGATCTTTGGTAAAAATATTAGTAAACCAATTTCTTCATATTAAGCTATATTTTCAACCATATGCCATGACAATCTTTAAACAAATATTACTTGTTATGACCCGAGTTCTTACATTTCTACTAAAAGCATGAGCTTACATGAATAATAACCAAATGCAAATAAGTCGGACAGAAAGGAGAATACCGTCTACAGTTTTCAGGATTTAGATGTACACGCTACTCTCAGCCATTAATTTCAATATATGGAGTTATTTTTCGAAACTGAGAAAACAGCAAAATGATAAAAAAAAACAAAAAAAACTATCAACATTTTTATATTTGCCATTAAAAAAAGTCAAGTCATTACAAACATAATATAATGTATATGTGTATCTTCAGGCTTCAAAGTGCACCGTGAAATATCTTCAAGTTTATTAAAGTATAATAGCAACACTTTTAATATTATTCTTCGAGTGTATATGACTCATAAGCAAAAATAGAATAGGTTCTAATCGTACCTCCATAGAAAAGAAAAAAAATACTTTAACTAAATATTCCACATTGTGAACATCAAAGACATTTATTTGTGCGTAAAAGGGATTGTAAAAACGTCATTCAAACGATCCATGTTTGCGTTTTCTGCATTGATATTGAGTTGTCGTGACATTTGCCTGACGTGTCGGGTTTAACGACATAAAACCGTCACTCCGGCCCTGTCCACCAGTACAGGGCACTAACATTTGACCATGATTCCCACCCTAGTCACAAAGCCGTCCACAGGTGTCCCGGGGTCCCCTTTCACGAACCCACGGGCGTGTAGAGAAATTTATTTCCTTGCGCATCAAAAGTATTCCGCTATTGCATACCGATTAGGGTTAGTAAGTGAAGCTTTTGTAGAAATTGCCTATTTCGTGCACATATTTCCCCTCTACACAATTTTCCCATTGGTTGCCTTAAGCATCGCTGAAAATCAATGCAAAGCGGAGGTCATAAAATGACTATGCTTTGACAATGGAGGGTCATAAAAACCTACTGTCTAATTATTAATAGCTAAATGAAGCGAGCGCGGGTTTGAAGCTAATCGCTCGTTTCAAACGGAGGGGATAAACATTATTGTGGTAATAATTTTAGTACAGGGAATAGTATGGAAATTGTAGAGAGCCTGCACGCACATTAACTTTGCTATCTCTTCTACTTCCATACACAAAGTAAGACTGCCAATTCAAGTGCATATAAATTCAGAATAAAAGAACACAAAAACCAAGACATTTCCATCGCATATTGACCGATTCGGACCGAAAAACGGGTATTTTTGTGATAATGTATTATTCGACAAAAATGTCTTTTTTGTGAAGAACTTTTTGTGGAAATTAAATAAGTAGATAGGTAAACGATTGACTGACTAATCGCGGCTGTAATTCAAATAATCGGTTGACAAATCAAATCACTCATTTTCATCGGAAGTGGAATTTGAATTGAAAAAATTGGCCGCCATTTATGTGTAGCATTTTTTCTGGTTTGGCGATTTAAACGTCGTAACTACAGCTTATTTAAGCTGTAGTTACGACGTTTAGGTCGCCAACCAACTATTCTACTTTTTTGTTACATGCTACTGGCCATACATTTTTTCAAAATAACGCTGTTTAAAATCGAAGTTGGACTTCCTTTTGGAGTCAGTTGGTGTGACTATTGGAGTAAGTGATCAGGGCATTCGATTGGCCTATTACTTGGGAAAAGCAGGTTCTCCTCTTCAACTCCCAAATACCACATTTGTCTTAAAAACAAAACAAATGTTATAGTTTTCTAAGTGTAGTTTGTAACCGCCAAATTTAGAATCCGTAAATCAAGCCTACCATACGGAATGTTCTTTATTTCATCGAAACAATAAATAGCTTCAAAATACAAAATTAAATTTGAAAAATAACAACAGTTTTTCGATTATTTACTCCTTGACGACCAACCTATACGAATTTGAATGAAATGATCAAATCCTTTGCCCAGAAATTCATTCAAAGAGAAAGTCATAGAAGATAAGAATATGAATTTCCTTAATTAAAGCAATTTACCATTCCAAAATTATATATGAAATACGGATTAGATGTTTATGAATCAATTTCCATATTTAATTCTTCCTTTATTATCATACTTAATCTTACAGATTTTCATTTAATTGAATAAAATGCCACTGCCCTTTTTACTTTTAAACACGGGGAAACGAAGTTATTTTAGAAATGATGAGTATACTTTTTTGTTTTTCTTGAGACATGAACTTAAGAAATTAATCGAATTAAATTATTATTGATTTTGCAAGGCTTTTGAAGAATTTTAGTAGCTGCTAATGTAGTTTTGGGGATTTTTTTTGTGGTTGTTGCTGTTATACATATACACACACGAACTAAAGAAAACATGCTACAAATTCCGACCCTTTGTTTTGTTGGTTTTTGGGGAGTGAATTTCTGGTTTCATATTAAGTTTTGGACGAGATTTATTGAAGAGGAAAAATGAATTATCCAAATGATAAACTCAATGTTTTGCCCAGGTTTTGTTCGCTTCGAGTCTAAGCGGGCCAATCGACAATAATGACGTCATCATTTTGCTTTATAATTCACGCGCGTAATGACACGCTTTTAGAGATTTAATACGAACAGTTTTATAATTTGTCTCTTTTTATTGCTGCATTAAGAATCAGGATGATCGATTGTTGTTCGTGTAAGATTGATTTATCGTTCATTTCACGAACAACGAAAGTTATATTTTGACTAATTGCGGAGCTTGCATTGGAAAAAGAGTTGTCATATATATTTTGTGCCATCGTTATTGTACATTTCCCACTTTTATATGTATGGATAGTTTAACCCTTTCCCTTCTGATTCCGGGACATTCCAGTTATGGCAGGAGATATAGACAAAGATCAGCCTGAACATAAGTGTAGTCTTATCTTGGTCTACACTCCCCGCTTGTACTTTTCCTGCCAGGGATGTTATGCAATTGATTTTCAAAAGAAATGTTAATTATTGAAAAACAGGTACTATCAGTGCTCTCAGCCCTTTGATTTTAATGCAATTCCGTAACGGATTTTATTCTTAATACCTATTCAGTCAAATTTACTAGTTCTGTCCCAGTGATGTGGTCAGATCACTAATCACTGTGATAAACGAGCTAATAATTACTCTATTGCAATTTAATGGTACAAGTTGAAATATTTACATTTCATAGATACATAAAACCGTACCTAACCCACACTAAAAGGAACACATTCCTGCAATAACAAACCAATAAAGGTATAATACGCCAAGCATTTAATTTCAAAGGACCAATATAGTAACAATATAGTAACAATGTTACTTTCTCGTTATGATACTTTTGTTTGCATTCAAATTATCAAAATATAGACGTTTTATTACTGACCGTCAAGCCTTGAGGCGGCCTGCCTAACATATTCATGGCTAGTTTTATTGCCGGGCTAGTACTGATTTAGTATAATTTTATTCCGTATTATCTCCTCCATTTATCTTTACTATAAGAGGTGGTCTGCTTGGAGTCACTGATGGTATAATCTATCGTCCGGTCATAGCTACACTCTTTCATAAAAATAAGTTCAAAACCGTCGTTCTATTTCTTTTTTCTGCGTAGACTTTTGCTCCAACTTTTGTTATTCCAATGAGACTAGGTGCGAAATGAATATGTTATTATTTCTGACTGACTACTTGTGTGTATTCATGCAGGTTGGAATAGGCAGTGTCCATTGTTTCTGATTCCAATTGACCAATCGCGGCTGTCAGTCAAATAACCAGTCGACCAATGAAATTATTGATTTAGCCAAGAAATTGGTTTTGATCTCCAACCTTGGCCGCCATTATTTGTTAAGCTTTTTTGTTGGTTTGGCGATTTAAACGTCGAGACTTCAGCTTATTCAAGCTGTAGTTACGACGTTTAGGTCGCCAACCAATTATTCACATTTTTGTTGCATGCTTCTTGCCATAAATTTTGCATAATAAAGGCTTTAGAAAATCGAAACGGGACTTGCAAGTCGGGGTCAGTGGGAGAGCGATTAGTGAATTGTAATGCATATAGGTGACTATACCAGAGCGATCCGGCAATTTGTGTAAGCCGTTCGTGAGGCGTAGTACCGTCCTGACAATACTCAAAGTACGAGAGCAAACTAAACCTTTAAAGTTGTAAATTGGATCTTGTTCCTGTTAAAGTGGGTATTTAATAATGGATTTGCCAAATCATTTGGCCCATTTTGAAAGTTATTAAATCGTTTGGTTTCGAAGATAAGGGATTCATTACTTACGCATTTAACAAAAAAAATGCAATTCTTGCAAGTAGTTTTCGAAAAAACGTGCTCATTCGAGACAATTTAAAGATTTTTAGCTTCTAAATTTTAGCCGCTATATTAAATGTGCTTAAATGTGACTCTGGTGAAGTGAAGAATGAGTGTCATTTTACTAGTCTGTTATCCCTTTACTTCACTCAAAAGAGATAAATTGGAAGATATTTTTCACAAAGAACAAGTATGTCTAGAATAAGATCTCATTTAAAAAGTGGTAGTTCCAAACTCACGACTTACTGCAGCTTTCAAACTTGGAAAATTACTGGTAGAGATCTAATTTCGCAGGTATGAAATCAAAGCAAAATATTAAATATTTTGTCTCTTACGCATTTACATCCTTTCCACATATGGCACTTTTGGTCGGTATACTACGAAAGGTCATTGTAAGTCACAGTATATTTATGATACAATTTACTAATCTGGCTTTGACCATAAAACACGGTATTGCACATAATATATGTAGCTCTGGCGATTGTCTATACATAAAGAAAGAAAGACAGACAGACAGAAAGAAAGAAAGACAGAAAGACAAACAGAAACAAACGACACAGATCAAACGAAGTAACGGATAAATCAAATTAGTGGACGCAATTTGTATGTGATGTCCCAAGTATAAATTCTGTAACGAATGATGTGTACGTTTTCTATCCATTTTCGATGGTTGGCATGCTAAAGACAGGCTAAGTCCATAAACGGATTACTCAAATTTTGGTTAAATTCTCCCTAGGTAATTTGAGCGGCCAAGATCAAAGGCCGCAGTTATTGCCCGAAATAGGTAGCAATTAGACCAATTTTGGTCAAGCTGTAATTGTTACAATTCCACGCGGGCCGATAAATGACCGCAGATAACGGCATAATGTGAGCATCGCACAACACTGAGGCGGGTGGTCTTAGGTCAATTTTACTTTCAAGTTGTCCGCTAGGTGAAACACTGTCAGCCAAGGAAAGTTCAACTCGGCTCAACATTATATATTCAAATGACTTTAAACAGGTGTAAAGGTTACAGGTCACCGAATGTTTTCTATATTCGTAAAATGATATTTATAGAATGAAGCTGAACACCAAAATGCGTTGAAAGTCTTGTCTCGACGACTGTATCAGCTTAGTTCACACATTAACGGATCGCTCGCCAAGCCGAACGAGCGTCTTAGCAAGGGTTCCCGAGCTCGACCACCGACATTGGCGATTATCTTTTCCCGATATTTGACTCCTGTCGATGGGTGGATAATCTTAAACCTAAGTGAGATGATCATCTGGAGGCTCGGAAAGGATGTTGTGGTAGTATCGATGAGAGAAATACCAGGAATCCATGATTAGATGCTCCTGTCGCCGAGATATGAAAGATATACCGTTAGACTGACGTTCGACTTCATTTAATCCATCAATCATTGTGTAATCAATCGGTCATACAGTGCCGAGTGACATGATACACATTCTACATGATAGCGTTCTCGAGTCCTCTGTTCAACCGGAAACTGGTAAAACGTGTAACAAGAGAAAGTTAAGATTGTCGGTGATTACACAATTATGTACTTCCTCCGTTTGTATCCTTTACCTTCTTATGTCACTGACCAAAAGTATGGTAAAATGGTTCACAAAAAAGCTTATGAATATTTCCCTCCTGAATTTATGGGGTCAAGAAGAGAATTAGTCTTGTTTAGAAGGTATATTCAATGATTAATATACAATATAAATTCATGTATTAACTGTTTGAAAATTGGTGTGCCGATTATAGATTGCCACAAGAAGCGAGAAAAGTTGTTCTAAAAAAAAAGAAATTGACATCATTGCTATGACGAGGCAATAGTTCTAATGACCCGGATTAATCGTTCTTGATTCTGATTCTCGGAGAATGTGTTGACCGATGAAAAAAAGGGATATATGACCGCTCTTGAATTAGAACTCAGGGCGCATCAGCCACAGACGTTACAGTCTACGTATATAAATAACATATAAAAAGTGTGAAATAAAGACTTGATTTACTCGTAAACGTATCTCACTTCAAGTCACACACACAGACAGACAAACAAAACAATCGCAGAAATTAAAGCGGCTCCAGTGCTATCGGTTTTGCGGGATAAGACGACACATGGTGTCCACTTTGATCATTCTGTTTTTGTATAGAACCCCCGAATTCCATGACAACAATGAGTTTTCCTAGACTTTCTCAACGTTTTTAAAATCTTCATACGCTTCTGCAGCCTCCAACTTTTCTATTAATTCTTACATAAACAAATCAAATTCAAGCTCTAGTGATTGTATGCCTTAAAACCTACAAGATTGATTGACGGTTTACTGCTTCCAATTGAAAAAATCGGTTGACCAATGAAATAATTTTCACTTTCGGTCTAAAATAATCATTTCATTGTTCGACCGATTTTTTTTATTGAAGGAGCGACCCGTCAATCAATCTTGTTGGCCTTTAGACCTGCAATCACAAGAGATTCGATTTGATTTGTTTTTATAAGAAATAATAGAAATGTTTGAGGCTAGCTAATACGGCTGGTCATTGGTTGACCAATGAAATGATTTTTTGATCCGAAGTGAACATTTACCGACTATGTTTTTCCTCAATCATTAAAGTCGACCTATGGGCCTCTAGATGTATGAACACTATCCGACTAAAATCGAAATTAGTTCAATCGTATGTCGCTTTATATATGCATAGACCAGGAAAGAGTATATTTGATTACTACCCCTTTACGTGAAAGAGTAAATTGTCCAATTCACGCAATAAATAAATATCTATACTTAAAGAAATGAAAGAATAATTTTATACTAGTAAATTTTGGACTAATCTCTACAATTTCAAAATAGAAAAATGAAAGAAAAGGATGAAAGAAAAGTGAATTTAAATAAAACGCAAAACAACAGCAACAATAATAAGAAACGCGTAGATTTACATGAATAACTGCCATAGTACATGTATATGTATGGTAGACTGGTTTTAGACGAAGGTTATCGAAGACACATGCAGTATAAAAGAAGTGCAGTGTGAATTGTTAAATGTGGTATAGCTATTTTGTGCAACAGTGGTGCAAATGTATAGCGTCGGTTGGTTCGGTATAAATGCATTAAACTAATTTGAGATTCCAAGTAAATCTGGGCTTTGGCATAATGGCGTTTACTTAAGTTCGTTTAAATCTTCCGGGCGACTTAAATGTAGTCATGGTTGCTGTGATTGGACGAGGCATGTTCCTTTTGGACTTTAAGGACATGGACGTCGATTTAGTTTTGTTGATGAATATGGAACAGTGACAAAAAGCAACAATGTCGTGAACCCATGACCAGACGAAAAATATAAGACTGGTGAAAATTCAGTTGAAGGCATCAGTTTATAGCTGATGAAATTTAAAAAACAATATTTGTCTTTTAGGGTAGAAAACTTTTTGGATAGTGAAGAAATTGAGGTAACACGCAATCTCTTCACTTTCCATAATGTTTTCAAAAGCTTGCTCTTGGCTGGGCGTCTAAGAGCGAGATTATGCCGGAATGGGTTAAATTTGTTTTTCCATACGGTCAGAAAATGGCGATTGAACAAAAATTGCATCAACCCATTCACACACAATGACGCTTTTAAACACGCCTCAATATGAAATCTTTGGAAAACACTTTGGAGAATGAAGAAATTGCTTGTTAAAAGCAATTTCTTCATTATTCACAATGTTTTCTACTCTAAAAGACAAAGATTTTGAAGATTTCATCTACTCAAAATTGTCGTCTGCGTCTCTATTGAATTTGGACTGGTCTAAAAATGTATCCTGTCGGATGGTCAAAAACTTTATCGTGTGGGAATGGGTGAAGCGACCAAAAATTGACGACCAAAAAGTGGTCGCTTGAGAGAATTATTTCTTAACCCTTTCCTGTTTAATCCCAGGTTTTTACACCCCTATGTTTTTATACTTTAGAAAACACTGTAGGAAAAGGAGAAATTGTTTGTAACAAGCAATTTCTTCTTTTTTCAACAATATTTTCTACCCTACTGACTGATTATTTTACAAATAAGTTCAGCTTAAAATTGTCGTCTGCGAAACGTTTGAATTTCGACCAGTCTAAACCTTTGAAACAGGAAAGGGTTAATCATTGTTTCTGACATATACGACGGTTCGATTCGATTGTATTAGTTATCGCATAATTCCCTTTCAATCCCTAGCGAGTCGGAATCTCAATCATAAGGTCAAGAGTTCAATCCCTGGTCGCGGCAAATATCCTTTCCGACATTTGTCCCCCACTGATGGGCCTATGTAGAACGAGCTGGCTCGGAAAGGACATTGCGGTAGTACTAGTGTGAGGAATTGGTCAGGTGCTCCAGCCGCCGCGATATGACTGAAATACTGTTACAAGTGGCGTTAAACCCCATTCAAACAAATCAATGAAGAAACCCTTTCAAACTTATGTATATCGAAAATCATGTCATTGGGACGATTCTAATGAGCTCAAGTAATGTAGGGTTTATTACAGATTTTTTTTAATCAAATAAGAGAACTGGCTGTTGGAAGGTCATTTCTGATATAGTCGTTTAATGGAGGTGGTCGCTCGAGCAAGATTGACTTTGTGCGCATGCGTGACATTTCCAACCATTACGCATGTGCGCCAAGTAAAGACTCAGATCAGCCTGTGCATCCGCTCAGTCTGATCAGAGTCTTCACTCAGCGCTCCTTAGATAGATACTGACCCAAAGCTTCTTTAAACAATCAGCGAATATTCTAATTGCCCCGAATGACTGTCCAGGATGCTAAATGTGTGCGAGTCACGCACATGCGAAATGGTTGGAAATGTCACGCATAGGCTCATTTACTTTTTATGGTACTCAATGGCAATCGTGTTAAAGATTTTTCACCCCGAAATAAACTTTTAACTGTAATGAAACAAGCTTGACAGAGGTGTATGGAGTAAACGCATTTACAAGACTATTTGCCTTAACCCTTTCCTGTTTTATGAAATTTTAGACTGGTCCAATTTGAAAGAGGTTGCAGATGACAATGAAAAATGCATGCAATTTGATATCTGATCATCCTATGTGGTAGAAAATATTGTGGGAAAAGGAGAAATTGCTTGTTACAAGCAATTTCTCCTTTTTCCACAATGTTTTCTCAAGTATAAAATCACAGTGACGTAAAATCTCGGGTTTGTCCAAGAAAGGGTTAACATAGTTTGAGTCATAACGAAATAACCCAAAATATAAAAACAGAACGAAGCGGAAGCTTGGCTTCCTTCCAAATGACCGTTAATGTCACAAGAAATCGTACTTTTGTTTAGAAATTGGCTTTTGGGGAAAGTATTTTTCTTTGATGTGGTTACATGTAGAGTAAATGATGGTTTAATATAAGCTTTGACCAGGAAACTTTTTCAATCGTAGCAGACGACATGTCTGAGTTAGGCCAGACAGCCTCACAGCGTGTCAACCAAAACGACATTTTGATCGTTTATTAATGGTTTCCGATCAAAAACTACAAACGACTTACATTATGCAGCTCATCTTTGACATCAAATTTCATATATTCAATGAAATATATATTTACGGTTAAAAAGAACTTTTTTTAGAAATGGTAATGATGTTAAGCTGGTATAGCTGATAAACAAGATCGAAGGTTCTTCATGGAAGACCCTAGTTAAAAGCTACCAACGTTGAGTTAGTGTTTAATCATTTCATTGTGTGCACGTTTTGCTTCTTCAGAGGTCAACCTATTTCCACAGAATACCATCTTTTTAGGTCCGTCAAGAAAAAATAAATGGAAAACGTTCCGGATAGTGTGTAGGCGATATTGAAAATATTGGTAGTGTGAGGGCGATTATGAATATATTAATAGTGTGTAGAAGATTTATTGAGTATATTGATAATTAGTAGCGATATTGAATATAATGATAGTCTGTGGGCGATGTTGAATATATTGGTAGTGTGAAGGCTATATAATATATATTAATTGTGTGTAAGCGACATTGAATTTATCGATATAGTGTAAGCGATATTGAATAAATTGATAGTGTGTAGCGATATTGAATAAATTGATAGTGTGTGGTCGATATTGAATAAATTGATAGTATGTGGACGATATTGAATAAATTGATAGTGTGTAGCGATATTGAATAAATTAATAGTGTGTTAACGATATTGAATATATTGATAGAGTCTTAGCGATATTGAATATATTGATAGAGTCTTAGCGATATTGAATAAATTGATAGTGTGTTTGCGATATTGAATACATTGATAGTGTGTTAACGATATTAAATAAACTAATAGCGTGTGGTCGATATTGAATAAATTGATAGTATGTAGGGGACATTGAAAATATCGGTAGTTTGTGCGAAATGAATATTTTGATAGTGTTTTTGGCGATTTCGAAGAAGAACAATATATTGAATCAATAATATTGTAAGAAATATTGGTAGTGCATGGGCTCATTCATTAACCCATTCCAACACAGCAAAATTTTCGACTTGTCCAATTTGAAAGAAGCTGCAGACGACAATTTCAAGTTGATGGAATTTTGAACTTTTTCGTTGTTTTGGATAGAAAACATTGTGGATAATGAAGAAATTGCTTGATACAAGCAATTTCTTCATTTTCCACAATGTTTTCAGAAGCTATTTTCTTGAGGGGCGTAAAAAGGAGGGATTGAGTTGGAATGGGTTAACTTTTAAAGCAAAGGTCATATTATTGGTACCCTATCAAATATAAGCGATATTTCTACACACAGCAATAATTCCGCTGAATTATAGTGAAGATCGCACTCCATACTATCCAAGCTGTTATGCGTTTCAGTAGCCCTATGTTCGTTTGAGAAACTTGCTTTCTTTTTATAGCACATATGAGAAAATACCTTAAATATGAGAAATTCTAATTTGTAAATGATCTTGTCCCAACCTTTCTATAGTAGAACGTCCTATTATTATTTGTTTTTCGTTTTAAAATACTGTATTGGTCAAAGTGAAATATTTATTGCATTGGTAATCATTATTGAAAAGGCGTTTATACCTTGACGTTCAAAGTATGCACTCATTTGTTCTTTCTCAATATGCTTTTTTGACACAATGCTGATAGTTTTGTGCCTGTTTAGTTTAACAGTCGAGCATATTATCTGATATATTAATTGAATCATACCCTGCATTTCTGATATAAGAGCCTATAACTATACAATGGTGTCATATTTAACTGTCTTTTATCAATGTTTATTCTCTTGCTAGTTAACCTCAAGATAATGCTCGAATAAAACTCTAACACGCATTTACCGTTAAGAAATGCAAAGAGTAAAGCGTCGGTTCGCAAGCAAAATGTCGTAACTACAACTTTATCAAAGCTGTAGTTACGACATTTTGCTCACGCACCCACGGTAGAAATAATTTTTTCTGTCTAGACATTTATACAGGACCGAGGCCATAGCACAGTGGTACCGCTTAGGACTCCTAATCTCGGGGTCCCGGGTTCGATCGCCGGCTGCGGCGAATATCCTTTCCGACATTTGTCTTCCACCAATGGAAAGATAATCGTAAACCTAAATGGGATAAGCAGCTGAGGGCATCGGAAAGGATGTTATGGTAGTAATGGTGTTAGAAATACTGGGAATCCATAATAAGTTGCTCTAGCCGCCGCGATTTGACTGAAATATTGCTAAAAGTGGCGTTAAACCCAATTCAATCAATCAAGATAGACGTTTATACGCATCCACAACTTTTGCACTGAAAATATCAGATTTTCTATTTCTTTACTATAGAAACTGCGAATGGAGCAAATGGACCATATTTGAAAAAAAGTTGCATTTCAAAAATTAAATCTTTAAAATAGTTCGTTATCTCTAGGTTTGCATAAACACGGTAAATAATTAACACATTTATATGCTTACGACTTGAAATAAGATAGATATCAGCAGATTGCATACAAACGGAATCTCTTCATCAGTTTGGTTTACACGGATAAACAACCGAGACGAGTCCCTATATCGTCGTTGGGCGTGCAAAATGTCGTAACTACAGTGTTATTCAAGCTGTTGTTACGACATTTTGCACGTCCAACTACGATATGATGTTCGCCCGATCAAAATTTGCGTTCAAAATATTGTCTAGGTGAACATTTTTAAAGAACAATTCTTTGTTGTGCGACCAAAACATCGTATATACAGCTTAATTCAAGCTGTATTTACGTCGGATTGGCCGCATAACGACGATTTATTCTTCTTAATTTACGTAAAGTGAAAAGCTAACATGATAGTAAAGTACAGTTAGTTTATAAAAGTAGGTATATTCCATACTCTTTCGATTGTGTGTGCGTGTGGTTTTTTTTTTCCCGACAGTCTTGGCTACAATAGGTGTTCTTTGTTTCAAAATTTAGAATTACTTTATATCGCAATTGGCGGATGACGGCTGTCAAGCAATGAATAAATCGAGCAATCAAAATTATTCATTTACACCGGAAGTGAACTTTGAACTCCAACATTGGCCGTTGGTTATTTGAAGCAGTTCTCATAATTTTGCGACTAAAACGTCGTAACTACAGCTTATCTAAGCTGTAGTTAGGGCGTTTACGTCGACAACCAACCAGTTTTCTATTTTTGTTACATTATATTGGATACAAATTTTGCAAAATACCGCCGTTTAATATAGAAGTCGGAGCTCAGTGGGTGTGACCAGCGTTCCGTTGATTTGCTCTGTTTCCCAGTGAAAATATGCCGCCGTCATAGCGCAGTTGGTAGCGCGTCGGACTGTCAATCTAGAGGTCCCGGGTTCGATCCCCGACGGCGGCACTCATCCTTTCCGACTATTTGTCTCTCACAAATGGGTCGATGATCGTATACCTATGTGGGACAGCAGCTGGAGGCTAGGAAAGGATGTAATGGTAGTACTGGTGTGAGAAATACCAGGAATCCATTGTTAGGTGCTCCAGCCGCCGCGATATAACTGAAAGATTGTTGAAAAAGGCGTAAAACCCCATTCAAACAAACAAATCCCAGTTAAAACGACTTGTAAAAGAATCACAACACTAACCGATTTTGTATTTTGGCCTTTATAATAGAACTTTAAAAACAAATAATGTAAAGCAACGCATTATACAAGCCTTATTATATTTCTAAGCCAGTTTTACAAAATACGTGTTTTGAAATCGGCCGTCATAGCGCATCAGACTCCCAATCTTCAATCATAGGATGTCATCGGCTTGATCCCCGGCGGCACATATTCTTTCCGTCATTAGTCTCTCACCAATGGGTTGATATTCGTAAACCTAAGTGGGATAGCAGCTGGAGACTAGGAAATGGTGTAGTGGTAGTACTGGTGTGAACAATTGCAGGAATCGATCGTTAGGTGTTCCAGCCGCCGCGATATGACTGAAATACTCTTAAAAGTGGCGTTGAACCCCATTCAATCAATCAATCTTTGAAATGGATATTTAGTATAATCGATGCCTTTCGTTTTGCTGATAACTTATTTTCATCTTCGAAAATGAAATAAAAGTAGTCAGTCATCCAGAGAATCATGTTAAAGATGCATTTAAGATATCGCTGTTTTCCTGGGGGCAGTACAACTGCAGTTAACGCTATTAAAAGCTTGATTTATGAAGGAATCCGGCGACAGCAAACCGCCTTGTTTCATTCCAGAATCGACCAAATTAATCTGTTCAAGAATTCGTATTAACCGAATAACCTGAAAGGAAACTTTAGTTGAATGTAAACCTCACAATGGAAAGATTCATAAACACAATGAAATATGTTATTATTGAACTTTTAAAGCACTTTAAAGGTACTTCACAATCATTTACATCTCTGGTGAAATTTCTATTTGGTCGTAATTTTAAAAAAGGTTATCATTTTAAGGTAAGCATCGAAGGAAAAATAATTATACAATAAAATCTACACCTCAGAGTTAGTTACACACTTGAGAGGAAAAATCTGAACCCTCTCTGGAAAGACTGAATCATTCTTTGAGAAGGTATACATGATAGGAACAGATTCGTAGACAAACTTACCGAATTTACTAACCCTTTCCTGTTTTTTTTTTAATTTAGACTGGTCCAAATTCAAAGGTTTTGCAAACAGCAATTTAAAATCGAATTAATTCGAAAATTTTTCTCAAATATAAAAACACAGGGACGTTAAAACCAGGGATTAACCAGGAAAGGGTGAATCATCTCTCGTCAGTTATTTGGTATATGAACTGAAGGGTCATTTCATAAGCTACACTTATTAAGTTTAGGTCATCCTAATGCGGTCTTTTTACTTTATGGTCGGAGATCAGTGCAACAATTTCGGTACAGATAACTTCCCTTATGGTGAATCGAGAGTCAGTTGAATCGAGAGCGCGGTCGACAGCTCAAAAGTGGTTGGATGTACTTTAGTCGATTCAAATTTTCTGTAAATAACCGTTGATTATATCCCGACAAAGTATGTTACACCAAAACCTAAGTTTATAATATTTGTTAATGCCCTGGTACGGTCTTTTAAAGAAACGTTATTATTCACAAGGATATAACGATGTATGTTCTTCGGTCTACTAAAAAACATTGTAATTCGAGTTTATATTATAACTAATGGCTCGCCGGTCTATTCGTTTTAAGAAGAAAGAAAGAAACATTTGCAGATGATTTTTCCATACATAGCAATCCAAGCCAATTGTGTTCTCTAAGATACTCGCAACGACTTGATATCATAGCCTAGTATGAGTCGAACTCATAAAACCAGGTCCATTTGTTACATGTAATAATGTTAAATCGATTGAAAAACACCAGACTGATCTTGAGGGACAGGAACCGTGTCCATCTGCCTTTGAAACCCATTGCCAAATGGCAAAAGTACTCTATGTACTCAAATCTCCTCCAAAACACTCGGGTGGGTGGGTTTATATCCATCTAATAACCGTTTAGACGAAGTTGAGCGAAAATCCATTTGCACCTGCGATTACCATCATTCGTTTAACCCTCTTTAATTTTCATTCCACCCGTTTAAAGATCACAAGCAAAATTACACCATTGGGTCCTGAAACCACATTCCATGCAGTAGTTAACCAATGGAAAATAATTCCGTTTAAGGTGAAAGTTTGAAGAGCATTGTGTGAAACAAACCGACCAGAGAGGTACCGTATGGTGGTGTGTGTCGTATAAAGTCGGGAGTAATGATATCCCTGGTGGCAAAACGAGCGTAAGTAACAAACATTAACCCTGACTCTCTGCAGTGTACCCTAGGTTTCTATGTGATATTATCTAGTTTATGTTAGTCTATGGAAATTGACGGATCGTTGGCCACGCTTACTGACCTCCGACAGGCGGTTCCACTTTTATACTTAACGGCGTTATTTTGCAAGATTTATGGCAAACAGTCGCACTTACGCACACACCCACACACGGACAGGGGTGACCATATGTTGTGCTTAATTTAGAGGTTCTATAGTTGTTTTTTGTGAGTGTGTGTGATTTCTTTTTTAATCCTTACAGAAGTCTAATGGTATCTAACATTGAGCTATATCATGCTTATACACAGTCTGTCTAATTTGTTTCAGTTTAAGATCGATTTTTAATATATACCTAGCAGTGGAATCCTGGGATTTCCTAGAGGAATAACTTTTGATATCACCAATAGTGATGGTGTCAACTTTCACTGCGAAAATTACGAACAAATTTTTCAAAGGCGACTTGGTTGGACATTCAACTTCAAACATGAAGGCTACAAATGAACAAAAACAATGTGACTGAATGAAATAATCACGCAAACTCAAATGGATAAGGAAACCTAGTTAACACATGATTTCAGACAAACAGCTTCCTTCCGGTCCTAGTAAGGTAAATAAAGGTAATCAAATGCTCGAAATCCGAAATGATGTTGCAGTGATAAGGACAAGCCTTCAATCCTGCCAAAGTGGGCTAATCTTTATCCTTCAACCCACGAGAATTGGCGATCACTGACTGCTTAAAGTATTCAATTCTGCTCTTTGAATGGGCTGAATGTGCAACTGATGATCGGCATTCCCGTTACCCTTAGCTTGACGATAAAACGATCGTCCTTTGATACAGCGAATTTTTGGCCCAAACCATTTCGTTCCTGACACTAGAAATTTCATCTCCTACCATGTGTAGATAATCGAAAACCTAAACTCAGAAAGGATGTAGACGTAGTACTGGTATACTTCAAGCCGCCGCGATATAACTGATATACTGTTAAAGTGGTGTTAAACGCCGTTCAAACAAATGAATATCTTAAAATCTCACAGAAAGGAAATCTAAGATGTCGACAAGAATTTGGTGAAATCAAAATTCCTTTGAAATAATGAACGTAATTTCGCCAGGTCCGGCAAGACAAAAATAATACTGAATGACAGTAAATCTGTTATGAAAATAATAGATAAAATATTCATCTGGTTATTTTGGATATGGACGAGTGTTTTAACACGTATCAACTCATTCGGGTTGGAGATTTTTTATAAACAATATATCCAGCCGATTAACCTTAATTATTCTCATCTAGTGAACAACAAGACGTCTTTGTGGTTGTAAAACTTCGTAAATACAGCTTGAATCAAACTGCAGTTACGATGTTTTAGAATGACAACGACGAAAAGCTGTATTTTCACGAAAGGCTCCAAATATCTTATTTTTGAATGTCAAAAAAAAAAGACAAAATATTTTCGGACAAATTCTTTCAAAGTGCGTCGTCTTGCATGTGATTTACACGGAAACCTCATGACGTCATCACGACTTTGGTCCCGTTAAGATGACTTTAAGTAGTACGTAATGAATTTAAGCAGGTCTAAATACCAAACAAAGTTAGTATATCATTTTGACAGTTTCACTGTTTGTTTGTTAGTAAGTTATTTGTTTGTTTTGTGTGATTGTGCGATATTTTGCACCGAGAAATCTCGATAATCAATTAGAAAGCATTAGAGAAGAATCTTTATTTAAAAAAATACACATGTTTGATTTGAACAGACATGACATACAGTTTGCATTAGTCACCTTAAAAATGTTCATAAGATTCAAACAGAACCGTATCGTATGATCATGAATATATCGATGTAATTGCATTAATTTCAATTTAAACAGTAAATGGCTAAACAATACTTAGTCGTAACACCTGGAAAACATCAAAACTCAGCGGTACGGAAAATCCTCTTCAGGCGCACCATTAGTACATAATGAACCAATACAGTGAATAATTTATGAGTATTGTAATAGAGGTGTGAATTACATAAATTCACAAAAGATATTTTAGTTTTGAAGATAAAATATTTATGTTGCAGTAGTGAGATACTCTTCACAAAGTTTCGTCATATCGTCGGTCTGCGAGCAGAATGTCGTAACTACAGCTTTATAAAACACTTTGCACGACCAACGACTATATAGGGCGGTCTCGTGTATATGAATTCAAATGCATTTATTCTACTTCACTTGTGATTTCAAATCGCCAATTAAAGTCCTGTTGAGCACCGAGAAATTTTTTTACTAGCCTATACAATTAAAGATATGTCAAACCCCACCCATCCTCCTAAATATTGCGCACACACAAACACACTCAGACACCCATATAACAAAAAAAGGGGGATACACACTCATAGCAAATAATTGAAAATTACGAATTTACTTGATTTAAAAGTAATAACGTTAGATTCTCTTCCATAAGAAAGACATAAAGCAGTTCTTAGTTGAAACCTTTATTTTTCGACCTTAAAGTTTAACATATACTAGTTAATTTATAGCTTACAATGTATTTTAGGGCGATTGTGACGAATGCTTAAAGCTTATAGAGTTCCTCTCGAACACACAAACCAGATGTTTTCACGTCCCTGAAAGAGAGGCAGTGGCTTAATCCCACTGGCTACAAGCTTCTACAGCTTGGTAGACTTGGGCTTTCTATTAAGTGTCTTGCCCATGAACACAACTCGGTGACGGTTGGGCTCGAACCCGTGACCTTCATATCACGAGTTAGCACCTCTACCATTCGGCCATCGAGGCAGACATATTACTTGATGTCAGTTCTCTTCTAATTCGATTTAAAGAAACAGATATAACATTTCTTAAGACGATCCTAACCCAACGATAGGAAGTACCTATCCAGACTGAAGCACTGGTATTCATCCATTCCCAAACGTCAAAATTTTAGACTGGTCAAAATTGAAAGAAGCTGCAGACGGCATTTCGCAGTTGATAATATTTCAAAAATAAGTGTCTCTTGGGGTAGAAAACATCGTGGATAATGAAGAAATTGCTTGATACAAGAAAAATTCTTCATTGTCCGCAATGTTTTCCAAATCTTTTTTCTTGAGGGGCGTAAAAAGGAGGGATTATGTAGGAATTGGTGAACTTGTACATTTCAGAGATGAAATATTCTACTACAGTCAATATTTGTTCAAGCGAACACCTCTTTCGGCGACCATTTTCATTAAATGAACAGTATCAAAAGTAGTGCCCTTATAAAAACAGAGGCGCTTCACAATTGGACGTATTTGCTAATAAAATTATCAAAAACCAAATCCTATGTTGGTGGATTTCATTGGAATCGTGATTAACAAAGGGTTAATTAAGAGTCCTGCAATAATTTATGTCTGCAGTCAAACGGAACCCATATATATGTCACAAAAACTGTATTAACCGACCGTTCTCTTAAACGACCACATTTTGGCAGTCCATTGAGTGGTGGCTTAATACACGTTTAACTGTATATCAAAAGGGTGGGTATATACCTTCGTCGCTAAAATATCAATTTAAAGATGATTAATTCAAATCATCATATGTCTACTCAATTCACTTTTCCAAATCACATTCACCACAAAAAATCTCTCTCGACAGGAGAAAATCCGAACTGGTCATGTAATAATACGGTTGGGTGAGATAACGTCATTTCCCGATAAAAAGACGCCAGGTTGAGATGAACAATGGAAATTATGAGATCGGTCGATTTTAGATAATTGTTGAAAGAATATTTTACACTTTTATTGGTAATTGTCTAGCGTATATAACAAAAAATACTATGGTGAAATAGTGATACAAAACCAGGTATTGGGTTCTCGCCGATTAGGGAAGTTCTATAGTTCACTGAACCTTCGGTCTGGTGAAGCATCAGAATCTTCCAACACTGCTCAAATCCAATACAAGCTTAATCATCATAACTAAAACGTAATATTCCTTATATTTCAATCATGCAGTACTGTATCCTACTTTCAAGTTTACGTAACTTCATATTCCACTTAACCTGTATACAATTTATTAGAAGGTCGTACAGATATTTGGCAAAGTATCAAACATTCTCAAAGAGTGTTTATGCATTTTGCAGTAGTATCATTTATTTCACGATAATAGATAATATTCTTTCGCCTCTATTTTACACACAAGAAAAAACGGAATCACGGAACTTTCACCAAAAAGTACTGATAGCTCGAGAAAAAAATCGCTCAATTTTGCGAACAAAATCTCAGGCATACAAAGAGAGTCTATATTCGAGAACAACATATTGTCAGCAACATTAGTAACTTCAAAAGAAGGGATCTTTTTTCATTATAATTATTTTTTTCTTGCCATTTTCATTTAGTCGTAGTCCCCCCTCTTCTTTTGAGGAATACCCTGACAAATTACTAGTCACATATAAATCCGACAATGTAAAGTTCTCTAACATGTTTTCCAGCGTAGTCTGGAGTCTTGATACGAAGCCCCCGACAGAGATGTTCCGTATAAAGTACTTCTTTAACAAGTGTAGGTAAAAGCGAGTCTGCATGACAAAAACAACAAATTAAAAATCGAAACATTTGAATTTTTTATCATATACAACTACTCGTATTCTCAGAAAAAAGAAAGTAGCATATTTTATCTGCCAAATATCCTATGCCATTTTTATATGTTATGGAAGCTGATAATTGATTTTAAGTTGGTTGGAAAAACCTCAGGTATCTAGATATTTTACAGGGTTATTTGATCTTATACTTCACCGGATAACATGTCAATTGTTTACAAAATCAAGAACGTTCGAAAATCATATTCGCAACTTTGTTGTTATGACCATTTAGCCTTTTTCAGTCACTTATAATGTGCTCTTGGCTTATATGCAATACTAATTTAACTTTCAGCCTGCATTATATGAGCACAGACGCAAATAAGTATTCCCAAGGTGAAATCGCCGTTGGATTATACAAACAATAGAAACAACAGGAACTTAATATACATATTCCATGGCCGAGTGGCTAAGGCGACCGCTTTGGAAGCGAGAGGTCGAAGGTCCGAATCCAGTTGGAAGCCGGCTCACTTGGTAATAACTTACGCGACCGATTAGTGAGCAGCAAGCTAGTTAAATGAATTGTTTCCGTAGGTACATCTCTTTCCAGGCGCCTGGCAACAAAGAGGGGGGATTCGGGTGGTACTGTGCTCAAGGAAAAGTGTCTCACAAGTCAAACTATAATAAACAAAGCCTTTACCTTTTTACATTCTTTGTGATTTTTTTTTTTTTTTTACAATCATTAGAAACACAAACATTGTTTCTTTCCTAAAAAGTTCTTATTAGATAAAAACAAAGGTAAAAAATACGCATAATACTCGAATGAACGTAAAATCTAATACAAATCACGAAATAAGTCAAACGTTTGCAAATCTTATGAAGAAGACAAATGGTTTGAAAGACCTGCTAACAAGCTATGAATAAATATTATCCCGGTATCAAGACCAGACGGGAAAAAAGTCGAACAAAATTCCTAACCTCATGTATGAAGATATGGCCTAATAGTTTTAGTTTCGAATATTTCCTTTGTGAAGTGAATGAAACCGCCGAAGAGCGTTTTTGTGTGGTATCCAACATTTTATTACATCCTAGGGCTTTACATATGATTTATTGAATATTTGCGAGGCTGTAGATGGGTTTTGTGTGTGGTGTTAAGATTATCATGTTCATCTAAAACATAGACTGTAAATAGGTCTATGGGTAATTCAACCCTCGGGGGTGCGTCTGAGCGTGGTACTTAGCCGGCTTGTTGGAGCATTCCCTGGGAGTTAACAATGAGAGAGCGAGTAACGGTCCATATACTCTTGTGGAATATTCCTTGGGAAATGCTTTCTTACAGGACAATTAACACTTCCCTTTATTATTCCCCGGTACTTTACTATTCGCGTTATAGCAATCTAAACGATGCAGCATGCTGAATAAATTGGTATTAAAATGTTTTAGACTTCTTGGTGGTGCAGTCTAATTACAAGACTACCAGCAGGAGACCTTAAATTGGGTTGAAGAATGCGCAAGCAGAAATAAGATGATTCCACAAAGAGAACCGAGACTACAAATGTAGTTCTGTTTTCTTATATTCATTGGTAACCTTATTAATAGTTTAACCCATTACCAGACGACAAACCTATGATTCTAGACTGGGCCAAATCCAAAGGAGTTACAGACGAAAGTTCGAAGTTTATGAAAGATTAGTTTTTTCAACTTCCTTGGTAGAAAAGAATTGTGACTAATGAAGAAAATGCTTGTTGCAAGCAATTTCTTAATTTTATACGATGTTTTCCAAAATCAATGCGCCATTGTGTTTGAATGGGTTAAAGCGTTTTGAATGCAGTCACAGAGATACCCTCAGGAACAGTTGTCAAGACTTATAGTTATGGACAATTTATCAAGTCGCCTGAAGTACGTGTTTGTGAAGTTTTGGAATTCGAACATTAAAAAAATGTTTGACCTTTTGCATACAACCTTACATAGCAAATGAATTAGACGGTACATCTAGGAATGATGAAGAACACGCCTGTCATAGTTTTTAGAAGCCCGAGCATTAACATAAAATATGAGTAAAGGACAGCTTTTCGATAGGAAGAAGACACACGCATTGGTAAAATCTTTTCAACGTCTCCATCCTTGCAACTTACGCTGTCACTTTTTTGTGTTAAAGAATAAAATAACCTAGTCAAATATTGAAAATCCTTTAGAGACATGTGCTTATTTCACCAAATACACACGGAGCACAATGTTTATATAAACGCGATAATCTCTCTCTGTTGTGACAACTATTTTGAATGAATATGGTTCCTGTCGCAAAAGAACAATATTCATTCCAAGCTAAATTAGAGCATATATGGTTTACTATATACCTATAAACTATCTGCGGCTTTATTTCGGCATCCGATACAACCGGACACAAAAATCCATATTGTGTTGCATCTTATCTGGGGGTTTTCACTCATTTTACACATTTTGGCCCCGCTTTGTGTTATGTGTGTACTAAAATTTCTACCCTGAGAAGTTTTAACGCGGTTTTAATTTAAAGAGCTCTTACACAGATTCGAGGTACGTGTCTATACCCAAAGCATTTAGACATATAGCATATCTTTTAATTTGAAACAAGTAGCTATGGAAATACTTTCTTCTTCTATTTTCCTTTAATATCTTGGAACTTATACAAGGACCAGGTTGTATGCCTTTTTTAGGCAACTATGTGGCACACTTAAGATCCCACCTAATGACGCTGTTTAACGCCCCAAGAAAAACAATAAGAAATCATTGTGGAAAATGAAGAAAATGTTCGAAACAGGCAAATCCCTTCATTTTCCACAAGGTTTTCTACCCAGAAAAGTGAAAAAAATTCATGAACTTCAAATTGTCAGCCTCATCAAATTTAAATTAGTCTAAAATTTTGTCGTCTAGTAACGGACTAAAAAGATAGCATACAACCATTTTTGTCATTGTATGAGGTAAATTGAAATCTTCCTTGCATCAGATGAAAACTAGTTCTCCAAATTAAAGTAACTCAACACCAGACGATAAAATTTTAGACATGGTCCAAAATAAATAAGTTGCAGACGACAATTTTTATTCAATGAAATTTAAAAAAAGATATAATTTTGGAGAAGAAATCGTTGTGGATTGTGAAGATATCACTTGCTATAAGCAATATCTTCATCTTCTATAATGTTTTCCAAACTTTTGTCTTGAGGGTATGTAAAGGGGCCGAATTGTGTGGTCGTTGTTTAATCACCATTTGGCGGTCCAAAGCTCATAACTGCAGTTTGTTTAAGCTGAAATAACAAGGGTTCGGTCGCTCAACCACGATATGTTTTTCGTATTATCCGCAGCTATGGATTGCTTTAACATCTGATCGATCTACAGGACAACTTTCGGTCGCCTTAAGACCTACTTTCAATGCTACCTCGCGATAATTTCAACCCAACGTTCTTCTGTAGTTAAACGTTATGAAACATGACTATAAAACTTAATCTTTATAATTTATTGCTTGATGTGTTTAAATTGTCCCACCAACGACATGGTACGAATAAGTATATTTACATGGCTAGAAGCTAACAACTATTTTAATTCTATTGAAACCTGTTCATAGGTAAGGTGATATGACTGAGTAGCATTTTACGGCATTTGTTTGAAAGATTATTAGGCGATTGAAATTGGTCGATTGCGACTGTCAATCAAAGAATCAATCGACCAATCAAATGATTCATTTACACTGGAAGTGAACTTCGAACTCCGAGATTGGCTGAGATTTATGTGATATATTTTTGTTGGTTTGAAGACATAAACGTCGTATCTACAGCTTATTTAAGCTGTAGATACGTCGTTTAGGTCGCCAACCAACCATTTTACTTATAATATAATAAGTAAAATAGTTGCTTGGCGACCTCAACGTCGTAACTACACCTTGAAAATCAAACTGCCTCCGCTGGTTACATCCACTTACTGCGAAAGGAAGTTCCACTTCGATATCAAACTGCGTTTAAAAAGAAAACAAACTTTATAGCCATTAACGCGTAACAAATATTTATAAAACGTTACTGTCCATAGAATTTGCAGAATAACACCGTTTAATATCGAATTTACACTTCCTTTCAGATTTAGTGGATGTGGCCAGCAGAGTCAGTGGGTGGAGCGGGCGAGCCATAAATTCTATCAGTCATTGACCATGTTTATGGCCATCGTGGCTTCTTTATATGCGACATCCTCAGCAAGGCTTAATAAGGGGGACCACTCTGATCAGAAAGCGCTTATCTGAACCTTTTATGTGATATATACATGTAGATTTTTTTTTAAATAAAAATGTATATATCAGAGGAACAGCAAATTTATCGCCAAAATATTTGTATTCACTTAATTTGTTTATTTAAAAAGTGTCTAAAAGATGAATGCAAAGAAAGTATGTTAACAAATCCCATGTAGAGGGTCTACAAGTATATTGCATAGCAAATAAGAAAGCTGTGTGCACTGGTTAAGAATTTTCCTACTTTGTGAATTTACTTTCAAAGATAGTGTATGAGCGGTATTATTTAAAAAGGGTTTTCCGTGTCCGAAACAAGTAAACTAGGATGTACAACGTGTGCCTTATGGGAATTATTTTACAGATTTTGTGGAATCACATACAAAAAAAGAAAACTCTATGCCAATAGCTTGTCATACGCATTTTCTTTTAAATTGTCTAAATTCTAGAATTTCTGTTTTTCGTGTGAACCAAACTTTTTGAAATAATTCAATTTTCATAACAACATTCTTTGGGATATGCTTCAAATAAGAATCGTCTTTACCAGTATTAAGTCTGGCTGACCCACAGCACATGGATTTGAAGAAGTCAAAAAAGGATGAAACGATACTTGATTGGAGCGTAACGATTTCATTATAAGTAGGAAAAGAAGTTTATTCGTAAAGAAACCGCTCCGAGACATGGAAATGTTAAAACAATAATAAAACAAATCAATTCCTCAACTAAAAGTCACAATCTTTTATTTTATTGTTTTTAAACTTCAGATCTTCGGTCGCGTTGTGTTGTTGTTGACCCATTATCATTTAGTCCTACGAGGTAGGACTTTTAAGGGGAATCGTATATTTACATCTCTAAAGTGACTACTGAATATACAGGGCCCGTTATCAAGGAAAATATGCCTAAAAGACGAAAATTCATTTTTTTTCTCTCTTTGTTATTGTTATTATTATCATTACTTTAAATCTAGATTTAACAATCTTTCTGGTTTACAAAAGTGGAAGGCGATGCCTCAAAAACTTACAAAATTACAACTTTTTACAACTGATAATCCATTATCAAAGGACAAAATTTCAGACTGGTAGAGAAATAGTAGACGACATATTTCAATTTATAGAATTTTTTCAATCTGTGTTTTAGGGTAGAAATCATTGTAAATAATGTAGAATTGGCTTGTTATGAGCATTTTTTTTTTCGTTACCACAATGTTTTCCAATGTCTTTTTTATGGAGGAGCATAACAGTAACCAGACAAAGTTGACGGCATCAAAGCATGAATTTTCCTACGACATAGCGCAACGTCATTTAGGCAAAACACTTCTGCATATCGGATCATATACTTGTACATCTAAATATCCTCACATTTGTTAAAACCATTCTATTGAAATATAAGGCTACTTTTACAATAATATTTTTAAGAAAATAAGACAGAATATGGGTACCACTCTAAGTCATAAAACAAGAACAAACTCATGTTATTATTTTCTTGCTATCTTTTTTTCTGTCTGCAATTGTATGGAATATATTGACGATTCAAATCAATCTTAAAGCAGTATCATGTATGCTTAATCTAAATGACTATGCAGTAGGCTAGAAAAGTGTACATTTATTGTTATGTCACTATTATGACGTCAATGTCCACGCTATCGATCTATTTGTATGTTGACATGCACAATAAGCTCTTGTATATAGCTATTATTTCATGGGGAATCGTAAACTCTATTATTTAGCTGATTTTGAAATGCACTTATTTAATTGTTAGTTTCGTCTATCGAGAACGAGCGTGCTGATGTGCCGAAAAAGAAAATTCATATATCCATGAACAAAAATTTTAGCTCGCAGTTATTCTGTATGCATTGGCACAAAATAGTTCCAAACAAAAAAGTATCAAAAATAAGTGAAATACTTGTTTTTATACTTGATGTCGTTAAATTAAAAGAAATGAAGTGAATATTTTTGTTTTCATGGAGGTATGAAACGAAAAAACCTAATCACACTTATGTATGAATCCGATTCGCGTATTCATACATTGTGATTATTTTTTTCGCTTCATACCTTTATGAAAACAACAAAATTCAGTTCATCTCTAACATCAACAGTCTTTCGAAAAACGGAGCTTCATCATCTCTTGCATTTCATTTCCCACCATTATTTGGATTTTGGAAGTCAATGTAGACCATGTTTTTATGTAATTTATCAAATCAAATAAAGAAATACATATAAAGCCTATGAATATTTGTGAATTAACAGAGACCGGCTTGTATAAATCAAACTCAAAATGTTTAGGTTTATACTCAGTAGTTTTGTCTAGGCTTCTCACTATATCCAAAATCATGTTTATACACTTTTGAACCCATAAAAGAAAGGAGGTGGATTGCTGCCCTTACTTTTTTTTTCTTTTCTTATTTCTTTTATTATTTTCATTATTATCATTATCATCATAATTATGATTATTCTTTTACTTTACTCTACAAAGTAAATCGTCATCTAAAAAGCTATGCATAACTTTAAGTGTTTATCTATTAGTTAACGTATAACGTTAGGCAATATGTAAGTATATCATTTCCTGGTTTCATGTGATTTTTATATAAACTTGAACACAAAATTTTTAATTCGGCCCTGTCATGACTTTACTTATTTTCAACAAATAATGATATATAGTGTTTGTGTTTGCTTATATACCGAATATTATTTATTTCTTCTTTTTCTAATGCTAACCATTTCATTAAATTGATATAAAACCATTTCATTGTTCTGAAGCTTGTCACCTTTTGGTTTTAATCTATTATTTGTCTACAGCATATTGTTGTCAGTTTAATATTTTGCCACGTTTTATCTTTTCAAACGTCTATGAAAAGAAATTGCCATCTCCTTCTCATTCTTTGTCAAAGATGTTCACTGCTCGTAGTCAAAACATTATAGAACTGAAACATATATATCTTACATTTGATCGAGTAAATGAATTAATGTCCAATGATTGCTAATTTCTATCTACACATGATGTATATTCGGAATCCATGGGAATAAATCAGGGCAACATGTTCAGCCTGACAAAATAAATACATATTGATATCAAAAGGAGGTATTAAGGCCTCTTACAAAGTTATAAATAACAATTTAGAAGTCATCAGTGTCGAGGGGTACCGTGACACTTTTAGTGGGATGTAAAGCCTTACCCAGACGACACATTTTTCACTTTTCAAATTATAAGGTGACTTCAAAATCATCAAACTATAAAACAAAAATATTTTACGTGATTCAAAACAGAGTGTATGTTCAAAGCATTTCTTTTTACTTTTTTATATAAATTTTCTTAATCTAACAGTATTGCAAGTAATTGAGTGATTTCTTTAAAACGTAGTTGGTTTGAAAGACATTGGTTACAATTTTATTGATGGAAACAAGCATTTTGAATATCGGCAATAAACACAAGTACGAAAAGGATGCTGTGTCCATTTTTCATACATCAGTCTGTACTTTGCATTATCTTTTTCCCATTTTGGAGAAACCTAACTAATCCATTAATAAAGATGAAAGTCTCGTCTTACCACGATGTTATATTATGTCTTTTGCCTGAAAAATACGCCAATTCAAGATTTGTCAGCAAGCAACATACGGTCTTTTTTATGTGGTCTTCTCGTGTCACCACTTTTTTAAATAAAGTTTTGTATGTAATATTCATCCAGATGATGGTTACGCTTAGCATATTTTTTGTTTTTTTTTCTCTGAGTGTTTGTTGTATCTGGTTTTGTTGTTATAAAATATTCGTTTCCACAACACTGTTATTATTCATTTTTATAATAAAATAGTTTTCAAGTATTGATAGTTATATTATTATTTAATTGTCCTTTACTATTTTTCACACTTTGATCAAATCGGCAGCGCTTCATTTGCGTTATATTAATGTTGATCCTCACCCCACACTTTTATTTTCATACTACTTCTACTGCTATTGTTATCCGAGGTAGATTGATGAAAACTACATATGATTTTACTTTATATTGCAGATTCTAG
Organism: Fragum fragum; assembly: GCA_946902895.1. Classification (NCBI taxonomy): domain Eukaryota; kingdom Metazoa; phylum Mollusca; class Bivalvia; order Cardiida; family Cardiidae; genus Fragum; species Fragum fragum. Next base: position 40,359,389 of record OX336372.1, read on the forward strand.
CTCTGTTTTCTCTATTCACCATTGATGTTTAAAACTCTACATACACTTTGATATAATACATATTTAAATGTTTAAAACCCAATTGGTTATTATTTTTTAAATTGCGAATACTGGTGGCTTTTTTTGTGTGTGTATGAGTGTGTGTGTGTGTTTTTTTTTTTTTTTTTTTTTTTTTTTTTTTGGTTTTTTGTTTTTTTGTTTTGTTTTTTTTTGTTTTGTTGTTTTTTTCTTTTTCGCAGGAAATCGCATTTATATGCTGCTGCATTTCAACAACCCAGCATTTCATTTATTATTTCATTTAGGGATATTCCAGTTGAAACATTTAAAGTTTTTTATTTTTTATATTTTTTTCCTAAAAAGTGGATGCAACAGATAGGATGATTTCAAAATAAAGACATAAAAACTTAATTTCAAAAAATGAAAATAGTAAGAAAACATCCGTATGATATGAATCATGCTGAAACTTTGTATTATGCTGATTATCATATTTTTGTAAAATAATACATGTAATGATCTTCAAAAAAGAGCAATTTGATAACAGGCTACAAGGTAGTTAGTAATATTTTTTATCAAATAATATATTTATTTTGAATATTCGTTTTATGATTATTATTATAATTATTTTTGGATTTTCTAATCCACAAGAAAGCATTTTTCCATATGATTTTTTTTTTTCAAATTATACTGCTCTTGTTCTAAACTATACTTGCCTACAACAGAGGTTTTTAATTTATATTTACCAATTATATTTCATATTTTTGTTGAATGCTCCAATCTTCTAAGTTAGACGCAAACTACATGTATAATAATCGGAGTAAAATAGGACTAACAAAATTCTTGGTGAAATCTTATTCGTGTTTGTGGATAGAACTTAATCATCATTCATATTCTAGACAGAAAATATTTTGCATAATCTTAAAGAAGGGAGGGGTTTTTTATGATATTTTCAGTCCGGGATTATTTCTTCTTCACTAACTTGTTCGTTAATTTGTATGCTGTGTGGTTATTTTTTTGTTTGTTCGATTATGCTACGATAAATGTATATGAGCCTAAACATATTCTAACAATACCATAACATATCTAGACATAGTGGGGGTTTTTGTTTTCGGGTTTTTTTCTTGTTTTTTTTAACAAAATATAAAAATTAAAAAAGAAAAATAATCGTAAAACATTTTTGCATCATATATTCACACGTGAAATGAATTAGTAGTACCCTAAAAATAATTATTTAGTAAACTGTCCGTGTGCCTCCCGTTAGTTTGTGTTCGAAATATGGGATAGTTTTGTTTGTTTATTAACGCGACTGGAATTATGAATAAATGTATAATCCAAGTGTAGTTCTTATCCTACATTCAGAATCTATTCAAGTTGCAACAAATGTAACACATAATAAACGTAATAGTTGATATTCCCATTAGATAGTGTCAATATCAATTCTTTATGAAAAGTATGAATTATTAAGAGGGTTTGCTGGATTTAAACGCAACATTCTTTTGCCTAAACGATTGAAGTTTAATGCTTGACATGCGATATTTAATGTAAGATTTCACTGCGAAACTTGAGATATTGGCTTGACTTTTAATGCTTTTCGCTCGGCATCTGTTCAACGTGAATGTATGTGAAAATATACCCAGTATGCTGGATTAAGACACCAATACAAAGAAATGTGGTCACCATCAACATATTATTCATTTACTTATTACTGATAGTATTTTCATTCACGTTGCTTGTTTTCATAGATGTTTTACAATTGTATAATATACATAAAATAATAAAATGGTTTTCGATATTTGGAATATAAAAAATAAACTAAAATAGCAAAACGAAATGAAACATGAAATATATAATGAAATATATATCTCGGTAGCACACAATATTTACGTGGACATTTTCAAATAAGAGAAAATTTATATGAAAATTAATGTTCTAATTTAATCGTTCTCTTTTTTTTTGGGGGGGGGGGGGTCAAGCCGTATATGTAAAGTTATAGATTCATTTAGCAAATCAGTGGTATTAGTTCTCTGTTCAGCCCCGAAACAAAATTTTAATATGAGCATCATACAGTCGAGTTCATTTGAATTTATGTACGCAATGAGTATTGATTTATGTCGGAACCTTAGCTCATCAATATTCCCAAACAACTACGCACTATGCGTGTCTTGTACGACATTCCTGTCAATTATCAACAAACAAAAAAAATTGTCAGAAGTATTGTGACAATGACGATAATTAAAACATATAATTATTTAAAGTTATTCTTCAAATTATTTATTACAAGTAAATCAAAACATAGGAATGTATAATTACCAGTTATGAAGATTCTCCATTTTGTCTCCGGTTGGCCAAATTTTGACGTTGTCATACGTAAATATTAAAACTGATAGATTATTAAAACCGTATAATCAACAACAAATGTGATGAAATATAACCAGTTGGTGTCCGATAAGTATTTAATTCAGTTTCAAAGAATTATCAACCAAGTGATATAAGTAATTCCACCATCCAAATATCCGAAACAGCCGATATCCTATTATTTATGTCTTAATCCCGAACCACTTATTTTCAAAATTAAATTCAAAATGGCTTCTTGGAGGGAACTCCGCATGCTTTGTCTTTTACAGCTAAAGTTATATCCTTTTTATTACATCGAGATTCTGGCGGATTGAAGCTATAGGATGAAATTAAACATTAAAATGCCATTACTGAGAGCCATAAAAGGCGAAAGAGTCTGTTAAAGTCCTGATATTAAGTGCAAAATAACACCACCCCTGACTTAAAAAGCCCTCCAAAATGTTCCGTTAAGTTGAATCATATCGTACATTTATTGGCATATATATGTATTTTCTGAAACATTATGCAAATAAAGGAAGAATAACCCAGACTACCGTCCTGTATTTAAGAAAAATATCTTTCTTTTATTCCCTTTCATAATACGAACTATTTATGTGTAATGCAATACATCTTTATTGTTGCAATAAAACTTTAAAGCTTGCTGTAATACAATTTGACAGGGATTCTATGAAAATTATGGGCCACAATACAATAATTTTGCCCATCATGTACGGTTATTACCAATATGAAGCCAGAGCTTGAATTAGAAGCCATTAATCGCTGGCTGGTCCGCCTCCCCTGTGTTTAATTGCATGAGGAATACATAAATATTTGGTTTGACCAGTTTATGAACATTTTGTACGATAGTCACCATGCAATTGATGCGAAATGAAAAATAAAACAAGAATTACCTCTTAATATCCGAGAATAGAGATTTGCAGGAAAGAGCATTCCTAGTCAGCCTTTGACATGTTGGAAACCACGAGTCGAGTAACTAAGAACACATCCCTGATTGCTGAGCGCCGATTGGATTTGGTATCGTCTTATAAAACTTTACTCGAGTATTGGTGGAATGCTATCCGAAGAAACTTTAATCCCGTGTTTTCAAAACTTGCCAACTAAACATATCTATGCCATACCATAAAACTCAGTTTCTTTTTTAAATTACAATATTTATGATACTCCTATTATATTTTACAGATGATTATTAGTACGTTAAAACCATCAGGCGAATAATGACTTGTGTCCTTACACAAGAAAAAGTAGTTCCCTTTGAAAGCCTAACCGACTTGCGGCTTAATTGTATATGGTTGGTGGAGGTATGATTTACACAAGTTTTAGATAAGAATGTAATGTGTTGTTTACGTAAAATACAACATTTGCAGACACGCTTTTTTCTAATCAGATGTTTATCTTTAAACTAAAATTAACCTAAATATTACACAAAGTAACATGTCAGATTCATTTGCACTTTCCATATATGAAATCGCTTAAGTGGACACATAAATTCAGACTCGCGGGTAAAATGTACTTTATTGACCTTGGCCACTTTCAATCTAAAGTTGGATCGCCTCCAAAATATCGTAACTAGAACTTGATAAACCACAGCTACGATATTTTGGAAGTCAAGCGACGATAGGCCTAATGAGGGATAATGTGTTTTACTTTGATCCCAGTTCAGCCGCTAATTTTCGCCAAGTACACGTCTGAAAATGATCTGAATCTAATTTTGTCCGTGTCCCATTTGGTTTAACTAGTGGTTGAAAATTGGCTGTCGGTGGCCTTAAAAGCGTGTGAGTTAGGACTTATTTTGTATGAATTCCGTCGCTTAACCTTCTCATCTACAGATTGTATTATGAACATGATGCTATGATCGTCCGCGAAGACGGACTTGATAATCGGTCCATTAACAAATCACCACACAATTCTGCTGTTTTATTTCCGCTATGAATAAAACTCAAGAAAGCTTTTTTTGAAAATAATGATAATAATAAAGGAATAGCTTGTAGCAAGTAATTTCTTCATTTTCCACAGCATTTTATACACCGAAAGACAAAAAATTAAACTTTCTTATAAACTAAGATTTGTTGTTCGCAACCTCTTTCAATTTGGACAAGTCTAAAATGATGAACTTTTGTAATGGGTTAAAGCATGATAAATGACGCTGATCAGAGGCATATCGTCAGAAAGTAATCAAGCGTTTCCCTTTATTTACAAAACTAAAACCAACGTTTTCCTTTAACCTTTTCCTGTTTAATTCCTCGGTTTTACGTCCCTGCGTTTTTATACCTGAGAAAATATTTTGGAAAAAAGAAGAAATTGCTTGTAACAAGCAATTTCTTCTTTTTTTCCCAAAATATTTTCTACTGTACAAGCAATTTTTCTTATTTTTCCAAAATATTTTCTACTGTAATGAATGATTATTTTTGAAATAAATTTGACTGTAAATTGTCGTCTTCAAAATCTTTGAATATAGACCAGTCTAAAATTTCAAACAACAGGAAAGGAATGAATTGACTGGTCTTGTCTGTTTTTTTATTGACAGCTGCAATCTGAACGAACGAGGTAACGAGTTGTTCACCAGTTTCATGTTACGTGGTATTTTATTTCCGTCTACACATTAAATAATCGAGACGGAAATCAAATTGCATGTAACATTGAAATGGAAATTAAATATAACATTGATAAATGTACAAATTGCTTTTTAGATCACCACCCTTTCTATCTTTATTTCCTTCTTCGACGTTTCCATGCATTTCACACATAGAATGGAAGAGCAGAAAAAATAATCCACATACATTTATTACGGTTTTTCAAAAAAAATGTTTTTGTTAATAAAGTTTGGGTCAGTTTTTTTTAATGCTAACTAACGAGATGAAAATTAATTCTTCTACAAGGAACGCAATTCAAATGTCAACTATGGTGATATCAAGCCAAGTGACCAATTTCAGATCTTTCCTCGCCTTCTTCCAACGGTCAAGCGACAGAAAAAGAGATCGAATTAAAAATAGGTCAATTGCATGTAGTATTTCGGAAACAAATATGGTGTAAGATAGCTTTATTACATATTTTTTCACATATACCATAAGGTCCTAATAAGTCTGACTGGTTTCATTTTCAGTTTAAGAAATGTCCCTACTCTCGTAACGTGTTAAGTTTCACTAGACAGGAGGACTTTCTGAGAGACTTGCTTATCCGATTTCGGTCAATTTTAACTCAGTGGTATTATTTGAGCGCATGCCCGACATTTCCAACCATTACACACGTGCGCCAAGTAAAGACTCAGATCAGCCTGTGCATCCGCACAGTCGGATCAGAGTCTTCACTCTGCGCTCTGTAGATAGATACTGACCCAAAGCAAATGTTCTAATTGCCCCGAATGGCTGTCCAGGGTGCTTAATGTGCGCGAGTCACGCAAATGCGAAATGGTTGAAAATGTCACGCATAGGCTCATTCATCGAAAAGTATCAAATTTATCACTGTATCACCAGGTTACTGTTTAATCTTGACCAGAAACAAAAGTAACTGTGGAAGATTTTATTATCTTTATTATCATTATTATTTTGGCTGAATGAGGTTTGGTTTATTTCCCACAGATTTAAGTAACTAGCTTGGCAAATCAAGGCTATGCTCATTAGAGAAGATGGTGGATTGTAAACCAAATCTTAAAAAGAATAAAAATATAACAAGTGCATATACATTTTATTTGTCTGCAAATCAAAATAAAGTCAAATCGCATCATTATTTATTGCTTTACTGTTGTCGGAAATTGTAAGAAAAACGTCTTATGGTTTTGAAATATCCTATATAGTCACGGAAATGCAGTCTGTACATTTTCTCGAAGGCAGCATCAAATCTGTATCATATTCACTTCTTTATTTTCCAACCCTTTCAGTCCATTCCGAAATAAGCGCTGCTTTTTACGACCCTCAAGAAAAAGGGCTTTCGAAAACAGTGTGGAAAATGAAGAAATTGTTTGTATCAGCAATTTCTTCATTATCCACAATGTTTTCTGTCCAAAAAGCCAAAAATATAAATAAATGAATAAAATTCCATCAACTTGAAATTGTCGCCTGCAACTTTATTCAATTTGGACCAGTCTAAGATTTTGTTGTGTGGGAATGGCTAAAATAATATAAAATCGAGTCAGGATTTAAACTTAACGTAGTGTGATTAAGTTTTTAGGTGTATACCTCAGTAAAAACAAACAAACATTCTCCTCATTCCTTATAATTTATTAACATCCAACATAAAAAGGCAAATATTTTACTAATTTTAGTAAAATAAAAAGTGATATATCCCTCCGCGAACATGAAAAAAGTTTCCGCTATTTTGAAGGATAGAAATCGAAGAGACAGTTTAGAGGGAAAAATATAACTAACCCATTACCACACGACAAAAAATTTAGACTGGTCCAAATTGAAAGAAATTGCAGCCGACAAATTCAAGCTGGTGGAATTCAAAATAAACAATATTCTACTTTTATGATAGAAAACATTGCGGACATTGGAGAAATTGCTTATTACAAGCAATTTCTTCATTGTCCACATTGTTTTCCATTGTCCATTTCTCGATGGGTGACAAAAGGCGGGATTGTATGGAAACGAGTTAATGTTATATTTCCAATATTTCACAAGTTGGTTACTGGCAATTAGCCTTTCCTTTATTTCCCGAAAGATAATATCAAATGAACAAAAATTAAGTGCTAACGTAAGAAGCATTATGGCGCTTGGTCATAAAATTAGGTAATGCAATATCGACTTATAACACTTCCAAGAAAATTGAATATCGACAAACATGGAAATTAGAAATATTGAAATGCAAACACCGAACACCATGTTACGAGCCGCTATTCCAAGCATAATTTCTGAAAATACCGCCATAGGTCAAAATATGTGTGCTTTGTTTATATATGAGAAATTGCTTCTTGAAAGAAGGATTTTAAGTGTATTTATGATAAGAATATGTTACGCTATGGTACATCTTGGATACACGAAATTATCTAATGCTACATCACAACAGGTGTTATTGTCCATTTTTTTGAACATCCTAAAGAAATAAATTTTCTTTTAACATGCTATTTTGTGAGTGTGAATAATACTCTAAATATACCTCAAATCATATTGTACTATAGAAGAATGGGGAGTTGTGATATGCTGTTTCGTGTCCTACAATGAAAACACTACCAACGTGCAAAATTATATTCTCACATATTCAACTGACGGATCGCTTGTCGCGCGCACTGACCACGCCCACCGGCTCAGACAGGAAGTTGCACTTTGATATTCAAATATGTCATTTTGAAAAATTTATAGCCAATGACATGTAACAAAAGGGTAAAATAGTTGATTGAAAAGCTGTAGTTGCGACGTTTGAGTCGCAAAACCAACAAAACTGCTTTACATAAATGTCGGCCGATGTTGGAGTTCAGAGTTCACTTCTGGTCTAAATGATTGGTTAATTGAGTCTCTGATTGAAAGCCGGGATCATTCGATTCTTCCCGATGAAACACCATTTTGTCTCTCGAACACATGTATGTGCATTTATCAACCCTTTACTGTTCAATCCCTGGATTTTACGGCCCTCAGATTTTATAATTAATAAAAGATTGTGGAAAAAGAAATCGCTTGTAACAAGCAATTTCTCGTTTTTCCGAAATAATTTCCTCTTCCCAACTGAATTGATATTTTTCAAATTAAACCCACTTCAAATTTTCGTCTGCAAAAGCTTTGAATTTGGACAGGTCTAAAATTATGTAAAGCAGGAAAGAGTGAATAGAACTGCGTTTCCTTTCAATTTAGTGTTATCAAGAGATAGGTTATAGGTTTAACCCTTTCCTGTTTTTCCCAATTTTAGACTGGTCAAAATTGAAAGAGGATGCAGACGACAATGAAAACTGGATGCCATTTGAAATGAAACCATCCTATGTGGAAGAAAATATTGTGGGAAAGGAAAAAATGCTTGTTACAAGCAATTTCTTCTTTTTCCACATTGTTTTCTAAAGTATTAAAATCACAGGCACGTAAAATCCCGTATTTGAACAGTAAATAGTTAAGCCAATTATCCTTAGAATATCACGAGTAAACGTGTTTTTAGTACGATACATTTATCATGTACCTACAATATATACGAGAATATCATCGCAAAATTGATGGGTCACTGGCCATGCCCACTGAACTCCGACAGAAAGGTCCCTAAGATATTAACCCATTCCCACACGACAAAATTTTAGACTGGTCCAAATTGAAAGAAGCTGCAGACGACAATTTGAAGTTGGTGGAATTTTATTTATTTTTTTTCATCTTTTGGGATGAAAAACATTGTGGATAATGAAGAAATTGCTTGTGACAAGCAATTTCTTCATTTTCCACAATGTTTTCTAAAACTGTTTTATTGAGGGGCGTAAAAAGGAGGGATTGAGTTGGAATGGGTTAAACGGCGTTATTTTGCAATATTTATTGCCAGTTATGCATAACAAAAAGGTAATTTGGGTTTGTTCGTAACCGAAATTTCGTAACAACGACTTGAATAAGCTGTAGTTACGTTTATGTCGCCAGACCAGCAAAATCCTTAATAAAAAAATCGGCTTCCTTAACAGTTATTTTCTTTACCGGATATTCATGTCAAGTAGATTTGATGGTGTTGATGCTAAAACGGCGTAACTAAAGCTGATTTAAGCTGTAGTTTCGACGTCTGTGTCTTATCAACCGCCAAAGCACAGTTAGTAGCGCATCAGACTTCCGATCTTCAATCATTGGGTGTCATGGCTTCGATCCCCGGTGGCGGCACATGTCTTTTTCGAAGTTTGTCACTCACCAATGGGCGATTAATCGAAAACCTAAGTAGGATAGCAGCTTGAGGCTTGGAAGGGATGAAATAGTAGTACTGGTGCGAGATATACCAGGAAACCATTGTTAGGTTCTCCAACCGCCGCGATGACTGAAAAATTGTTGAAAGCTGCGTTAAACTCCATTCAAACAAATTCATCAACGATCTTTCCTTTGTTTTCTGTTACTTACCATATAATTATAAAAATGTAGTATTAAATGTACAAAATAATGTACAAAATAATATCGCTGAACACTTTAGTCAAAGCGCGCTGTCGCGGGCCAGTAGGCGGGACCAGCGATCCTTAAATGTTGTAAGTGATTCAGCAAGATAAGCGACCGTCGCTGCAGAACTAATCCATGAGAGTGGTTTGATCTCTTTGACTGTTAAAGGTGAACGAAATACGGTGCAAATTTTATGAACATTATGATTGAAAAAGACAGAGGATGAATTACATTTTTTCAAGAAGGTTTTTACCATAATCGCTTCCTTTTGTCAGCGACATGGAAAACCTCATAAACATTTCTATAAAGTTAACTGACCAAAAAGATGGCCGGCCTGGCGTGGACAAAATAGACAGCACACATCTGGAAATTTCTCATGTGTCCGGTCTTTATTCTTTTAATCTCCTCTCTTGCATGTGATTTTTATGATTATTTCCATCATCAAAATAAAAATTGAAAGGAAGAAGCAAAACGTTTATGGGTGTTTATGGCCTTCATAACTGGACATTATTTTTGGATCACTTTTCAACAAGGGGTTGTAAGGGACCGTAAAACAAGTGCATCGCAATATTAGCCTGTTGAATACATTCCGAAACAACACATTGAAAACAGACATGTTAAAACTTCAAAGAGTCCATTACATGTGGCTCGTTATTTTGTTTCGCTTTTTTCAGTCTTCCATGCTTTAATACCCGTTTCAAGTTATTTGAAAGCGGAAAGAATTTGTCACTTGAACTATATCAAATTGAAATTTATTGACGAAATTCTGAAGAAGCAGAATCTAAAACAAGATACATGCAAAGATGGACACTTGATTCATAAATTGATAGAAAGAAATGGAAAAAATTGCTGCCTCAATGAAATATGAAATGAAAAAAAAAGATGAATAGAAAATAGTGATGAAATAGAAATAAAATTGAAAAAAAAAAAATAAAATGAAAAACGAACAAAAGATAAAAAAAATAGAAATATATAAAATAGATAAATAAATACATAATGATAGTAATAAATAAATATATAAATAAAAATATAAAAAGAATTATCAACAATTGCAATTTGTCCATTTTTGAAAAACAACAAAAAAGGGGGGATTATTTCATTTACATTTTAGAATTTCTTTCATATTGCTGTATGTGACCCTCCAAACCTATGTGCTATGGCATAGAAATAATTCAAATCGGTAATAAGCGTGAAATTTCAAAAGGCGATGAAAAAGCCGAGCATACGCCCACATAGGGTGAATCTGTTGGCTGAGTTCAGATAAAGAAAAAGAAAATAGAAAAACAACGACACAACTTTAGTACCGTATTTTCTAAATGATTAAGAAATTATTAAAAATAAGATTATTTTTAAACTTTCAAATACATGGACGGCGTATAAGCCAATGCTTTAAAAAGCTGCTTTTGCGTTAAGGTAGCCAAATGCGTTAAGGTTTTGGGGGGGGGGGAGGTATGTGTGTAGTTGTTGTATTGTTGTTGTTTTTTCTAACGCCGGCTTATTGCTAACGGAAAATATGAGGTGGCTTATATGACAGTTCTGCGTAAATCGTGTTTGTTTTTTCGCCAAATTGACAGACGCTGGGACGATGCAGGTAGTTGCTCCTTCAATACGGTATGCAATGGAGGTCATGATGGGTGCTATCATACGGTCACAACATGAGCATATATGAACCCTAACGTGACATTTCAAACCATTGCACATGTGCGCGAAGTGCAGACACGGAGCAGCCTGGACAGTCACACACAGTGCAAGTAGAAGATTGGCTGATTACGTCTATCCATTCCCATATAATCCCGAAATCTCTTTGAACGAAAAAGAGCAAAAAAAAGAGCTTTGCAAAATATTGAGGAAAATGAAGAAATTGCTTTTAACAAGCAATTTCTTCATTGCCCAGAAGGTTTTCAACCCCATAGGCAAAGGGGTTTTTTGAGTTCATTCAACAAACAATTGTAATCTGCAACACTTTACAATAAGGATCGGTTTAACCTTTTGTTTTGTGGTCAGAAGCTTAGAGATACTATATAAATGTGGAGCGCATAGTGAAGACTCCGATCAGACTGCGCGGATGAACAGGCTGGTCGGGATCTTTATTTGACGCTCATATTAAATGACTAGGAAAGTCTCGCACAGTCTCATATAGGACACTTACCTTCCTGCTGCCATTCTTTATCCGCCTCTTCTTGGACCTAAAATGAAAAGTTGATAAGATAATTTGAGTCGAAACATCACACACGCGCGCACACACACACACACATTCACATCGGTTTCGGGAGTATGCCACTAATAACCCAGCGAGTTAACACATAACCATACATTGACGCTCTGAAGAAAATGAGTTGTGAAAATTTTGTTGGGAAAGGAAAATTCCTGGAATCAAGAAATTTCTCGTCTCTCGATTATGTATTAGCACTTGGTTTTAACACTGTTTAAAATGTCGACTTCAACTTTTTAAAGTTCGGATCAGTCAAAAAAAAAAAAAAAATAGAAACTGGGTATATATCATTTTACAAAAGAAAGGAATACAGAAAATGTCTCAGCATATTGCAATATTGACCAATCGCTGGCCCCGCCTACTGTTTCCTTTGGCCGATCGACCCCGACAGGAAGATCTACTTCGATTTTTAACGTCATCATTTTGCAAAGTTTATGACCAGTAGCACACAACAAAAAAGTAGAATAGTTGGTTGGCGACCTAACGTAGTGACTACAGCCAGAATAAGCATTTAAGTTGTCAAAACAATAAAAGGGTTAACAAAAATGGCGGCCAATGTAGGAGTTCAAAACTAAATTCTTGTCTAAATGAATGATTTCATTTGTCGACTGGCTCTTTAATTGACAGCCGCGATTGGTCAATTATGTAGGTCACTACCAGACGACACATTTTTACACTGGCCAATGTAATAAAATTTGTAAACAAAAGTTCGAGCTGTGTTTTAATTAAAAAAAAAATATTATGATATATTGTGAGAAGATGGGAAATGTTCGTTTTAAACATTCCTCCTTTTCTCATAATATTTCTTATCCTGTATCTTTCATGCGGAATAGTGTGCCATTGTGTTATCTCAATGTCTCTAATGAAAATTCGGTAACAGATATACGTGTATTTAGCGCTTGTCATGCTGAGCGCGGAACATTCCGGTTTTGGCAGGAGGTGTAGACTAAGATCAGACTGCACTTATGTGCAGGCTGATCTAAGTCTACACCTCCTGCCTGTACTTTTCCTGTCAGATTTGTTTATGAAGTTGATTTCTAATAGAAATATTGATTTTTGAACAACAAGTACTATCAGTGCTTTCAGTCCTTTGATTTGACAGCATTTCAGTAAAGAAATACCAGGAATCCATTGTTAGGTACCCAAGCCGCCATGATATGACTGAAATATCGTTTAACCCATTCCCACACAACACAATTTTAGACTGGTCCAAATTGAAAGAAGCTACAGACGACAAGTTCAAGTTGATGGAATTTTATCTTATTTATTTATCTTTTTTTTTTATTTATTTATTTATTTATTTTTGTTTTCTTTTGGGGTAGAAACATTGTGATAATGAAGAAATTGCTTGAGGGGCGTAAATAGAAGGGGAATGATTTAAAGTGGCGTTAAACCCCATTCAAACAAACAAGCAAAACGAATCCTCTTTTCTAGAAAGAATGTCCGTCCTTGTAAAGGGTCACGTATGTCACATATGTTAAATAAGTAAAGACGGAAAATAATTACAAGGGAATAAATAACGGGTTAAGGATGAATAGGGATTTTACTGATTTGCCCTGAAGTAACTCCCTATTTTTAAAAAGCGGACTCCCGCATTTGGAGCAATTTTCGGCCACCCAAAACGGCAATACATCAACGAAAACTGTCAGAAAACCACTCGAAATTGATGGTAAACAATATTTATGTGAGAGATAGGTAAAGTTTTGCTAGGGTACAATTCACTACGTACACGTGGAGTGATTAGCTCATAATGCAAAAAATATGGTCTGCTTTAGGCTTTTGGTTCTTTCACAACGTCATTATAATTAATTCACAGATCGCCGCTGCCAATCAATCAAAAAATCAATTGACGAATCAAATCATACATTTTGATCGGAAGTGAACCTTGAACTCCGATATTTATGTAAAGCATTTTTGTTGGTTTCACGATTAAATCGTCGCAACTACAGCTATTACAAGAATTTGTCAACCGGTGATTTGCCTTTTATTCTTTACCCTTGGCCAAATATTTTTCAAAGTTGAATTGTCATGTTGGAGGTCACTGGGCGTGAGAGCGATCCGTCAATTTGACTCCGAAGTTCATAATTTCAGTTCCGAGGTTCACAATATTACATATTATCTTCCTATACCATGTTGTGGGTACCCATTTGATTTGTCGGGAATTTATTCATCTCAGCAGGGGGTCTGTGGAGTTGGCAGAACAATAAGTAATCGACATTCAGCTAAACACATGCCTTGTTGAGCTGGCTCGACATTTCAGCTCAACCTCCAGCTCAACAACAAAAATGGTTGAACGGGGTTTAACGCCACTTTTAACAGTATTTCAGTCCTGTCGCGACAGCTGGAGCACCTTAAAATGGATTGTTGGTATATCTCACACCAGTAATACCACTACCTCAACAAAAATGACAAGATGAATTTCTTGTTGAGCTGGCTCGACATTCCAGCTTAATATGCAGCTCAACAACAAAAATGACAAAGTTAGTACCAAAACTAGTGCTGGCTTTATCAGGTTGCTATATACATTATAATTTTCAAAATATTGCGTGGTTAGAGATTGTATCCGAAACAAATAATATACATTTATTGTCCCATTTTAGGATTAAAATGTTAGAATAGTTGTTCTTTTTATCTGTAAGACCGTTTTAGCTTTCATTTGGTGAACAAGAAAGGTTATATTTTCACGAGTGGCGGAGCTATTCGTGAAAATATAACTTTCATTTTTCACTTATTAAAAGATAAATCCATTACTCTATAATTCCTTTAAGGAACATTGCAAATATTATCCCTTTGACAAAACAGGATAAGGGACCTAAAGAATCGAGCTCGTCTCCTGTACAAAATACATCAATTCTGAGCATTCCAATTTGTCACGTAAATGGGCAAGATGTAGCGATTTGGTTAGATTGTTGACGTCCGAGCGCGGATCGTATGAAAAATGTTACCGCGGAGCATCGTCGACACAACGGAATAATGGACCCTAACAAGTAGTTTAACCCTTCACCCTTTCCTGCTCTGCAAAATTTTAGACCTGTCCAAATTCAAAGGTTGTGCAGACGAAATTTCAAAGTGAATTTAATTAGCAAAAATAACCATTCAGTAGGGTAGAAAACGTTGAAGAAAAAGAAGAAATTGCTTGTTACAAGCAATGTCTTCTTTTTTTTACAATGTTTTCTCTATCATAAAATCAAAGGGACGTAAAATCCAGAGATTGAACAGGAAAGGGTTAATACACTATTCGTTTATCTAAACAGCATTCAATTTAAAAACGTAGGAGTGTAAACTTTGTTGCCATAGTAACTGACAAATAGCTAGTCCCGCCCACTTACTCCGTTGGCCCCGGCCATGGACCCCGCCAGGAATTTCCATTTCCATTTTAAACGGCGTGATTTTGCAAACTTTATTGCCAGTAATAAAAAAGTGAAATGGTTGGTTGGCGACATAAACGTCGTAACCACAGCTTGAAAAGCTGTAGTTACGACATTTATGTTGCAAAAACAACAAAAATGCTTTACAAAAAGTGCGACCAATGACGGAGATCAAAGTTAACTCCCAGTCTAAATAAATGATTTCATTAGTCGACTTATTATTTGATTTTCATCTGCGATTGGTCAGTAAAAAAAATGTCAAGAATAATAAATATGTGCATAATGAATTAATGATACTTCTCTTTCCTTAGGAATAAAAAGGTTGAAACTATATGTAAGCTTTGTGTGTGTACTTTTCGTCGTTTGGCGAGAAAAGTGTCGTAAATACAGCTTCATTTAAGCTATATTTACGACATTTTGCACACCCAACGAAGTGTTGCATTCTCTGATTCCCTTTCGTTAGCAATAAGATAGCGTTTTAACTTCTTGTATTGAAATACAATTTATAACTCATTGTATTCGGCGATTTTATTTACCAGATAGCAACATTTTAGAGTGGAACAAATTGAAAGGAGTTTCAGGCGACAAATAAAACTTGGTGAAGGTTAAGGTTTTTTCAACTTTCTTGGTAGAATGCATTATGTAAAATCAAGAAATTGTTTGTTTCGAGCAATTTCTTCATTTTTCACACAGTTTTCCTAATAGTTTTTCTTGAGGGGGCGTCAAAAAGCGTTATTGTGTGGGAACGGGTTTAAACAATTACATCACATTGTTCATATAGACGCCCTACTCTCTGAAAGATCTTACCCATTGTAGTTTTGGAAAAGAATCGATGATAGTAATTGTGAGTATCTTTCATTCTTAAGGAGTTGGTTTGACATTCGACAGCTTGCCTCATTTGTATCACGTGAAGAGCCTTGTTTACAAGAAGACAAATGTCTTTTACCACTCTCTGGGCTGGAGTATCGGGGTTATATTCTATTGATAATGGGGGTACCCGTGGTTCATGAAAATTTGTAATTTCGTTTTAGTAACAAGAAATTTTATTTATTGGACAGTGTGTGATTTTTGCACCATTTGCATAACGACTACGAAATTTGGATCGCGGTGACAGAGGATAATTTTTGCAAGACGTTTAAAAGAAAAAAGAGAGTGGATTTTGTTGTTTAAGTAAGGCTTGCATCCCTAGACCTTCACGGACAACGCAGACTGACCAGGGCCAAAAATTCTCACTGTTTGAAAATTTCTTGAAATAAGAATGATTCTACCCCGCCATACTTCAATTTTCTGAATTCGATCTCTTTTTGACATCTGGTCGATTACATCTTTGTCAATTTGTATTTGCACCCTTAGTCTAATGGGTTGCATTAATATCGGTAAGGTTTGACAATCGACGGAGAACTGGCCCCCTCACAATAAATCCTCTAGCCACAACTACTGACTCCAACAGGAAGCCTCACTTCAATGTCAGACGGCTTTGGTTGTCGACTTAAACGTCGTAACTACTTCTTGCATAAACTATAGTTACGACGTTAAGAAGAGGTAAAGAGCAGTAAGTTTTCACATAAATTTCCGCCCACGTCGGAGTTCAAAGCGCACTTCCGGTCAGTTTTGATTGGTCCATTGATTCATTGATTGACCTCCCGATCGGTCATATACCTCTGTAGAGAGAGAATTCGATCGATTGAATAAGATTTATCGCCTCTTTTAACATCATTTCAGTTATATCGCGGCGGATGGAGTACCTAACCATAGATTGCTAGCGTTTGTCACACCAGTACTAGTACTATAGTCTTTCAGAGTCTTCAGCTGCTCATCTCACTTCGGTTAACGATTATACACCCATGCGTTCGAGACAAATGTAAAGGATATTTGCCGGGACCGGAGATCGAACCCCTGACCTTATAATTGAGAGTCCGACGCGCTAATACTGTGCTATGGACGCGTCCCAGAGAGTTCTGGAACTGACGCTAGAAACAAACGGAAATTGTAAATCGATGTTATGACATTTACTAGAGGAGTAAACGAACCTTTACTGCCAAAGGCTACATCAAAGGCCTATGAATTAATAAGTATATATGAATGCAATTTATGAAGAAAGGGAAACAACTGCGTTTTATTACAATTTTGATAAAAACTATGATGGCGAGGGTTATAACTGCAATAAGACTGCAAAACTTGATTGCGTTGTCCGTAACGGCAAAAGGGGTTATTTCGTACCTTCAGACAGTATCAGCCCCGTCAAAACTACGTGTACTGGGCAGGCCAGCCGGGACCTATACTTTACATTTTCGACATATTCTTTTTTATTAATTTTGAAACGATGATATAAAATTGCGATACATGTCCTTTTTTATATCTTTTAACCCTTTCTTGTGCAAACCCGAGATTTTACGTTGCTGTAATTTTATACTTGAGAAAACATTGTGGGAAAAGAAGAAATTGCTTGTAACAAGCAATTTCTCCTTTTTCCACAATGTTTTCTACCACATAAGAAAGTTTCATTTCAAATTGTTTCCAATTTTTATTCTCATCTGCAACTTCTTTCAATTTGGACCAGTCTGAAACGGGAAAGGGTTAAACTCTTCATTAAAAGATCGGAGGCATGTTTTACAGGTTTCCCTCTCTCCATCCGTTGTCTGTCTGTCAATCTTTCCAACATAAACCCAACGTTTTCTTGTAATTCCAATATCATCTGAGCTACATATGCAGGTAGCTGTCTTTCATGCTTATCTTCTTAACTCATTCCCAAATGATTTGTATGCTGGTCAAAAAATCTTCTTTTGGAAATAAAAAAAGTTGAAAAATGACGAAATCGCTTCTTATAAGTATTTGTTTGCTTCATTTGTTGCAATGTTTTCCCTATAGTTAGATTGAGTTGGAATGGGTTAAGACAATGGTCAAGATCAAGGTCAAAAATTCAATTCTTATCTTGAAAACCTTACAGGTAGACCAAATATTTTTCAATGCTGATCGTGCTACCATGCCCATTTTGGATATTCGAGTAGCTTTAATTGATGCGCATCTAATGAGGATACTCTTGTCCTTTGATTAACATCATATCTTTAAATACTTATCCGGAAAACTACATATGAAAACTTAATCTAGGGATTCAAGATATTCCAATAAGTTCAATATTATTACAATATTGTTACAATATCATTACAGCGGGATTTGGAACTTCTAATTGATACTTATCAGTTTTGGTCAAGGTTAATCTTTGGTAAGGTCATCAGTCAATGTCAAGCCTCTTCCCCGTTTTACTAAAAAATCCCCCCCCCCCCCTAAAAAAAATAGGAAATGTCATAAAAAGATAGGTTCAAGCCAAGATAACGACGGTTTTCTAGAATAAACTGTAGTGACGAGGTTTTCGTGGAGCACCAACGATAACTTACTCAGGCCGTTTACATTCTGAAAAAAAGTTTTTTTGTAAGATAATTACGGGGAAGCCGACCGATTACCTTGACGCTTATAGTTATTTAGATTAAATAGATTTAATATTTATTAAAGTCTCATTCACATATACGCATTTTTAAAAATATACAAACAAATAAAACTATAAACTAAAAAGTATATATATGTGACCATTCTCGTAGAGAATTATAAGAGACTATTTCATTGTACAACCTTAAAATAAGACAAATTCTTTCTCCATGTACTATCAACTCTCTTCTCTCTCCCCTCGCTCATTCTGTCTCACACTCCCTCTTTCACTCACGCAATTATTGCCAAAAGGTAATAAATGTTCAACTAAAAACATTTTTATATTCAAAGGTAAGAAGCATATCAGCATATAAATGCCGCTAATCGGCTGTTTGAAAAAAAGAAAAAAAGAATGAAAAATAAGGCACGTACGTCCACGTAATAAATAGACGTTTAAGAAATCTATATCCTCTTTAATAAAAAATATATACAGTTTTAAAACAATTTGATAATCATTTACAAAGAAATAAATTACGACGCTTTAAAACATCTTGACAGGTTTTGGAGGAATAATCATTAGCACCCACCCGCATAATTTGAGCTGAAGGAGTTTGACCAAACTTTCCAGCCAAGATTTTCTTTTGCAAACAATGACAAACTTGATCCGTATATGACAAGACTTTTGATAGCTTATAGGGCTGCTTTTGAGCATCTTGTCTATAAATCTTGTGACCATGTGAATTTATGTTATTTCAGAGTAATCATTAAAAATCTACTACAATAGGTTACATAAACGTTTTGGAATTATGACGTGTTTAGTTGTTTTAATTAGTAACGAAATTTAAAGACGCAGGTATTTTGTCATTATGACGTCATAATTTGCACTTTATGGCGAAAAGACCCATTAATAGGATGTCAATCAAACTGAGCTATTTGCAAAGATTTCAGCGCTCTGCTTATAAGTTTTATACCAGTTACCCGTGTTAGATTCCTCGAGAGAGATGTTTTTCGAACCAATTCAATAGAATACCGGAGCGAAAATGAGGTACAAAACAAAACACATACAACTACAGCGTCTAAAAGTAGACCCCTGAGAAACGTTAATCACATGGGTTGGATTTCTAATTTCTCTTTGCAAAGTTTTAATCTCGTATCATGTCTTTTTACTAATCTTTCTTTGACATTTATGACCTTATATGGGAGTGTAATTCGCACGAGGATCGATCCGCAGATGTGCGATTTTTTCCTCGGCAAGTATGGACATCTTTATCTATTCAATCCACGGAAGTATTTTAGACCGGTTAAATTGAAAGAAGCTGTAGGCAACAATTTCAAGTTGGTATATAACTACAAATATTTGTTTTTCTGTAAAGAAAAACATTCTTTAAAAAAAGAAATTTCTTGTTCTACAATGTTTTTCGAAAGAAATACAAACTGGAAGAAAGCATGCAGTGATTTATTCTTCAGAGTACTAATGAAAAATACACTGTTGAAGCTATCGTCGAAAAAGTGAACGTTTCAGATTTTTAAATCTACGTGTACATTGTATATTGTAAACCGAACCAACTAATTTCTGTGTCCACTGACACCTACTTTTCAGCTTTTGTTTCAAGGGCAAATTAATAAAACTATTATTTTTCTAGGGCAGTCGAGAATATATGATTTTATGAAAAAACAAAAAAAAAATGTAAATGTACTAGTCCATTCTCTTCAGACAATTTGATAAGCATAGAAAATTCTTTTATATACACGCCGATATTTACATTTATTGCAATCGTGTAAATACATGGTCGCAACCGTTTGTGAAAGATGTTGGTTGTTGAAAAAATATCGTAACTTCAGTATGATAAAAGCTGTAGTTACGATATTTTGCTTGCCACTAAACGGCGTGGTCTTCATCAATGGCAATGTGGGAACCAATCAAATAGCAGCCTTTTTGAAGACCTCATAGAAAATTCTGAAGTAGATATACATGTTTGGTGAAAAACCTTAACTGCAAAATTAGCATGAGATGGTCGGGTCAGTTTTTCACCAATACAGGGTTTATGCTGCCCTTAACTAAAACAAACCTTTCATCGGTT
The DNA here is from genome assembly GCA_946902895.1 of Fragum fragum. NCBI lineage: Eukaryota > Metazoa > Mollusca > Bivalvia > Cardiida > Cardiidae > Fragum > Fragum fragum. The sequence goes on from OX336372.1 coordinate 40,379,856, forward strand.
AATTTCGGATTTTACACGAACAATCTTCAAAACGCTTCAACTCAAAAGCTTAACTTCATACATCATTATCATCCCTGGAGTTAACTCAAACTAAAATAGAGGAATGAAACCATGTTTTCATATTTGATTTGTTTTTGTTTGTAGTCTTTAAATGGACGGTTGGGGTCCTGTTCCATGCATTGGAAACTTGGTCTTATCGGGGAAATTTGATTTTATAACGAAATTTGGTATCAAACAATTGATTGGGGAAAACTGTCTCGTCCGTTTGTAAGTTTAGACATAACTATCTTTAGTACAATTACTCGACCGAAATCAAACATTATTTTCACCATGGTCACGGCAAAATCCTCTCAGATATTTGTCTCCCCCCAATGGGTAGATTATCTTAAACCTAAGTGGGATAAGCAGCTGTAGGTGTATGTAGTGATAGTATTTATGTGAGAAATACCAGGAATCAATCGTATGGTGCTCCAGTCGCCGCGATATAACTGAAATATTGATCAAAGTGGCTTTAAACTTCAATCAATCAATTTTTTACCAGAGCATTCATGTGCGATCTGTATTGATCCAATTTCCTATCGCGATACATGTATATGTATTTAATGAGATGCATTTTTCACCAATTACATTTTTCAACAATTACATTTTTCACCAGTTACATTTTTCAAGCCAAATCGGTTCCTGTAGGTTAAGGACGAACACAATACATTATTTATATATTTTTATTATAACAATGGCTAGCTGTTGTCTTATCATTACTGTCACTAATATAAGTCGGTAAGACAAAAGGATAGGGAATGTCTACCAAATATAATCACATATTTCTTAAAAAATTAAATTTCACTTTTTTTAAGTCTTGAAATCAGGAATTTTTTACTATCGTGATGGACCCAAGTCTCAGTAATATATGTATTTCATTCCCGCCTGAGGATCCATATAACACATTTTGTAAAGTTTTACGTTTCTCTAGAGCTGTGAACCAGACAGTCCATGAATTTCGATTAGGCTTTATGTATTTCAAATTCAATTTTTTATCGCCATATAGTAAAATTTGTATAAGAAAGTGGCGTTTTGGAATATTTGAAATAAAATCTTCTTTTTATCTCAGAGGACATTGTTTATCCCTTTGAGCTTTGTTAAAGCTCGGGTAACTCTTAGTCATTTCACAAAAACAAATAACCGTGGGCTCTGAATGACGTTCTTGATATTTGAGTGGCATACTTTTTTTTAACCGTCTTGATAATGAATTTGGCCGAACACTTAATCCCTATTCGGTATTTGTTTTTGTTTCTCTCTCTCTGATTCTCTGTCTGTCCTCTCTCTCTCTCTCTCTCTTTCTTCATGTTTCTGATTTACATTGAACCTTGATTGGCCGATTTCCAAAGAAACACTTTTTTGACGCCCTTCGAGAAATAGGCTTTTGAAAACATCGTGGAAAATGTTGCAAGCAATTTGATCATTTTCCACAATGTTTTCTGTCCCAAAAGACACAGGTTTTTAAAATTTCATCAACTATAAATTGTCGTCTGTAACCTCTATAATTTTGAAGCTGTCTAAATTTTTCTGACGCCTTAGAGAATTACAACCATGGAAAACGTTGTAAGAAAATGAGAAATCGCTTGTAGCAAGCAATTTCTCCTTTTTTCACACTATTTTTCTATCCGAATTGGAATATACATTCCAATTCTAGCGCAATTTCATTTTCACTTTGTCCCAAGTGTAGTGAGTTACGTTCCCTAAATGTTTACTTCTATCATAGGAGACGAAACAACCCTGACTATCAGAACAATAGTTTTCAGTCCCCATCAATCCTAATTAATTTAATTTTAGACTGGTCAAAACTAAAAAAGGTTGCAGACGACAATGAAAATTAGACTCAATTTTGAATGAAACAACCCTGTGTGGTACAGAATATTGCGGTAAAAGGAGAAATTGCTTGATACAAGCAATTTTTCTGTTTTCCACAATATTTTCTCAAGTAAAAAATCTCAGTGACGTAAATTCCCGGGTTTATACAGGAAAGGTAAAACCCAGGAAAAATGCCGTTTTCAGAAATGACAAAAAGAACCAGCTCAAAATCTTTGACAACAAATTCGCCTATAAGCGAAAAAATTCTGGTTGTACTTGTGAGGGAAATGACAGAAAAAACGTGAACATACTTTGGTTCACCAGCGGATAGAATTTTTGTTTTAATATAGGTTTGAACCGAAAAACTTAACCAAACTGAATGAATACGAGGAGCGGATTCATATATTAGTATAATTAAGTTTTAAGTTCATACCTAAACGAAAACAAAAAACAAATACTCTTCATGTCTTATACATTCATGTCATCAAACAAAACAAAACAAATATTTTTTTTTATTTTCGAGTAATATTTTATAGATCTACTTTGTGTGCAACAAACAAAATAGTTGCGTACTCAAACTTGTGTTGATTGAAGTATGAGAAAAAGTCAATCAAAGCGCGTGAATATTGAAAAACGAAAATAAAATTAAATTATTTAAGAGATGAATAGAACTTTTTGTTTGTTTGTTTTCATGGAGGTATGAACCGAAAAAACTAATCACACTCTATGAATACGCGAAGCTGATTCATACATAAGTCATACATAAGTGTAAATAGGTATTTCGGTTCATACCGCCATGAAAACAACAACAAAAAAAATTCTTTTCATTTCTTATAATTTAATAGCATCGAGCGAAAAAAGCAAAAACTTAAAAAAAAATGATACTTTTTTTGTATAAAACTATTTTGTCCAGAGGCATGCAAAATTGCTGCGTACTCAAAATTTTGTTCATGGAGGTATGGTTAATTCTTTTCGACCAATCAGAACAACCATTTAAGTTAGACGAAACTAAAAATTGAAATCATTACCGCTTGAGGTAGCCCCATACAATCAATCAAACCACACATTTCATATACTCGTCAGACGTTTTTTTCCAATACATGTATATCTATCCCGAATAGCTCTTGCTGGACCCCATTCTCTCCCCCTTTTTTATTCATATGAAACCCGTCCTGCGAAAAGGGGCTATTTAGCAAGCGCGAAAAGTAACTGACCAATCGGGACTGTCAATCAAGGAATAAAGCGACCAACCAAATAATTTATTCAACCCGGACCTGAGCTTTTCAACTTCGACATTGACCGCCATCTATGTTAATCTTTTTTGCTGGTTTGGCGACTTAAGCATCCAACCAACTGTTTTACTTTTTTGTGACATGCTACTGGCCATAAATTTTGCGAAATAACGCCGTTGAAAATAGAAGCGGGACTTCCTGTAGGAGTTAATGGGCGGGGCCTAGAGAGTCGGTGGATGGGGCCATCGATTGGTCAGTTAGTGGATCGATGGCCAAGTTCTATGAGGTCCAGGTGGAAGTTCCACTTCGACATCAAAAAGCGTTATTTTGCTATGGCCAGTAATATGTAAATAAAGTAGGCCCCATTAATATTTGATTGGTCTATTGATTGACAGCTGAGATCTGTCGATTACATCCTATATGAGCACATGCGTGACATTTCCAACCATTACACATGTGCGCCAAGTAAAGACTCAGATCAGCCTGTGCATCCGCACAGTCTGGTCAGAGTCTTTACTCTGTGCTCTGTAGATAGATACTGACCTAAAGCTTCTTTAAACAATCAGCGAATATTCTGAATGCCCCGAATGGCTGTCCAGGTTGCTCAATGCGTGCGAGTCATGCACATGCGAAATGGTTGGAAATGTCACGCATAGGCTCATATAAGAAAAATACTTTACATACAGACCAAAATGTTTTAGAGTGCAAAAGCTTCTTTTTGGCTAGATTTAGCTTTTGCATTAGTGTTTCAAGTTAGAAGACTGGGGCATTGAGGGGTTGTGTTGGTTTCGTCTCCTGTATTTAGGCAAGGGCGTATTAACTGACTATACAGGTGTGTTATGAGTAAAGTAGATTTGTATTTCTCTTCTACTCTCAATCAACATATCGTAACTCTAATTTATTAAAGCCGTACTTTCACGTTCGGGAGAATAACTAACTCATGATTCAATCTATTTTAGTTTACCAATCCCTTGAATTTGACCGACCATTAAAATACCATTGCATGTCACATTTCTGCAACCATATAAAAGACACTAGAGAATATGTTAATATTTACCATATCTTGCAGGAAAATCTCCATAGAAATAAAAACCTTTTAATAACGTCACGTTCAAAGAGCGGAGTCTCGTCTCCGGTAGACATTTATGACACAGTTTGATTGACAAGTCAGCGAAACTCGTCTTTTTTATATTATTTTAATAATTTCAAAAACATTTCGGGGTATATTTTACATGATTTTTATGCCTCCTGCATTTCGTTATGAAACTAGAGGACCATATCGAAATGGTAAAACATTCACGTTTGATGTGACATTAACTGTCGTATATTCCATGATCTTGATATTCCATGTGGTGAATATTTTACCGTACATTCCGGACAATGAGGCGAGCTTTGACTTTAAACCTTGTCATGCCAGAATATTCTTGTTTTAGCAGGAGGTGTAGATCAAGATCAGCCTGCAGGTCGATCCTGGTCTACAGATCCAGGTTGTCTGCTTTAAGTCAGATTTGTTTAAAACAATTAATTTTCAAAAGGAATTTTGACCCATGTAGATCTTCCAGTGCTGGCAGTCTTTGTAGGATTTTAATTCAGCATGATAAGGGTGAAAAAAAGAGGAACCGTGCTCTGATGTGACTTATACTACTGACATATGCATGTTATTTATGGATTCTTGATGTTACGATTTATTTTTCGTTTTATTTGTAGCGCTGACCTATGCTATGCAAACAAACTCCTCTTTTTAGAAACAATCTTACACTATAGTCACATTTGTATAAAGCGACAGCTAAAAGGATGCCAAAATGTGGTCGTTTAAGAGAGTGGTCGTTTGATGCATTCTTGAGACATGTATAGGGATCGGTTCGGCTGAAAACATGAATTATTGAAGGATTCTAATGTGTGTGGGGGTTTTGTTGTTTTTTTTTTTTTTTTTTTTTTTTAATTGCGATTCTAATGAGATCCATCAACACAGACTTTAGTTTTGATAATACTCTTAGCAAACACGTCAAATTGTGTAGATCCTTTGTTTTTGAAAGGGGAATTTGATTCTGATCGCTAAATGAAAGTGGTCTCTTAATAGGGATGATCGCTAGAGCAGGATTGACTGTATTTCACTAAAGAAAAATTGATAATCTTCGACTCCCAACCCCGAGAAAATCTGACAAAGATTTGATCTCGTCAATGATTTTACAATGACAAATATAGATAGAGTAGACGAGCATAAGGTCTTCTTGGCTATTGAAACACAGAGCAGATAGTGTTATATCTCTGAGTTTATGAACGTTTGTGTAAAAGAACGTATTTTTAAAAATATGAAAACATATTGATAAAAGAAAGAAAGAATCCCGAAGAATTTTAAACCGAAGGATCAAGAAAAAAATGCCCTTAGACACCAAAGTAAATGATCGTTTTTACCAAAAGACAACATGTAACCTTGTTTTCTACAGTAAATAGCCATAACGGAGACACCTGCAAAATTCTATCTTTGTATGACATCAACATGACGTCATCTGATCGATAGAATCTGAGATCCTTCAGATATTGCTTTGATTCTCTGATTCCAAGAATTATTTAATTTAAAATAATACAGTAATTTTAACAAAAATGATAAACTACAGTATCTTTAGGGTAAGCTGTATTTATAGGTGGTTCCGGCATTTCTAAAACCTAGAAATCAAAACATCCAAGCGATGGTTAAACACTTTAGATATGGAGCATACATTGTCTTCGTGGTTATCTGATTAGCAAAATGACTCTTAGCGCGTCGGACTGTCAATCTAGAGGTCCCGGGTTCGAATCCCGACGGCGGCACTCATGCTTTCCGACTATTTGTCTCTCACCAATGGGTCGATAATCGTAGACCTATGTGGGATAGCAGCTGGAGGCTAGGAAAGGATGTAATGGTAGTACTGGTGTGAGAAATACCAGGAATCCATTGTTAGGTGCTCCAGCCGCCGCGATATGACTGAAAGATTGTTAAAAGCGGCGTAAAACCCCATACAAACAAACAAAACAAACTTATGGTTGTCTAACAAAGGGTCGCCCGAATCCGCTTGATTTCCGATCCCACATGCCCCTCAACAGAAGAAAAAGTGACAAGCGCAACGAACAGATTAATGACTTTCGTCAGAAAAATTGGGTTCGCTAAAAACCGTTGAAAGTGCCAATATTGACAGAAGCCCTTTCGACAGTTTTGAATTAATCTTTATAGAATCAAAAATTGCTTAGCGAATATAACGACAATAGTGACGTCACCATGGCGTTAGTTTGTGAGGGTGAGATCAACTGTTTTACGCACCACACGACTATTCCAACATTTTTATACATTGCAACTCTTCGATCTTAAAATAGATTAACTGAATTCATGGTCAGTTAAGAAAACGCGACAGAAAAAAACAAAACATCGACATCCCCCTTAACCTTGTCTGGGCTTAAAAGGCCATTTAGTACTTAAGAGATTTTAAGTCGAGTTGTCGATGTCAAACTGACAAGAACTTTGCTCAAAACATAATGGATACTGCGATTGCTCAATGACAACACGTTAGACTTTCAATCCGTTATGAATTCGGTTACAGTAATCTAAATGAGTGTGTTAAAATGACGAGATTGCAATTATTGCAGCCCTTATTATACTTTTCAGTAACACCTTGCAAAACGAGAAAATAGCCCAGTGATGGAAAGCAATCGTCATCCTTCAATCGTACGAAAATGTTACATCATCAAAGTTATCAACCCATAGCCCTTCTACCATGTTTCAAAAATTCGTCACCAAGCCCAATAGATACATATATTTGTACGTCAAAACTACCTTTTCCATAGCGGCAGCATCTTCCGAAAAAACAATTCAGATTTACAAAGACAGCTTTCAATATTCTGATTGTTTCACAAACTTGGACAATATGAATTTAAAGGCAAGTCATTGAGACTCCTTAGAGTACCATATAAGTTTCTAAAACCTGTCGTAAAGCGATCCTCGTGTATGCTGTTTGCTACCTGCGTCGTCTGAGGTCTCCGTCAAGCAGGGGGCCTCGCCACTTTTTTGCATCTTGTCTATATTGATGAGCTATTGAATAACTTGGTAGTTGGCTGTTTTCGAGCGGGTAGCTACTCGTTCGCAGTCGATATTTCTCTTCTTTCATAATATCCCAAATACAATTACATATAATACAAATTCGGTGACAAGCAGGTTTATCCTTAATATATACATGTATACAGACTGTAAGGTATTACTTGAATCAATTTCCACTTATATAGTCTATGGTTCGTCATCGTAAAGAACTGTCAAATAGTGCAAGTCGAGAAAGACATTCAAGGATGAAAACTAGTATTTTCTTAGAATTTACCGTACAGTGTGTAGGCTATTTGGTGTTGATCAACCGTGTACGAAAAGCTATATGACTACTGTTGCTCTATTACTTACCTTTCAAACTTTGCTCAAAACAACATGTTCTCAGTTCAGAAATGACAATACGTTTCAAGTAAAGAAACTGTATATGTAATATAGTGAGAGTTGCACAGTCGGCCTTGAATGATACATAAATGAACTGATGGTGCAAGATAGCATTACTTGGACACTGAGAATCTTGGATGCACCAATTTGCCCTTTTACAGACACAAATAAAAATGATGTTTTTCTTAACGAAAGAAGAAAGGGTATGATAAGATTATTTCTTAACAAGTATAGAATCAGCTTTAAGTTCTAACTTGCCCACACCTTTAATTAAGTTTGATTTAGGCTTTGTATCAAACTTTATTTGAGCAAAAGTGTATTTCCTAATATGTTTTCATTTTCATTGGTTCAGTGAAAATAAAGCTTTTAAATATCTTAGTAGTAATTGTCCTTCTAAAGCAACTGGTTTTGATGGTATAAATGTAAGATTTGTTGTTCATGATATATCTGTAATAGCTTGTCCTCTTACATATGTTGTAAATTTATCTTTGGTTCAAGGAGAAGTTCCTGATTACCTTAAATCTGTCAGGGCTTTGCCACTTTGCAAGAAGAATGACAAAACGGATTCTGGAAACTATTGACCAGTTTCAATCCTAGGTTTTATATCAAATGTTTTTAAACAGGTTGTATATGACCAGTAAACGGAAAAATTTTTATATGACTTTTATCCATGTTTTAGAAATAAACATTTTATAGATATATATCTCTTTCATTTGTCAGATTATGTTTATGTCCAACATGAATAATGGTAATCTTTGTGTGTGCAGGGAGGGAGGGGGGGGGGTAGTGGTACTGTAGGGGTCTCTTGCAGGAATGTGATAAAACAAGAGCTTTCAGAAACAGATTATGAGGGCTTGTCACAAACACTTACTAATAATTCAACTGATATAAAGAGAACAAGAGGATTTAAAAAATATTCTACTACATGAAATAATAAAATCAATGTCTTTGAAACTTTGAAAGTTACGGTCATAAAAAACAGAAATTTCAGAGTAATTCAGGGTTAAAGAGAGAGTGAGAGAGAGAGAGAGAGAGAGAGAGAGAGAGAGAGAGAGAGAGAGAGAGAGAGAGAGAGAGAGAGAGAGAGAGAGAGAGAGAGAGAGAGAGAGAGAGAGAGAGAGAGAGAGAGAGAGAGAGAGAGAGAGAGAGAGAATTAGGGAGAGAGAATTAGGGAGAGAGAATTAGGGGGAGAGAGAGAATTAGAGAGAGAGAAAAAGAATTAGAGAGAGAGAGTGAAAGTGAGAGAAAGAGAATTAGAGAGAGAGAGAGAATTAGAGAGGGAGAGAATTAGAGAGAAAATTAGAGAGAGCTAGAATTATTTAGGCTAAAGAAAATGCAACTGCGGAGATTTGTTTAGTCCAAATAGACTGATTTCATACTTTAGATGGTAGTCATAAAGAAAGTGACATTAAACAAAAGGCAACTACTTTAAAGTCACATTTTGAAGTAATGGTCCCCATATAAGTCACTTTTCCACGTATTAACAAGCCAAGGGCTTATCGCGAGACTGTTTTAAGTGTTTACACATTGTTTACACACTTAGAGCAGTATCGCAATTGAATCCTCTACATGCGAAATCAATAGTCCTCGCATTTGAATTTTAAGCTAATGATTATGATTTCGCTTTAGTAAGATGGTGCAATTATCCACTAGTAAAAGATGATACTGCCATACCTGAGGTCGGAGGTTCGACGAGGAGTTTTCCCAGAAGCATTCTTTGATGTCCTAGAGCTTGAAAGTCGTAAGTGATGTCTATTGTTTATGTTTCTAATATCTTTAAATTTCCGATGAATCGATAACAATACATTTAATGTTTTGGGTTTTTTTTTAAATATCGTTAAATTGCATTTCATCAAAACCCATACGGTAATCGAAAAAATGTACAACAAAGGTTGTTACTTATATAGCCAAAACTTCTTTGCGGTACATGTGAAACATATGTTGTTGTATCGTAACATAAAGTATTAGGCCTATTCATTTATAATTCTCGTACTTTAATTATTGTTTTGCTATTACTTATCGAATATCTTCTTTACACACTTTTACGCCAGATATTGCAGAATCTTATTTCTGGCCCTTCAGCCGAAAAAAAGGACCTCCTGTGAAGTCTTATAAGTAACTTTCCTGGTCAGATTGCACAGACTGTGCAGACTGACCAGGATCTAAACTAATCGTTCATGGTATATATTCAAAATCTACAATGGCCATTCTATCTTACTATATATTTTTACATAGGAAATCGATACATATCGATATATATAGCTCTGCCCATCCTGATATCTTTTACATAATTCGTCGTTAGGCGAGCAAACAAATGTCCTAACTACAGCTGTAATAAAGCTGTAATTACGACATTTTGCACACCTAACGACGATGTATTTATGTCATTGAGTTCCTTGAAAGTCTCTTTCCGACTGACTTGTCACATTTTGAAATGGCCATTTAACTGTACATACAGCAATTCACTTAAATGTGGGGTATCTGTTTCCAATCTTTATTGCCTTGAATATGTTGTTCTTTAAATTGCTATACTACTGTAAGCCTTATGAAATAGGCAAAAAGTTAACCCATAACCAGACAATTCTGATTTTTGAGGCCATCACGAAAACTTTGGGTAGAAATCAATGTTGAAAATGAAGACATTTCTTCATTTCCCACACTGCTTTCTACCCAGAGACACTAAGATGTTTCAAGTAATGTTAATTACAAAAGTAGTCGACCGAACGTCTCTAAATTTGGACAAGTCTCAATTCATTTCGTCTGTTAATGGGTTAAGTTCTCAAAAAATTCATTCAATTCTTCCGACGTGTATCCCATTTGGCGCATTTATGGCTTTAATTCCTGATTGTGAGTGAGGTCAGGCGACTGCGACACATCAAAGGAACGTCGTGATTGCACATAGTGTGAATTGAGCATTGTCCGAATAAAACATAAAACGGAATAAACATAAAACCACGTTCACCGTAGCTAAATCTATATGCAAATAAGCCTTAATTCCTAACCCCTGAATTATTTCAAAATACGTCCGCGGATTTGAGGCAAGATTGGTGTAAACTCTACCACAATGGCTTCTTTTAAGTTCTGATTTGCCTTTATGCCTCAAAACAAATTCAAGATGGCCAAAACCAGAAGTCTTTGCGAAAAGCACGTTTTCAAAGGGATGAAAAAATCGAGTAAGAATTTTATTATGGTCGTAAAATTCCAGAGTGAGATATTCGATTTCGTATCGTGTAGCCCGCGTTTAATTTTGTAGGGTGTCGACATCAGCATTTAAAGCTCCTTTTACGACCAAGTTTATAACACCTTTAAGGCCGTCTAATTATAACGTAGACAATAAAACCTTCGTTACAATGATGTTCATTCCCCCACCCTGATTGCGAACAATGGAATTAGCATCGAAAGTCGCAGTATAACGCGACACAAGATGGAAAAGACGTCGCTGACTTTCTTGCCATTTCTTTTTCAATTTTATAATCATATTACAGCGATTTAATGTGCAATTTCTCTTTCCCTAAAACCCGATTTTTCCATCAGCTTGGAATAAAATAGATCATAAAATTAGGCAGGAGACACGAGTGTGAGACGGAACGTACACCCATCAAATACGATTCTGTTCTGGAGACAAAAAAGACGAACATTACCCATTAATTGAATTAAGGTCCTGTTTGCAACGTAAGTACAAGGGTAATTTGTAGACGGAGACATTAATGGCACTGGGAACACAGCTTCCAGAGGCCTGTAAGCTTGTATGTGTCAATCATTAAAGAGATGAAGAGAATAATTTTTGTTTTCATGGAGGTATGAACCGAAAAAACCTAATCACACTGTATGAATACGCGAAGCGGATTCATACATTGTGTGATTTGGTTTTTCGGTTCATACCTCCATGAAAACAAAAATTATTCTCTTCATTTCTTATAATTTAATAGCATCAAACGGAAAAAAACAAAAGCTTTACAAATTTTGATACCTTTTTGTATGGGACTATTTTGTGCGGAAGCATACAAAATCGCTGCGTGCTCAAAATTTTGTTCATGGAGTTATGAATAATTTTTCTCGACCAATCAGAACGCTCGTTTTTGCTAGACTAAACTAAAAATTAAATTATTGTTAAGAAGTAATTATCTATTTTACCATCTTCTTTTACCGCTTTGCAGAAACATGCAACTCTTTGCTGAAACATTTCTTTCTTGAGTGGTAACATTAATTTAAGGAAAAAGGTCGGTCTCAGACATATTATCTAAGCATTTGTATCCTATTACGCGGATGAACTATTCTATATCGTTGTTTGTTATATGTACTTGTGTGTGTGTGTTTGTTTTCTAAATATAAACGCTAATAACAGGAGGCATCGTTGATACTTGGGCATGTTCGATTGTAAAGTTACGGAGAAAAAACCGAGGCTCGCTTTTTATATATTAAGTGGCAGTCCTGTTGACAAGAATGCATTCATTCATCCATTCATAAACGATAGATTCAAGGCTAATAGTGTAGTTTTAAACTTATATTATGGTCGCCAAGGTATCGTAACTACAGCGTTAGCAAAGCTGTAGATGCGATAAAATGGGCGCACATCGTAGATATGTTGAAACACTTGGTTGAAGATTTATCTTAAATTTACTTTTAAGATGTACAAAAAAGTTCTTCCTGTTATAAATTCAATACGAGTTTTCAGATCAAAGGTAATCATAATAGGATGCGAACGTTAAAAGCAAACTCGAAACAAATCCGTTCTTTCTCATGTAAATTTTATGGAAACATATATCCCAATGGTGGTATCATGACCATCCCTGTCTTGTTCAAACCTTCTTTCATTTCTGTGTGATCGAGAAGTAGGTATTTGGGGTTAAAAACCACTAGAACGATCAAATCAAAATAAACGACGTAAAAGGGATTAATAAATATGTTTGTTTTGTCAGAAGATACTTTTTCCATATGTCGAATTCCAGACAGGATGCTTACATTTCAGATGTAGTGTAAAAGTAATTCGCATATTCTTTCTTTTACAGTAATAGTAGCGTATAGCAAAGGATACATGCAAATGTGTAGGTCAATAAAATCTATCATTTCGGAAAAACAGTATTATTTTTTTTAAATGAATATTTCGATTTTTTTCACGTATGTGTCATAAGCAAACGAAAATAGTTTAACTCTACCAGATGCATGCAAAATCTTAGACTTGTACAAATTGGAAGAAGTTGCATTCCTCAGTTTTAACCTCTGGTAATGTCTGAATTAACCATTTGTTAGATAAAAGACAATATAATAATTGTGCAATGTGGGGGAAATTACTCATTTCTAGGGTTCGGGAAAGCCAGTGATTGCAGAAAAATAATGAATAGAATCATGCACATCTATGGTTTCAAACACAGAAGTTGTGTGGTCCTTATAAACTTGGGTGTCTCGGCCATACATCAACTGATGTTCAAAGCCTACATCTAAGCTATAACACATATACAACAGAATAAATACTCCGCAAAGGAAAGCCGAACCCCCGAACACCGAATTAGTGTTTTATTTTGTAACGTTTTCAATGGGACCCTGTCACTTCCCCCTGATCTATGGGGTTTAAAAGTATTTGTATCCAAATGAGATGAAATTTGCGTCACCGTAAATCCATACAGATAAGATTTAGTAAGGAGTTTGGTTTAACTTGGTTGCGTTTGATGTTTGAGTGGAATAGGAAATATACACGCGTTTTTATGACATTAAATTGTGGATGGAGATCTTCGGGTTACTTTTGTTCGGCCATTGTCATACCCATATTATTTTTCCTGCACCCGACAATTCATATACGATAAGGATTATTCTACAGACAAACCGATCTTTGTCGATACTAGAATAGAAAGGTTAGTAAGAGAACCTTTGCGAGCTTAATAACTTTTCTTTTCTAGAAAAAAAAAACAAAAAAAAACTTGTAAGTCGTATTTTTTAGATATGACATTTCTTCATTTTTGGCAACCGAAAAGATAGCTTATTATTTTTTTTTTTTTTTTTTTTTTAAATGGGGAAAATGGAAAAAAAACACTTTTTCATTTAGGCAGGTTTTCTAGATAGCAGATCAAATTTAACAATTAAAAGATAAAGCAATAAATCATTGTTCTTGTGCACCGAGTTTCTGCATTATAAGGTTTGTCTAGCCATAACGGTTCAAGATTTCATCTAAATTAATCTGAGATTCTCAATGAAATTATTTGGAAAAATGATAATAATAAATAGGTAAAACAAACGAAAAAAAATGAATGAAAAAGAAAATTGAGATCTCCCCACCAATGAAGGCTCATAATAGCTACTATACTATCAGAGATGCGTTTTAGACAAAATAGTATCCGGTCGGACGGACGGAATAACACACTTATATTACTACACCAAATCCATCTACCGTATTTCAGCTAACAAAGGTTTATCTTTGGTAGCTTAAGTTAACAGACAAAACTTTAATGTCTTCTCAGAGTTCAACGAGTGCAAACTGACACTGGAGGTTTAACCACTGAATTAATCGAATGACTACGCAATAAAAAGTAGTTCTTCAAAAGCGTGCTATAAAGCCCATTCCCCCTCACTCCCGCTTTTTAAAGAATCCCAAGAAAAGGCTTTTGAAAACATTGTGGACAATTAAGAAAATTGCTTGTAACAAGCAATTTCTTCAGTGTCCACAATGTTTTCTACCCTACAAAAGACAAAGAAGATTGCTTAATAAAACCATGCTTTGCTAGCTTACAGTTCTTTCAGTCCTCTGATTTTTTTTTCATAGGGTTGATAACTATGTGTGTTAGGCATTAGAAATAGTTTCAGACGTTGTCTGATTCTATCATGCTAACGGCCAAAATCAGACTTTGAAACAATCGTCTGCTGGTAGACCGTATCCCTAATAACTGGATAACGAGGTAATTTACTTCCGCTAGCAATTTATGATTCCTAAATACATTTTTTCATACGCGTGGCAAATGCCACAGATAAAGTCTGGGTTTTTTTTACAAGTAAGTGGTAATTCACTTTTGTTTGAAGAAGATTTGCGGTTTTCCTCAACCCATTCCCATACAGTGACGCTTTTTGGACTCCAATCGAGAAAAACGATTGGGAAAAACATTGCGGAAAATGAAGAAATTGCTTGTGACAAGCAATTTCTTCATTTTCCACAATGTTTTCTACCCAGAAAGTTGAAAAAATCTTAATTGTCATCACCTTTAAAAAGTCATATGCAACTCCTTTGAATTTGGACAAGTCTAAAATTTGGTCATATGGGAATGGGTTAAACAAAAGCATCTAAATAACATGGAACTCGAACAGATAAGCATGAAAACGGCTTCCTATAGACATACTATTAACTACTTTTCGTCTTTGACCCATATTAATCATGAATGACGTAAACAATTCCTCGCGATGACGTCTTATAACTGTTATGAATGGTTGAAATCGTGATTCTGTCCGTGCGATTTTGACGTCGACTATTTCTGCTCGAAAGAAGAAAAACAATTCTGGTATTCCTAAACCTTCACCAATCTGGCAATCTAGCAATCATAAAAAAGTTAAGTACAGACCAAGTCGTTCAGACACGCAAGAAAAGTTTAACAAATGAAGAAAAATGCACCCACGCACTAAAACCAACAAATAAAAGATTTTACATTGCAGTGATAAATCCAATGACCAATTGTTTTAATAATGATTGTTTAGAAAATTTAAAAGTCAAATACAAAGAAACATCAACAGAAACAAAGGAAAATATAGCGATCTTTAAACTATTTTGCTTTGTCCCTTTTGTATCTCTGTCATCCAATCTCAATTTTGACTTCCAATAAGCTTTCCAGCCTCCAAAAGTCACCCAAGACGAAGGTTGCAGTTCTTCAGTAAACTGCTCAGTTCTATGGTATATTGCAATGGTTATTACAATCAAAACAAAGACATGTCGTCTATGCGAGAGCAAAATGACGTAACGACAGATTTAATAAAGCCGTATACGCAATTTTGCTCACGCACCGACGATGTGCGTAGGACATTTGCCAAGTGTTCTGAAACATGATTTTTCAAACCTTGTCAATCATGTTAGCTTCTATGTTTTACCTTAAAAAGAGTTAAAACATGAACGCGCAGCAATTCAACGGCTCATTATTTCAAAACGATTATGTGTCGTGATAAGGGCGATCAAACGTTACCGGTGCGAAAATGGCGACATTTACATATTTGATTTGAAAGGGCAACGGTCGGTACCATTAAGCATCATTTAAACACTTTAAATTCATTACCGATTGTCGTAAAATTGATGTATGTTCGAAACGTTCCGTTAGGATAGGATGTAGGATTACTTCCCGTTTAACTCTGAACCCACCGTTTAACCCATACCCACACGATAGAATTTTAGACTGGTCCAAATGGAAAGAAGTTGTAGACTACATTTTAAAGTCAGCTAAAGTGGGAAATTAAGTGCCAATTAAGATCGAAAACATCGGGTAAAGGGAGAAATTGCTTCAAACAAACGATATCTCCGTTTCCTGCGATATTTTCCTTCAACCGGCATTAACTTATCGCTGACCCCACACATTGACTGTCCTGGCAACGCCCACTAACCTTTGAGAGGAAGTCACGCTTCGATATTAAATGGCGTTGTTTCGCAACATTATATCCAGAGCTATGTAACAAAAAGTCAAGATAGTTGGTTTGGCGACCTTAACGTCGAAACTACAGGTTGAATGTATCAAATAAATATCGGACAATGTAGGACTTCAAAGTCCACTTCCGCCCACTTGGTAGTAAATGTAACCAACAAAACGTCATGAAAACCATCACAGTAAAGTATTGAAAACTGTATTTAATTTTTGCTTATTCTTACTTTTTATATATCATCTTACCTAAACCAAAGCAATGGACAGATGATTTGTTTGAATGGGGTTTAACGCCGCTTTTAACAATCTTTCAGTCATATCGCGGCGGCTGGAGCACCTAACAATGGATTCCTGGTATTTCTCACACCAGTACTACCAGTACGTCCTTTCCTAGCCTCCAGCTGCTATCCCACATAGGTCTACGATTATCGACCCATTGGTGAGAGACAAATAGTCGGAAAGGATGAGTGCCGCCGTCGGGAATCGAACCCGGGACCTCTAGATTGTCAGTTCGACGCGCTACCAACTGCGATGGACAGATGAAGTTGGATGAAGTGAGAATTAGGAACAGGAGACAATAGAACTTTCAAAAATATATAAATACATTCTGACATATTTGACGATGCTTACCACTGAACTCGAAATTCAATTTAGAATGTTTTTGTTCTTCCTAACGCACTACAAAATGTTTGCGGTCTCTAGTAATCCAATTCACTTAAAATGTTAATCACATAAAAATGCAAAGAAACCTTGAAGTAATCATATAAAAGAAAACAGTCATACGTACATACTTATTGTGGCCGCCGCCATAGCGCAGTCGGTAGCGCATCATACTCCCAATTTTCAACCATTGGATGTCAACGGTTCGATCCAAGGCGGCGGCACATATCCTTTCCGACATTTGTCTCTCACTAATGGGTGGATAATTGTTAACTTAAGTGGGATAGCAGCTGGAGGCTAGGAAAGGATGTAGTGGTAGTACTGGTGTGAGAAATACCAGAAATCCATTATTAGGTTCTCCAGCCGCCGTAATATGACCGAAATACTGTTAAAAGTGGCGTTAAACCCCATTTCATCAAATATCATCATACTTATTGTACGTGTCTCTTTTTCTTCTTCTGATATTGAATAATCTATTTGTAGGAATCTGAAAAGAAACGAGTATAAATAGCGCACGTGGCCAAACTCTTGTTCTAGCAGGTTTAGTCATTTTGTGTCATTAAGCCAAATATGTCTGCAAATTACAGGACATAAATTTAAACGAACGATTGTTACGATTTAACAAAATGACGCGACCATGGCAGTTTATCATCGTTTTCTCTCTTGTGCTTGTTGCAGGTAGTTATCGGTGCTGAAGTTGGAAGAAGGAACAAAGCAAATGTTTGTTGAATATGGAAAGAGGTTATTGTTATTTTTCTGAGTACTTGATTTGAGTTAAAACGATTTCAAATTACACCCACGATGTATATTTGTGAATAATGACGTACACTGAAAAGGATTAAGGTTCTTAGCCCTTGTCATGCTGTTTAAACTACCTTGCTGAACTAGTGAGAGATCAAAGGGCTGGAAACACTGATAGAACTTGTTGTTCAAAAAATCATTATTTCTTTTAGAAATCAATTTCATAAATAACTCTGGCATGAAATGAACAAACAGGAGGTGTAGACCAGGATCAGAATGCACTTATGTGCAGGCTGATCTTGTTCTTCACCTTCTGCCAAAACCGGAATATTCCGGGTTCAGCATGACAAGGGTTAAATAAAGTTCGGGAAAGACGTCATGTGACTAAATAAATACTCGATAACTAAATATTAAGAAGGAGAAAAAAAAGTCACGATTGAGTCTAAATTGATGGATCCCTGGTCCCGACTGCTGAGCTCCAACAGGATTTTACACTTCGATTTTAAACGGCATTTATTTGCAAAAGTTAAATGTCATGTAGCATGTAAAAACAAAATAAAATGGTTGGTTAGCGATCAAAACGCCGTAACTACGGCTTAATCAATCTGTAGTTACGGCGTTTTAGTCGCAAAACCAACAATACTGTTTAAAATAATTGTCGGCAAATATGTTGGCGGTATAAGTTCACATCCGATCCAAATGGATTATCCGATTGGTCGATTGTTTCATTTTTGACATCACGATCCCTCAACGGGTCGATTTCAAAGTGTTATACATCAGTATGACAGAAACAAGAGTTTATGAGCAAACTCCTGTGTTTGTATAAATGTCGTCCAACAATCTTGTTTGAGAACAGCATGGCCTTACGTAGGATTTATTCGTCGGGCGGCCATTAATTGGTACACGTAACGAAACAAATTAACTCCCTTGGTGGCGTTTTACGTCGATTCGCCCCGAAGCTGTTTCGTTCCCGTTTAGATTTTGACCGAGGTTTGTAATCAAACAATCGTAAAATGAACTATGCGATCGTAAAACATGTAACGTTCTGATTTAGCTATATCATTATACCCTTTTGTCCATGGTTGTTCATCTAATCAATGTGGCTGGATATTGTTCTTTTCTCTTCTATAGAAAATGAACATGACAAATTTGCTTAGAGTCATGGGAAACTAGTTCTTAAAAAAATGATTGAAAACGCTTTAGACCTAACTACTGCACTTTTAGTGAAATCGTCTACACTTGCAACTGATCAATCGCTTGACCCGCCCACTTACTCAGACTTAGTCTCAGAGTCAAGACTTAGACATTAAGTTCTACTTCAATATTTACAAAGTTGATTGTCAGCAGTATGTAACAAAATAGTAAAATGGTTGTTTGGCGACCGAAATGTGGTAATTAGTAAGCTAAAGTTAAGACGTTTGAGTCGCTACAACATCAGAAATGCTTTACATAAATATCGGCCAATGCTTGACTTCGAATTTCACTCCAGGTCTAAATAAATGATTTGATTGGTCGATTTTATTTTATTTTATTTTTATTGTCAAGCCTTGAAGAGTCAACCAACTGACGATCGAAACTGCCATTCAAAGGACCGATATATTAATCAAAATACTCATGCAAAATATCCATGCAGACCTCACGTGGGTGGTGACCTCCGACAATTATATGAAGCCTCTTAGTTTGTCTGGAGACTCAAATGCCCAAAGCTACAGCTTATTCAAGACACATTTACGTCTATTTAATACCTACGACTATTTAGCCTTTTTCTTTATGTTCCTTGTTATGTAGCTTGGAAACTGACCATGTTTGAACTGCCAGTGCAACTAGCACATCAAAGGCCAATAGACAGGGCATGTGATCCACCAATTGTAACTTTCGAGATCTTTTACACGCAAGAGTGGATTTTTATACTTAATACATTTTTCGGATAAAATATCTATTATAACAAGATAGCACCAACAACATGGTTTAATCAATTCCGTATTACGCCCCTGGTGTTAAAGGCTTGGAAAACATTGTAGAAAATGCCAGTAGAGAGCAATTTATTCATTTCCACAATTAATTTACCGTATCAGACAAATTATCTTTAAATTTAACCCATTACCACCCACGAATTTTAAGACTGGTCCAATTGAAAAGAGTTGCAGACAACAATTTAAAGTTCATGAAATTTTAGATTTGTTTACCTTTCTGGTTGGAAAACAATGTAAAAAATAATGAAATTGCTTTTTGCAAACAATTTCTTAATTTTTCCAAGTGTTTTCCAAACTGTTTTTTAGAGGGGCATAAAAGAACGTCACTGGATGGCATTGATTTAACAAACTTAAGGCTTTTTTAATTTTTACCCGCCTAAAATAATTGTATAGTAAAAAATTAATCTTTCCATATAAAAAACAAATGTTAACAATAAGACAGACAATCTATCGTTTGTTTGTTTGTTTGTTTTGTTTTGAAACAGTGTGATATGAATAAACAAGATGTGTTTGTGAAACTCTATGCCCCCGAAACGGGAATTCTTTAGAAACGGGTAAAGGGTTAAAATTTTGACCTTGACCTTGATGAAATGACCTTCCCCAGTTGCGCCTTGTTGAGACCTATCTACATACCAAATATTAGCATTGTAACTTAATCAGGGTTGAAGTTATAGGAAAATGTTTAGTTGGCAGGTTAAGTTCTGCAGACAGACAGACAGACAGACGGACACCGGTAAAACAATATGCCCCCGATCTTATCGATGCGGGGGCATAAAAACATAAGTTGCTCGTATTCAAAGCTTTCTGGTACAGTTTAAATAGACTGTAGTTACGGCGTGTAAGTCGCCAAACTAACAAAATGCTTTGATATAAATTCAATGCCTGTGGTCAACATTCAATTTCTGTCTAAATAAATGATTTGATTGGTCAATTGCTTTTTTGACAGGGGTAGTCCGCCAATTATTGTAAGATACATGTATAGTTTCATAAGCCTATGGAAGCAATACGCAGTATACAGAAATGTGACATAATGTAAAATAAAATCTTCAGGCGAAAGGTACCTCCTGAGAAGTACCGATCTTGCTAAGCCTGCCCTGGCTGACAATGGGCTAATTGTAGATTTTCTCAAAATAGAATGGGTATCCTACCTTATAAAAGTATTGTAAGAAATTGTTATTGTTATTGACATTTATTGGATTCCTTTTTTCAATACACAGGTATTTGTTTTACGGAGCTCTAAGGAGAACAGTTTTATTCAAAGATTAAAGTTATCGGATGTATCGGTTGTTAACATAGCGAATGCTTAGAGCAAAAGCATAGTATGGGTCAATGCATTGTATAGACCCATACTATGTTTTTTCTATGCCATCGATATGTTTCCGGCATCAGCCAAAATCATAAAAAGATCGAAATGTTTTTTGTTTTTATTTTAAACATACTTACGCTATGAAGTTTAAATCTCAACACTAGAATAATCTTCAAGTAAACTACACCAGATATTATTTGGGATGAGAAAATATTTTATTACATATTAATACAGCATTCTTCTGAATTTATTATGGTCACATGGTGTCTCTTTAGAGATATTATTGGGCGATTGTGGTTCCTTTTCTTTCCTTAAACCATTTCGAATGAAAGATTTCTTATATTGATAATCCCATTTCGACACAATCCCACTTTTCATGCCCTTCAAGAAAGAAAACATCGTAGAAAATGAAGAAATTACTTGTTACAGGCATTTCGTCTCTATCCACGTTTTCTACCCTAAAAGACAAAGACCTTTCAGGAATTCTCTAAGTGAGGTCCATGTAGATAAAGTATTATAATCACTTTGTAGAGAAAGTAATATATATATGAATATTTATCTCTGTTGTTTAATAGGTTTTGATTCTCACACCTATAAATATGAGTAATTGTAAATAAAGGGATATAGGCTGTCATTGTGCGGATATTTAGTACATCGGTCTCAAAGGCTAATCGCCTATGAAATTTACCCGGACATGGTAGCAGCATACGTCGAGTATGTCCCATGTTATAGCATAATAGAGAAATGGGTCGCCAAATTGAAAACCGGTGGAGAGGGTCTTTCGCAAGTATTTTTAACTGTTGATCAACACTTTGAAAGCGAGAATAAACACCATTCGAAACAGTGGAAAACCCATGATCCCCGACTAGAAAAGGACAAGGTCAACAATATCCGCTTGGAAGGTGATAGCCACAGCTTTTTGGGATTCAAATGGAGTGCTTCAAATTATTCAGCGCCGCCGTCATAGCGCAGTTGGTAGCGCGTCGGACTGTCAATCTAGAGGTCCCGGGTTCGATCCCCGACGGCGGCATTCATCCTTTCCGACCATTTGTCTCTCACCAATGGGTCGATAATCGTAGACCTATATGGGATAGCAGCTGGAGGCTAGGAAGGGATGTAATGGTAGTACTGGTTTGAGGAATACCAGGAATCCATTGTTAGGTGATCCAGCCGCCGCGATATAACTGAAAGATTGTTGGTTGAAAGCGGCGTAAAACCCCATTCAAACAAACAAACAATCAAATTATTCAATCTTTAGTTTCGTTTATCAAAAACAATCGTTCTGATTGGTCGAAAAAAAATATTCATACCTCCATGAACAGAATTTTGAGCTCACAGCCATTTTGTATGCTTCCACAAAATATAGTACTATATACAAAAAATGTTTCAAAATTTGTTAAGTTTTTGCTTTTTTCGCTCGATACTATTAAATCATTAGAAATGAAGAAAAAAATATATTTTTCGTTTGCATGGAGGTATGAACCGAAAAACCTAATCACACTTATTTGGTTAGTTTTTTCGGTTCATACCTCCATGAAAACAAACCATATTCCACTCATCTCTTAACAGATTGCATTGAAAAGGTCAGACTATATTATACTACTTTACTGACCTATTGAGGTAGCTTTGTGGAAAATCAACGAGAAAAACCTAGGAAAGTTGTCATTTGCGTGCTCCTCTACTAGGACAATGGTCCAGCAAAGAAGTTAACTGTTGCCATGTGTGCTATTCAGAAAACTGGGAGCAACCCCCTTAATCACCCTCTGACTATTACCAACTCCAAAAGATGGAAAAAAATCAGCGGCCGCCATTTTCGCACTTATGATGACTTCAAATGAGCAGTTCAAGCATATTTAGGGAAAGCTATTACTTGAAATACGAGGTATGTAAAAGCTTCAACACGGTTGAACGAGGTGTTTAAGTTTACCAAGGTGACGTCGTTTTGAAATAAATAAAAGTAATCAGGATCTGTTCCCTATGCCACGGATCAATCACCCCTCAAAATTGACATTAAAGAGACGAACATTCTGACCAATTACAAGACAAATAATTAAAATATAAACCATTTGAAAGGTAAAGAATAACTTTTATATATTTTCTTTGACTAAATGAGGACAATTTTGAAGTCAGAAAAAGTTTATAATACCTCTTAAAAGACGTCCGTATTCCTCTACGGAAATGAATAAAACGCCTAAGTATTCCTCTATGGAATTGAATAAAACGCATAAGTAATGTATTTTTTTTTTTTGTATCTTAAATTACCCCAGAAGAAAACAAACTAAGCTCTTGATCTCAGAGTTCAACAACAGATTTATTCACAGCAACTATAGTCGAATACTTAGGAAGCTAAATTGTGGGGGTTTAGTTTTAGTCATTCGCTTTGTTTCCTAATATTAAATCAAAATTATATTAGTAATGAAGCTACGTCAATAACAGACTCGATTCACGAACCACATTGATGCCATTCCATTTGGAAGATACAATCGGGACTTTGAAAACGATTTAATATTTATACATTCTATGATTTCAGGTAGAAAATAATACTGTTATTTGGATAACCGGCACCCATTGAAAATAACAGATAAAATATAGGGCTTTTTCTCATTACAATTTACAATAATGCATCGTATAAAAAGATCTTTAAAAAGTAAAACCGTGCACTGTTGTGGTACAAACAAACCATACAATTGTAATTGGTCGAAAACATCTCTATGATCGAGTACTTCAACAATATGAGACAGTTTGCTAATCAGAGTACTCGAAAAAAATACATTCTTGACAGCGACTTGAATTTTGGTTCGGTTTTGCTGGCGAGGACGCTGAGACCTATTTAAAACGATACATATTGGAAAGAAATGGAGAAATGTTTCATGACAGTTTTATTTTTGTAAAACAGGTATGCGTTCTCGAAGATGTTATAAGCTCATGCACTACTTTTCGACCTGTTGACCTCTTTTAAAATGATATGGCTTACACGAACACAGATCTATTGGTTGTGCATAAAATTCACATTTTTGTATTTTGCGTTTTTTTAATTTCCTTTAAAACTTTTGTTCCACATGATAACTACTTCCTGTTTACAATTTTTTCATTTCCAGTCGTACTTTGGTAAATTACAAATCTTTCGTGGATTTTTCCCAAACACTTATGAATCACAGTAGCTTGGTATGGTTCATTAGACAGATTTCTTATATGTCACTTACCTAATTCAAGTCCCCTTCTTAATTGCTTCCTGTTTACATCTATCTTTACATGGTATAAAATGTGAACTTCCCATTGCAATTTTCTCAGCAACTATGATTCACAGTAACTTTAAACTTCTTAAGGAGCATCAGCTAGTGGTCTTTTAGGTCCCTTGCAGAGTTCAAGTTTGCTTGATATCTTCTTCTTGTTTCATAGCAACTAGCGATTACTTACTAAATTAAGATCCGACATCCGACATCTTGTGTTATGCAACTTTGCTTATTTTCTTGCAAAGTGTGGTAAGTTATCTCAAGTAACTTTGCTCATATTTGATGTTAAATCAGCATGGGAGTTTGCTCGGTGAGTATGAAACCACAGGTTTATTGTTAAAAGCTCTAACATAACAGCAACAAACATGTGTGTAGACTAAATTTAGACTATACTATAGATATTTTTATGATTTCTATAATTTTCTGTAATACCTTTCTTTCAAGCTCATTGTCTTCTTTGAAAATCAAAGGAAAATTGAGTTTGGCATTGACATTTTCTGAAATAAATCTCTCATTATAAAACCTTGCTTGCCCCTCATTTGACATTAAACCAAACACAATCAAACTATTCAATGTTTAAAATTTCAGTCACATGAAACGTGCTTTTATTTATATACCCAAAAACTGTATTTTGGGAAAATATCGGAGTCAAGTTGTTAAAAGTCCTTTATTTTTTCCGTCTATAGCTTCTTTATCTCACAATCGTTATGTGTTTCTGTTATGGTTCATTGACATTTCACAGAGTTTTGGTCCATTGGTGAAACATTTACTTTACTCATTTTCTCTGTGACAACTATATTTACTTCACTCGAATTGCACAAAATTCAAAAATGGCCCACATCAAAGGAAATTATATTGGACACTTATTGGCGCAATTTCACAAAATGTTATGGGTATTTTCAGTGTATATCATTGATCAATTTCATGAATTATTTAAAGATTGAAAATGGCTTTCATTTTCAAAATGACCGAAATCTGGGTCGGGGTTATATTTCCATACTTTTCCCACAAAAAAAGACATATATTTTTAGAATTCCATTAACCTAACAATATCGTCTGCAAATATTTCGAATTTGGACAATTTTAAATTTTTGTCGTCTGGTAAATGGTAAAATGTCAAAAAAAAATAAGTTGAAAATTACTGAAACGTCATCGGTGGTGATTCAGGAGTACAGTTATTGTACTCGAAAAATATTGAAGGATCCAGGAGGAATCCCTAGCCTGGAATTGCTAGGTTTTCTTGGATCTTAGGGATCGATACTGTAAGGTGTTGTTAGGAGTGACAACCACCGCCATAGTTAAATACAGCATTAAACTATGCGGATGATTTTCATTTTCTTACAGATTTCTACTCTGTGTGTAATAAGGATATGCCACAGCTGCCACAACTGTTTAAAACAAAGGTCAAACCTATGACATTTATGGGCAAACCAATTCAACAAATCCTCCCTCAACACGCTTTACAAAACATTCTTGTTTTGACAAAGTGCGCTATGTAATATCCGTAGTATATTTCACGAGCCTTTGGACAAATATGAATGACTAAAGAACGGACAAAGGTAATTCCTCCTTCTTAATGCCACATCTGTTGTTATAAAAATATATAAAAAAAATATTTGAAAAAAAAAGAAAAAACTAAAGCAACTTACAAAAGTGTCCTTATCCAATTCCCAATGAATAACGCTTTTAGACGCCCCAAGAAAAAAAATAATTGGAATACATTTTGAAAAGAAGAAATTGCTTGTTACAAACTTTTTCTATATTATCTACTATTTTCCAACCTAAAAGTGAAAAATCCAACATTTCATAAGCTTTAAGTGGTCGTCTGCAATTCATTTTGGACCAGTATAAGATTATGCCATTACCACTTGGATAAATCGGTATGTGCAGAAGATATACTTCGAGTTAATATTATAACAAATAGTTATTTATAAAGGATGTCGGAAACTAAGTTTTGAAATATGTTCAGAGATTTTACGAACCTTAAGTCAAGCCCTTCCCCTGAATTGTGCAAAGGTATTTTATTATTATCTAATTATAAAGGCTACAATTAAAAGCAATTCCGTGTAATGTGTATCATTGGTAAATACTTCCTAATTATCAGAAAGTATTTCGCTTTAATTTAAATTTTTGCCAAGAACCGGATTCCAACGCCTAGAGCGACAGAACCACATGCTTGTTCTCATAAACTAAACAATAAACAGCAATATAAATACTCACACGCATGGCATATTTCAACCATTGCTTTCAATGACCTTTGCCTGGTACAAAGGTTTCCCGTGCATTTTACGGTATCTAGAACAGTTAATCTGACACCCCGAACATACTTTGTTACTTATCTCTATCGAACGCACCTATCGACGAGATAAAGGATACATGTTTTGGGGGCGAATCTTTGATATATCCTTTTCACGACGCTAACCTAAAATATAGTTGTTCAACACTTTCTTAGATATTAAATACAAATAAAAGTTCTCGCATACTAATATTATTTGTCGTTTCCTTGTTCAAACGGCATGTCTGTAATGTAGCCTGTTTGAGCTTAATCGATTCGGTAAAGCTTACTATGTAACGTTAAATAGAGAGTAAATAGACAAAGCTGTTATCTGTGAGCCCTACCTAAACCGGAAACAACTGGCAGCGGATTTTTGAATCATTAACAACTATCGAAATGTAAACCTTAAATATCCAGTGTACTAAAGGTGGCGTCATCTTTTGTTTACTTTTCAACTGAATCATAATTAAAACAAATTGTTCTGAAATAATATTGTTAAATTTGGAAATATCATAGATGGGAGGATACCGATAGTCAGATCAAAAAGTTGATGTTGGTTCGAGTCTTCCAGAGGCGTATTCCCCTTTTTATTCAAACTAATGAAATATATTTTCATCTGCCTATGAAAGCGTAATTTACTCGGGACAATATCTAAAATCGTAAAGGCGTTACAATGGTATTGACAGTATACGCATCGTAATTCGATTATTGTTAAGATAAAAACAAACAAACAAAAAATTGTCGTTTTTATTCTTAAAGGACCATCTTTAAAATACATATTTAAGTCGCTTTCCAATATTTACGTTTGTCACAGTGAAACTGGTGTACATTTCGATAATTCCGGGTCTGCAACAGGTAAAATATATACAAAAATAGAAGATCATAAAACAAAACAAACAATAATAAAGTAAATGAAGAGGGGAGTATGTAACAAAATATTTAGAAAGAAAAACATGGAGCTACAAGCAAATTCTGCTATTGTTCCTATTTTTTATGTAGACTAATGCCGATTAATGGCCATTACTAACTCTTATTTTTACAAGTGAACATATATTAATTAAACATTTAATGGCGTCACTTGCAATGTTGACCGAGTAAGGTACAAGGACCTTGTAGTTCAACAAGAACCTGTGGGTCTCAAGGAACCGTTATCACCTATCATTGTAAATCTGATCCTTGATAACGCACTCGAACCTGTGCATCTATAATTTGAGATTGAATAACAACACAAAGGCAATATACATTGGCCTTGTTCCGAAATAGTGTCCCTAGCCTACACATGGATGCGTACTTTCAATCCGAGACCGGAAGTAAGTTTTGAACTCTGGCATTGGCATTCACATTTATGTGAGGCATTTATATTGGTTGGCGAAATAAACGTTGTAACTACAGCTTATTAAAGCTGACTTACTACGTTCACGTCGACCACCCAAAGATTTTAATTTTTTATTACATTTTCCTGACCGTAAACTTTGCTTAACCCTTTCCTGTTTCTTTAGCTTTTAGACTTGTCCTTATTGAAAGAGGTTGCAGTCGACAATGGAAATTGATGCAACTTGAAATCCGACCACCCTATGTGGTAGAAAATATTGTGGGAAGGAGAGAAATTGTTTTTTATGAGCAATTACTTCTTTTTCATTTTTTTTCTGAAGAATAAAATCACAGTGACGTAAAATTCCGGGTTTGTACAGGAAAAGGTTAATAGTTAGAACTTCTTGTTGGAGCTCAGTGGCATCAAATCATTTACTAAGCCCAATTTCGACAATAATCTTTATTTAGTAAACTTCTATAATATTTCGATAATAACATATAGCCGTTCCAAATACTCTTAGCATTTGTTTGGATCATACTTGAAACTTTGAATATACATAACTACATAAACTAGTATTATTTTTTCTTTTACAGTGTTTTTTATGTTTAAGGTGTCCCCTTTTTCATTACTTGAATAATTTGTATCTTTTCATTTTTTTCTACAAGGTCTTGTTTCAACTTTAGAATTCTTTTGATTACATTATTAGATGGTCTTTAAATTTCAACTTACACACAATTGGTCAAGAGCGTATTTTTCGTCCAGTCTTTACCTATTACTAGACGACAAACTTTTAGACAGGTCAAAATTCTAAGATGTTGCAGATGACAGATTTTTAGCTGATATTTCTTTTTAATCTGTTGACATTTTAGGTAGAAAAAATTATGGATAATTGCGAAAGGGATTATAATAAGCAATTTCTTCATTTTCCAAAGCTATTTTCTTTGGGGTGCAAAAAAAGCGTTATTGTATTGGAATTAATAAAAAATGCCTTTGTGGGGAGGTGGGGAGAATTTTCTATCTAATGAAAAAAATCACACCTTTTTATCATTTTTATAACTTCACCTTTTGCGTTTATAACTCATAACAGTTTTAACAAATGTTTCATTATTTTCTATCTATTTCCAAAACGTCGACTATAATAGGGATCATTGAAAAAGAGGCCAGATAAAAGGACGAGTATTGTAACCAAGGTAACGAGTTTGGCCAGATGGTCAGTCATTCTCCTTTTATCACGTTCATTTATCGCCGGCTCATCTTTCATTTTATTTTACTGCGTCCGAATTTGAAACAGAATCTTTGTTTGGACACGAAGATACGGCCAAGACGTTTTAATTGCCTTTGCAATGGAAATGCCGGGGTCAGAGGCGATTTTATTCTCATTTTACGATCCTAAACTCAGACCGGGTTATCGAAGGAGATTGCTCATATTGGCATGGCAGCCCGATTGGAGACCAACAACAGTCAACCCTTTACTGGGGAGTGCCATGAAACAACAACTAGCATTCAGGTACGAGATGTTTGTGGATGTGAGCTTTGAGGAAGCGTTATAAATCCTAAGAAAAACATTGCCTTCCCAGTGTGCAATTTTTATTTTTGTCTGCTAAGATAAATAAAATATCATTTGTTTATCAACTAAATAGTGTGAACATTTAATCATCAAATTTGTTCCATGAAGTCGATAGCAAAAGCTACAAAACCTTGGGATCAAATATTGAATACTTAGAAAATAAAACGTTTCTTTTACGTAAGACAAAATCATAGTTCTATAATAGTGCTGGTATTACATTTGGTAAACAAAACAAATTTTATCCATATACTTTTTCTCGTTACATTTATATTTATGCTGAAACTTTTTTGTCGGGTAAAGGGATAATTAGCTGCTTTCAGATGTTCTGGTCTATAGAGCCGTTGGTATAATGAACGTGTTTATTGTGTTTATTCATTAGATTAGCTGGAATAGTTTGAATTATGGAAATTCTGGTTATCCTTGACAACTACAGTAAGAATAAGATCACTCGAACTGTCTTGTTTTTGTTCTAACGTACAAGCTTAATATCCATACAAAGAAAACAACTACAAAAGATCCTTGCTTGGTATAGACATAATTAACTGGGCATAACATTTTAAGAAACATAGATATAAAAATGACGTCACAAGGTGTTATTCACAATTATTTACATGAAGCACTTACAAGAACAGTGGACTTCGTGTTCTATTTCTAGAGTTCTAAATGTATACTTTACTAAATCATCGTAGAGCTCCAAGTAGGAGGGGAGGTGAAAGTTTTGATATGAGACTGTGCGAGACATTTCCCGCCATTTCCCATGTACAGGAAGCGCGCGTATTGATCAGCCTGGACAGCCAGCCAGGGCAATTAGAATATTCACCGATAGTTTAAAGAAGCTTGGGGTCAGTGTCTACTTAAAGAGCGCATAGTGAAGACTTTGATCAGCCTGTACGGACGCACACATGTGTAATGTTTGGAAATGTATTTTTATCCCCAAATCCCTATACAAAAGTTCTGTGGGACAAATGATAAAATTTGACATTATGAAATCTAAAACCATCTAATCCCGAGTTCTATAACAGAACTAAGCTTGAGTTATTTAGTTTGTCTATAATGATGAACATGTACTTTCTTTTTCTTTGCGGTGATATCATTCGTTGCTGTTTGGCAATATATAACCATCATTAGTATTTTCGGTTCTTGAAATCTGTCTAGTCAATTTTGCTTTTTACGTTCCCTAGATTTATTTGATATTTCTCTTTTCTTTTCGTATGTGTTTTCTAATTGACAATATTCTATACAATATCTGTGTTTGGAATAAATTTCCTTTTAAATTCTGATGCCTGTTTTACCGTCTTCAAAATTTGACCTTGATGAAAGGGATCTGTTTGATCTTGCAAATAGCAAGAAATATAACTTATAAAAAAAACAAGGAATTATTACAACTAAGTATTGGAATTTGTGTCAATTAACAAAATCTGCCGATACATTGTGATATTTATTGGAATTCATTCAGATGTATTATCCTCAGAGCTTCATTCATAAAATGAATGTGCCTAAATTACGCAAAACACATAAACAAGCATGTGAGAACAAATTGGTTGGAAGGTATAAAAATACCATAAACAATAATGAGTGATGAAATAAGGCCGGAAAGGCACGTTTATTTGAGCTTTATTTGCGTTTTATTTCACTTTTTTCTTTTGTTCTTCACGCCTCATGCGAACATTATTCGAAAAGTAAACGTTTAGTTATGTAAAAGGGGTGGTAAAAGAGACCAAACTAACGCAAACAACGCATATGGTCATAAACCGAAATTATTCATTCTTTTTCATCTTGTAATGATTATTCAATGATATAAGATCTAACGCATTTAGCTGTTTGTTTGATCAGTCAAAGTAAATGATTTATGACTGTTTTAGTGTATGTTTATGTTCAATTAGATGGTCTGGGAAAACTCAGAGGGGTAGGTCATACCCGGAACGTTTTATGTGTATATGAAATGTTTTTCTATGAGTTTATTGTTGTTTTATTATCACCATGTTTTTATGAGTTTCTAGTGGTACATGAACAATGATAGTATATTTGTATATATATATAGTAAATCTTGTATTAAACGACCACGCATGGGACGATCAAAAATGGTTGCTTAAGGGAATGATCGCTTACAACAATTTCATGAAATACGTGAAGGATTGATTCAATTACAAAGCTCTCGCTAAATCCTATGCTGTTTAGACTCATTAGAATCGTCTTCTCGGTTATACATCGGTTACACACACACACACATCATTTTAATCACATGACATCTAGCTATGACCAAGAACTTTAAAGTAGAGATCAGAACTTAACAGAAATTTACAGAACTGTGCGTATGGCAGTGGTACTCTTCAAGGGGATCAACTGTGCCAAGTTTTTTTTTTGAAATCCATCAACTAATAATGTGAATGTTAGTTTCGTCTATCTGACTGGTCGAAAAAAAATAGCCATACCTCCATAAACAAAATTCTGAGCACACAGCCGTTTTGTTTGCTTCTGCACAAAATAGTTCCCTACAAAACGAATTCAAAATTTGTTAACTTTTTGCTTATTTTCAATCGATGCTATTGAATTATTTAAATGAAGAGAATACTTTTTGCTTTCATGGAGGTTTGAACAGAAAAACCTAATCACACTTATGTATGAATCCGCGTCGCGTATTCATACAGTGTGATTAGTTTTTTTTTTTTTTTTTTTTTTTTTCTTCTTCTTTTTTGGTTCATACCTCCATGAAAACAAAAAATATTTTCTTCATCACTTAAATGAAAAACTTGAAAACTTTACAGGAGCTGACGGAATCAGCTGTCCGTATTATCATGTTCAAGTTGACGTGTTTTGGAGTGGATCGTACCCGGTAACAGTCACGGGATCTGAGAATATCCTAATGTTACCTTCAAGGTTTTTGAGGAATCAGACTGGCATCTGTTATGCAACTTTATACACCCTTATGCAGACTGTAGTTAGGAAGACTAGAGCTCTCCCAAAAAGGAAATTCAAGTTTTGAAACAGAACACATCGCATTTGAAACGTGTAGCAGATTTCTTTGGATGAAAGTAGAATCGGTATTTTCACAAAAGAGATGTGAGTAACGGAATAAAGTATCGAAATTACGTGCATTTAGCATTTCACAAAGGTAATGGGGGAAAGGGTATATTGTCGGAAGGATACTAAAACCTCTTATATATAGCTTGGATAAAAAGTAGATTCGAGGTTTTCGAAGCCTACCTAAGAGATGCCCTGCGTCTGGAATCTTGAAGTAAGTCAAAGGATCAAAGGTTAAAAGTCAGATGAGTTTGAAAATGTAGGAGGTCTGGTAACCATGTTTAACGAACACACACAAAGGGAGGTAACTTTGTTAAACGAACGCCATTTGCAACACATAACGCATGGGTAATGTGCAAATGCACTTAATTTCATAACCCTTTCTGCTATAAGAAGTATCCGCTTTCTTTCCACAGACTATCTGTCTATCAGACTGTTTAACAAATACTTCACATGTATAAGGCTACCTCTGAAACCAAACCATAGAAAGCAGAAGAACAACAACAACAAAGCTGCGCATTTAAGGGAAAAAAAAGGTGCATCTAAGTACTTAACCCATTAACAGACGACAACAGTTTTGATTGTTCCAAATTAAAAGATTTTGACCCGACGAAGGATTTCAGATGAGGAAATTTTAGATCTACTTTTATCTTTTGGTAGAAAACCTTATGGACAATGAAACACCTGATTGTGGAAAGCAATGTCTTCATTTTTCCACAATATTTTCCTAACTCTTTTTTTACTTGGGTTGTCTAAAAGCGTCTTTGCATGGGAATGGGTTAATGCATGCTTGTCATGTGAGAATTTGAATCTGCGAGAGCCGTATTTGGAAGATAGCTATGGACCGGTGTTTCATTCCCAGTATCTTCTCGTAATATTAATATTGCTAAAAAACGAAGATGGTTTCGATATTACAAAACCTTTCTATTAACCGATTCCCACACAAGCCCTCCTTTTTACGCCCCTTAAGAAAAAAGCTTTCGGAAACATTGTGGAAAATGAAGAAATTGCTTGTATCAAGCAATTTCTTCACTTTTCACATTAGTTTCTATCCCAAAAGACAAAAAAAAAAATTAAATTCCATCAACTTGAAATTCTCGTCTGCAGCTTCTTTCAATTTGGACCAGTCTAAAATTTTGCTGTGTTGGAATGGGTTAAGACGTATATGTCTCAAACAAACATTGTTTTATGTCCATTTTGTCTATCGTTAGATATCTCAATCGAACCGCTGTGTTGGAGGTCAGTGGGCGTGATCAGCAATCTGTCAATTTCTTATCGCACTAAGCAGTTGCTTGTGTGTGTATTTCCGCTTTATTTATCAGCCACCTTGATAGCGCAGTTGGTAGCGCGTCGGACTGTCAATCTAGAGGCCCCGGGTTCGATCCCCGACGGCGGCACTCATCCTTTCCGACTATTTGTCTCTCACCAATGGGTCGATAATCGTAGACCTATGTGGGATAGCAGCTGGAGGCTAGGAAATGATGTAATGGTAGTACTGGTGTGAGAAATACCAGGATTCCATTGTTAGGTGCTCCAGCCGCCGCAATAGAACTGAAGGATTGTTGCAAGCGGCGTAAAACCCCATTCAAACAAACCGTTTATTTATCGTTGCTACCGTAGCACATGCCCGTATGAGCGACGCCCCCAGAAGACGCTTAGTTGGTACGGGGGATAGAGAAGGATACAAGACAAAACTGCTGAGAGCTCCGCCTGGTTATTAACTTGCTCGATTGATAGCATCGTCACACAGGGCCTCGGTTTAACGTCTCATCCGAAAGACAATTAGTTGTGTTAGTTGATATGGTCAGCCCAGGGCTCGAACCCGTGATCTTGAGTTTTAAAGTCAAGTGCTCTACCCACTGAGCTAATGGGGCTGACACAGTTGCTTTTAGATAAAGCAGACACTTAAGTACATATCTAACGATAGGTAAAATGGACATAAAACAAGGTTTGTTTGAGACATATACGTCTTAAATGCAGCTTAACCCTTGTCATGCTGAACCCGGAATATTCCGGTCTAGGCAGGAGGTTTAGACAAAGATCAGCCTGCACATATGTGCAGTCTAATCTTGGTCTACCCCTCCTGCTTGTACTTTTCCTACACGGGTTATTTATGAAATTGAATTTCAAAAGAAGTATTGATTATTGAACAACAAGTACTATCACTGCGTTCAACCTTTTGATTTTAATGCAATTTCTTAAGGGATTTTATACAGCATGACAACGGGTATAAAAATCATGGAATGGAAAAAAGGAATGATTTTGAAATTATTATGGAATGTAATGGGTGAGTGAGATGAGCAAGTTTTGAATGAAATGAATTATATTTAATCACCTCCCTTTATATAAATGTGCATATTGTTCTATAGATAGGTTTGTTTCTTCATTCAGATCAATCAGATTCTTCCGAATCAAGGCTAGCAAATGAAGTCGCGAAATATTTGAGAGATGTGAATGAAGTTGAAGAATGTTTTGAATGAGTTTTTTGAAAGATATAAATGGAATGGTGAACGAGCGATTTTGAATAAAATTGTGTGGGATGAACGTCATTTGTACCATGTTCTTAACCCTTTCCTGCTTTTCAAAATTTTGGACTGGTCCAATTTGAAAGATGTTACAGGCGACAATGAAAAGCTGGTCCAATTTCAAACGAAATCGCCCTATGTGGTAAAATATTGTGAGGAAAGAAGAAATTGCTTTTTACCAGTATTTTTTTCACATTTTTTTCTTTAGTTTGAAATTACATGGAAGTAAAAACAGAGTCTATACAGAAAAGGGTTAATTGTAAGATGGTCCAATCTCTCGCTGGAACAGGAACAGAATAGATCATCAAACGTATTAGAGATCTTTATCAATAAATTTCAGCGAGTCGGTCGATTCTCAAAGTTTAAAGAAGATGTTAGATTAAAGACAATATAATTCCACTTTATTTACACACACACATATATATATACATATGTAATAAAGCCCTACACTTGAAATAAATTAAAAAACAAACAAACAGAAATTATGTCGAAGGTCTACGTCAAAGATGTACGTTGGCGCAAGTTAAAAGAAAATCGTTTCCCAACACGCTATTCATTTTACGTATCCAGCATTGAAAAATGATAAATATAAGTAGGTTAAAAGCCCGGGTCAAAGGCTGGTTCGAATACCAGAGGAACAAATCAGATTGCAGGCGAAGGACAGCCCCATTTTAACAATTATTTTGACCACATACTGTCCTAGACATAATAAATTAATCTAAAATTTCTGATGTAAGTCTATGGTGAAGGTCATATGACTAATATTACGCCAGATAAAAGATGTCGTTTCTCAGAACTTTATTTTAGATAATACCGCTCCGGGAATCGTACTTGATAGTAAGGGATTTGTCAAAGGTCACAGTCAGGTTTTAAGGCTGAGTACAATGCTAGATGAAAAACAAATCATCTGTAAATAATGAAGTTCTAGAATTAGTGATTCAAAATTTCACATTGTTGGTCAAAGGACAATCCCAAAGGTCGACAATGCAATATGAAAGAATTTAAAGCATAATACTTCTGCTGAGATAATCGATAACTTTCAGTCAGAAGGTAAATGGTCAAAAGCCAATGTCAAATTATGATCGCAACGCTGGTTTAAAGACATGCTCCATTAAAACTTTAATTACTTTGAATGTCGATAAAACTGTAAAATGAGCAAGTTGGGGAAATAACAAAGATAATTCTAAAAATTAAATGTCGTTCACATTCAGAGAATTAATTATGCAGAAATAATTTTCAACATTTCACTATTCGTCAAATGTTGTGCTGGTAAGCCCAACCAACAAAACATGTGTGGCTCGCGAAAACCTCTTTTTTTCGTCGAATATTAAAGAGAAACACTCACTTATAATTCTTGCAAAAATCATCAATAACCAAAGTCAAGTTGCAAAAAAGATTTTTTTTTATTTTGTTTTTCACTATGAGGATCATATTTGCTGATAAGACCGCACATAGCAATGATGCTTCTCAAAATTTCCCAAGTTGGTCCGAGAGTACTAAAGGGTCATTCCTGTATGATTCGGTTAAAATCAGCTCTACTGTTTAAAGGCATATCTGCACTCCGGGGAAGGAAAATCAGTTTAACCTTTTCCCGTTTTTCAAAATTTTAGACTGGTCCAATTTGAAAGAAATTGCAGACGACAATCAAAAGTGGGTGCAATTTGAAAAGTAACCAACCTATCGGTTTGAAAATATTGTGGAAAAAGAAGAAATTGCTTGTCACAAGCAATTTCTTCTTTTTCCACAATGTTTTCTCAAGTATAAAATCACAGGGACGTAAAAACAAGGGATTGTACAGGAAAGGGTTAAACAATCTACCATTTATTTGGTCACTGAAGCAAACAGGGGCTTTTTTAATATCATTATACAAAAGGAGGGTATAGGGAATGTTCTCTAGAAGGGTTATTTTGTGCTTTTTTTTTATCGATTTTAACTTGTGTTTGTTTACATTTTGAGATTGATACGACTGCACCAGATTCTTCACCGGAAATGTTCGTTAATCTTCGGCATTGACTGTTGTATGCACACGCGCTACTTACTATACTTTACGGACGGTTTCGTTAATCTCCATGGCCGAACAAGTTAATTGAATGACTAGCGAAACTTAAAACGTAATCACTGACGTCAGAGTTTAATGTAAACAAACCTTATATTGTGGTGGGTCACAATTTAAATTATCAAAACTTCTTTCTTGAATTTTAGGCTTACCGCGTAGAATAATTTTGATCTAATAATTTCAATCGTCATGTTTATGTATGCTTTTGGGCATGAAGTATGGTTTTCTTACCAATTTTGTTGTGTGTTTTGGGGGAAGATATGGCTTTAAGAGTAGAAGATCGATGAATATTTACGGACTTACGACAAGCTATGGCATAAGCTCCGTTAGAGTAAGGCAGATTTTTGTTTGTTTGTTTGTTTTTTTTTAGAACATTGAATCAGAAATTATTTCAGCTGGTTGATCAAATTATATATAAAAGTGTACCATAATGAGGTCACTTCACCTAAACGGCAAACATAGCAACTGTTATTATCTTTCTAGCTTTGCGGGCCACTTAAAAAAATCTTACTTTCCTTAAGAGAGAAATGAATTTACTAGAAAAGAAAGAACAGTAACTCTGACCACCAACTGCAATGGTGGCGTCCTGGCATTCATCACGTGAGAACTAGGTCTTTAAACCCATCTAAACCCGTCTAAATCCTGGTCATTAAAACGCTCTAGGCTTTGATCTCGTCTGCTCGATGAAACTTTAAGCGGTATTCTATTTCATTAATGTATCTATGTATAACTGATAGGTTTCTAGGGACCATAAATAATTCACTTTAATGTCAAGCAACCGGCCGACAGATATATAAGAAGTTCTAAATCAAACCGGAAGTCAGGTTAGATTGAATTCAGTTTATCTTCGAGTCCACTACAATAGGAAAAGTTCATCAAATGGTTAGCATCTGCAAATTTCGACCACTGCATTCCTCGTTATATAGTACAAATGAACCAATTGCTTCAGCTTACAGGGTCAAAATAGTTTGAGTCGCATTATTTTATTTTTAGCTATAAAGCCTACATATCGTCGTTGTCATTCTAAAACCTCGTAACTATAGCTTGAATCAAGCTGTAGTTACGATGTTTTAGAACGACAACGACGATTTGCAGATCAACTTAAAAATGACTTTAGATAATTAAAGAAAAAACTATATAGCTACTTCAAAGACCACTATTACAAATACTTGTGTTTCAGCATAACTATATATGCCCTGGCATAGATCGGTTTCATATTTATTTACCCTTGTCCGTCTCTCCGTCCGTCTACAGAACGGTGTTTGAGATGCAGTGTGACTGGGACTAAATAACTTTACCCTTTCTGTTCAACCCCTGGTTTTTACGTCCCCGGGATGTTAGAATTGAGAAAACATTGTAGAAAAAGAAGAAATTACTTGTAACAAGCAATTTCTTCTTTTTCTACAATATTTTCTACCCAACCGAATCGTTATTTTTCAAATTAAATCCACTTTAAATATTCGTATGAAAAACCTTTGTATTTTGGACAGGTCCAAATTTTTACAAAACAGGAAAGGGTTAAATTTTACACGAATTTTCTTCAGTGATTTTAAAGATACAGAGTTAATAGCTGATTGGTAGGTTACTGCAATCAAAGGTCAATTGTCCAATGTCAAATTAAATAATCCTCCCCCCCCTTTGAAATTTCCTCCAAAAAGTACCAACAACTATAATATTTCCCGTTACTTCGGGCGTTAAAATGATCTTATATGGTATGATGGCAGCTCTCATCCAAATGCCATTCAAACACAAATTTCAAGGTCATCTGGAAAGCTCAAACTTCGCAAAATACTTTGTCGGTGGCATTAGTGTTTCGCTGAGACTTATTAGATCGGTCGACTGCTTTTTGTTGTTGTCAGTTTTGTTGTTTGTTTGCTTTTTTTGTTTTTGTTTGTTTGTTTGTTTGATTAATACTTATGATCCATTTAAGCATTGAAATATTCTTACTGCGATTTACGTTTTCGTTTCAGAAAAAAAGAAAGAACAAGAGCACCGCCCACGGGTGCCAACGCTCGGCTGCAGGTGCTGGATAATGCAAAAGTTTTAAGTCAAAAAGGGGCATAACTCTTACAAAACGCTTTAGAGTTATCTCCCTGATAGTGTAGATAGCTCTTGTGATGGTCAATACACATGCCAAGTTTCATGAGGATATCTGTTATAAAAACAGAGATATTACCAAGGTTAAATATTGTCACGTCAACCCCAACGCCAAAGCCGACGCAACCACGACAAGGTGATCAAAATATCGCGGGTTTTCTCCGAAAACAGCCGAGCTAAAAATGGTGTCTGACTGCCTAAAAGATAAACCTTTAACAAAGCAGTTTGCGATGTTTTAGATGCTAACCAATGATACACCGCATAATCTAAGTACCATATAAATCACGACAAACTCTCATACTTTTGATAAAAATCGGAATCTGGTTTTATTACCCCTAGTGATATGATATTGATTTAAGTAAATTGAAGTTCTCTTTGACGCACCCCCTTCGTGGAAATTAATACATGGTTCGAAACCATACCACACAGAAATGCCTTGGTTATTTCTGAGTCAGGAAAAAAAGATCCTGCGAATCTTCGGATTGGCGAGTTGCGGCTCAATAGAAATAAATCTAAAAAATAGAGCAATAAAAATATACATTTTAAACTGTAAGTGAACTTTGAACTCCAAAATTGGTCTACATTTATGTGATTTTTTTTAATTACTTGGAGACTTACACGACGTAACTACGACTTATTCAAGCGTTAGTAACTACGTTTGGGTCGCCAAGGACCATTTTACTTATTGTTACATGCTACCGGTCAAACGTTTTGCAAAATAGCGCGATTAAATCTAAGCCTAACTTCCTGTCGGAGCTCAATGGGCGGGGCAAATGATTCGTCAATCACAAACAAAATCATTGTAAACTTGTCATGTTAATATCGCAGGTTTCGGCTGTAGTCAAGATCCAGGTCTTTGTCCCCTTGTTGATTCTTCTTTTCAAGGTGTAAACTCCCCTAAAGGCTAAACCGATTCCCACACAATCCCGCCTTTCTACGCTCCTCGGGGGAAAAAACAATGGGAAACATTGTGGAAAATAATGAAATTGATTGAAACAATCAACTTCTTCATTATCCATAATAATTTCTACCAAAGAATAAAAAGATTTCTGAAAGTTCATCAACAAAATATTGTTATCTACAGCTTCTTTGAATATGGAAAGGTTAAAATTTTTGTCGAAAATTGGTAAAAACAAACTTGACCTTGTTCAGTGCGTAACCAATAGATACGGACCCAAAGCTTTTTTATTCGATCAGCGAAATGTCTTGAAGCCCTGAGACAATTCTCAGGCTGCTTAGCGCCTGCATATGAGAAATGGATGGACATTTCACGCATGTGCTCACGTGTTGTTGTTGAAATATCTTGGGGGGGGATATTTTCATGGTGTATATGTACAGGTTATTTTGAAACTCTTCGGTATACATGTATATGCTTATATGCGAAATGGGGGCATTTTTCTTACGACATTACCCATGTGTTGGTAAAGCCCCCACCATCTTGTGTGTTCCAAAAATAATTATGATTTAGCGGCCCATTATCACGGCAAAGTATCATCAGAAAATTAAGTTTATCACCTGCTGGCCAATTATACAGCGATTCGTAATAAATACAATATTAGTCCCTGAAATACTGTCTGTTTGATTCGGTTTTTCATCGTCGAAAAAAAACTGTACTCGAAACCAATCTTTGACTGTGAAGCAAACGATTTAAGGTTTTGCAAACAATAAAAGACATTAAAGGTTGGGTGAAAATTGCTGTACTTATATAAATATCGTTAAAGAAACTCTCATTCCACGCCAGTCCTTCAAATACTTTTCTTGGAACTAAAATTGTTCGAGTTATTATATCATACATACTATTCAAAAGCACCATCCTGACTTGAATTTTTAAGCCTCGGGTATTGCATTGGTAGAGAAAGATAATGACGTAATTATTTTTTTTTTTTTTTTTTTTTCATCACGGCAACACATATTACATCGTTTGCCGAAACAAACGGTTATAGAACTGTCAATCAAACTGGGCTGTCTATTGAACCCATGTACGAATCGCATAAGTTTAGACTCGTCCAGAATCACAGAAGTTGCAGACGAAAATATCAAATTTATCTTTGTCTTAATCAGTAGAAACAGGGTTGAAAATAAAGAAATCACTTGTTAAAGTCTTCTTTTTCAGTTATTTCTCTTTACACGACGATTTTGTAATTCGTTTAAAACATTAGAGAATAGTGTCCCTAGAAGAGTGAGCGTAGTTCAAAGTTGAGTGGAAAGCCCTTTTGCACCAGTAACAGAGTTTCTAACTCCTTTCATCTATTTATCCTATCCACATAAATAATACGCAATCGGTTTGCCTTTGGCGCGTTGTTACATATACGTTTTCTGGGTCATCTGCATTCAGAGCCGCGGCCAAAGACAGTTGGTAGCGAGTCGGACTCCTAATTATGGGGGTCCATGGTTCGATCCTCGGTCGCGGCAAATATCCTTTAAGACATGTGTCTCCCATCTGTGGGTGGGTAATCGTAAATCTATGTAGAGGTGTTACTGGTGTGAGAAATACCAGGAGTTCATGGTTAGGTACTTCAGCAGCCGGGATATGACTGAAATACTGTTAAAAGTGGCGTTAAACTTCATTCAAACAAACAAACCGCATTCATAAAATGTGTATGTAAGTTATTATTTTTCTCTTTTTTATACTTTTAAAAAATCTAAGAAGTAATATTACTGTTATTTATGGTAAGACTAATGTACGTATGTTACAGACTAATTTGAACACCAGCCAAAAATAAAAAAGTAGTTATCTATTATGAATTATGGTAATGATGCAAAAAAACTCAGATATATATTTTCCTACTTAGAATGGTCGTGTTAACTTGGAATTGCTTTAGAATGATTTTGTAGAGTATTCGATTTTTACCAATCTATCATTGCGTCCAAAAGGATTTTCATTGTGAATGGACTGTATAACACCACTCATTCATTTCTATAGACTCATCTACTGGTCGTAAAGAGGTTAACATGTACAGTATTTTGGCGTATGTGGCAAAAGACAAATCAATTTATTTATTTAATTTTTTAAGCATTTTTAGAGTAGTTTTAAATTTTGTCACAGATATTCACGAAAATAAACAAATAACTATCTAGGGGTCTCACTGATGAACTTTTTGTAGAAAAAAGATTGGTAACTTTGCTCTCTCCAAAAGGCCTACTCGTGTCATATATGAACTTTTTGGAGAAGAAAACACGTTGACTTTATTCCTCCCCCCCCCCCCAAAAAAAAGGTCTATTGTTTCATTTATGAACTTTTTTGAGAAGGAAATTGTTAACTTTATTCACCAACAGTTAAAAATTCCTACCCATAAAAATTAATTTTGAAAATTGAGGTGTTTTAAAATGAGTATATTTTTTTCAGCCAATTTTCGGTTCTAGTTAATGGACACACATTTCACGTAACAAAGTGCAACTTTTCAGCGACATTTAAGGCGTTTATAAGTTGGGGCCATTGAATGTTATTCAAGGATTTTCATTTGCTTTGATTAAGATCGTCGATGTTTTATGAAAACCGGTCAGAAAGGAATTGTTTCGAGGATGCGTCTTGAAAACCAAGGTGAAAAATAATTATCGAATTTCCGACATTATTCTTCTCTTTTTCATTACCTTAGATACTAAAACATCATTAGTTACCGCGTTTCTAGGCAACGATAATTAAATAATAAGAAGTAATTACATTTTTATTTCCATTGAAGCCCTAAAACGGTATTCGAAATACACTATACGAACAGATCTCAATGCTATCTTTAATTGAAACTTACGACCCTGAAAAATTAACCGAAATTTATTGTCAAGACTTAATATTCTAGCGCTAATTCTACTCTTTTTCTAAATAAGGTTATTTTCATCAAACTAGGCTACACTAGTACCCCCTCTAATAAGACAAAGAGAGAGGGAGTCTGAGAGTGAGAAAGAAAGAAGGAAAGAAAGAAATACAACGAAAATTATAAATTAATTAAATAAATGTATTGTTGAACAGTTAAAGTAAACCTAATAGTAGTTAACGAATGGATAAATTAACATTACAAATAAAATTATCGAAAAAGTAGATAGGACAAAAAATTATAAAAAAAAAGTCTAAACCTCCAAACGCAACTTTCAACTAGCGTAACTCTCAACATTAAAAATGATGGTATATTTTGTAAGCTAGCAGAATGTGGCAACTTTATTATGTGTTGTTGTTGTTTTCATAATGAAGTAAAGTGTAGCTCAACGAGACTTATATCGGGCTTTACATTGCACTACCAGTAAAGCCAGCAATTTATACTTTTTGTCAGAGCTGTAAATGATCAGTCGCTGTCCCAGCCCACTTCCTCCTTTAAACCACACCCACTGACTCCGACAGTAAGTCCCGCTTCGATTTTAAACGGCTTAATTTTGCAATATTTATGGCCAGTAGCATCTAGCAAAAAAGTAGTAGTTACGACGTTTAGGCCGCCAAACCATCTAAAAAGGTAAGCAAAAATGATGGCCAATGTTGGAGTTCAAAACTGATTTCTAATCTAAATGAATGATTTCATTGGTAGACTGGAAATTTGATTTACAGCCGCGATCGGTCAATTTCAATACGAATATTGGTTGAGGGACAAGGTAATATATCGGTGATGTGGAAAATGAGTAACCTGAAGCCTTTCAAATAGCCAGTATATTAGCTGTTAGTTTATGTCCATTTTACTGATTTATTATTTCTATTTTAATGCCAAAATGATGTTGGAGACTCTCGTATACTAGCCATAACTATCAGCGTTTATTTTCAATAAAACGTCTTCCTTGAAGAGCGAATAGCTAACTTGACAATTATTAGGCTATCCGAAAATCATAAGACATCGAGAGCT
The DNA here is from genome assembly GCA_946902895.1 of Fragum fragum. Classification (NCBI taxonomy): domain Eukaryota; kingdom Metazoa; phylum Mollusca; class Bivalvia; order Cardiida; family Cardiidae; genus Fragum; species Fragum fragum. Next base: position 40,423,572 of record OX336372.1, read on the forward strand.
TTATTTCTGAAATGCGTTTATTCAAAATTTCAAAATAGATGCTTAATCTGTCAGAAATTTTAGTTGTGTATAACTTATCCAGGGGGTTTTGTAAAGGGTATCAAAAACCATAAGACATGGAGAGCTTTATTTCTGAAATAGGTTATTTCTGTGCATGATATTCAAAATTTCAAATTAAAGCTTAATCTGTCAGAAATTTCAGTTGTGTATAACTTATCCAGGGTTTTTGAAAATGAATGCAACCAATCTAAAAGATGATCAGACATTGTAAAAGGTAAATATTACAGACGTCAACTTTATCTAAGACACATACATTCACACAAACACACTTGAATAACAATGAAAATTAAAAATTTAGCAATATTTAGAAGTACCATGTCAAAGATTTTTTTTAAATATAACCACATTAACAGTGTCAGCTTCTATTAGTTCCTAAAGTTGAACATCGCCGTGAGTGAATATGTACCATAGGACATTTGATATTATTCAGTCTTTACTGCTGAATTACAGGGGGATAATCTCGACTTCCGTCAGAGGGCATTCTCTACCATATATTCCTGGTCTTGACAGTTCCAACAGTTTTTGTGTGTAAAGGGCAGATACGTAGCAATCAGGACATCAACACATTATATTTGAAACTTCGCTGATCGTCTTAAGAAACTTTAAGGCAATGACTATTCATAAAATGTATAAAGAAGACTCTGATCAGACTGTGTGAATACACGGGCGGAACTGAGTCTTTACGTTGCGCACATATGTAATCAATGGAAATGCCACGCACAGTCTCAAAAACTAGTTTGTAGCCTAGTTTAATAAAACTACATGTAGGCTTTACATACAAATACACGCACGCACACACGCACACACGCACACACACACATATGTATATAAAATCATGTGTATAAAGGATTGGATAAAAGGTAAAGCCACGGGGATGGCATTGGAAGAAGCGTGTAGCTAAAACACTCTCTTACACTGCTGGTTTATTTTCTTCTTTTTCTGCTAAAATAATGTTTCGTGTTAACTCTAAAATTTCATCTGCAGCTTTACGTCTATCAACAACATTTAGGTGAAGAAGAACCTTTTTACAGAAAAATAAGGAATAAATATACAGGTCTTTGATATTTGTTACTTCTCCGGTAAACCAAAAAAAGATAAAACTTTAAGAAAAAAGATTTGAAATTTAGTGGCAAGTATAAACTAAAGTACTGAATGAAAAAGTGAAAAAAAATCAATACATGCTCATCAAGGGATGTTATATCCTAATCTTTTGACTATTTTAAGATGTAATATACCGGCTTTGTGGATCTTACAAAGACTAGAATGTTTAGACTTTGTGTTTTTAGAAGAAAGAACCCGACAGAAATGACCAAGACTAGGATTTCTTTAATCGAAAAAATGAACATTTCTTAACAGTCGCAAAACTTAAGCTGACACATTTCTTTCTATACCATCACTGTGGCGGATATTAAAACAAAGTATGCAGTGAAAAGCCTCCATTAGTGTAACCCGTCCGTTCATCTATCCCTCGTTAGCAATGTTTTAGAAAGTGGTGTGACAAATGAGGATAAAAGTTTCATCTATGGCATCCAATAAGTATATCTTTTGTGATTCTAATGCTTCCCTCTTTTTTCGGGTCGTGTTAGAATAGGGCCTTCATATAAAATTGTCTTTTTTTATTTATTTTAAAATTGTAACTACACACATGATTTGGTGATATTCTATGTTGTTATATTATTTGTCAAAGACAATAATCGAATCTTTGTTTCCTTAAATCAAATTCTTATGAAATGTAAATGGTTACTTTACAAATTATAAGATCAAAGTTGGTTTGTAACTCAATTGGCACTCGAGCGTCCGTTACAAACGCAATTTACAGGTCGGTAAAAGTCAAGAATCGTCAACAAAATGAAACATTTTCATTAAATAGAGAAAAAAGATGAAACAAAGCAAACAGAAACAAAATCATTTCATAAGATATGATTCTAACTATGTTGCTTTGAAGGTTCGTTGTTTTATCAGTTAATCCATTTTCACACACTCCCAATTCTTCATGCCCCTTAAGAAAAAAAAATGAAAACTATTGTGGACAAGCAATTTTTTTATTGTCCACAATGTTTTCTACCCCCAAAAGACAAAGATTTTTTAAATTCCATTTTCTTAGCATTGTCGTCTGCAACTTCTCTCAATTTGGACTCGTCTAAAATTGTGTCGTTTGGTAATGAGTTAAAGTCATCAAAGTGTAATTTCTTGTCATATTGTCGACGACAACCCGGGTATAATTTTAGCCCACTTCCATACCAGGTGTAGATGTGATGAGGCGATATTGTAGGGTAAATGTGATTTAAAAAAAAATGTGAAAAAATTAGAAAACATTATGAGGAAATGATTAAATGTTGGTTTTAAGAAATTACTATGCTCCTCTACTCATAATATTGTCTTTACAATAAGAAAAAGAAGTCGAACAAAAAGTCGGGATTGTACGGTAAATGGTTTTAGTGTAATAAAAAAGCATGAAAAGTTACGTGTTTTAATTATGACTATCTGGGAGGAACACGCGATTTAGCAAAATACTGGCTAGAATTGTTATGAAATTGTTATCTACATTTTTTCATATTTTTTCCATTTAATATATTAAGTGTTCTACTGAGAACACGTTACTGTATATTCTCCGTTCTCTCCAGATTTTATACGTTCAGTTTTGTTAAACGGAACATAAATATGGGAGTAAAAAGTTGTAAAATCGGCACAAAACAAAGTTTAAAGGGACAATAATTTTCGTATTTAATGTGGAATTTATCTGTGTTTGAGTGCGAGTGTATGGCCACTTTATGTACAATTTTATGTGGGTCGGTTATTTGACTATGTAGTAAAACGCCACAAAAGTTACACAAATATAATTTGTTGATAGCTCTACGCTTATCTGTCTGGCATTTTTTGTTGCTTTCAACGTTATTTTCGTGTTTTGAGAAAATGCTCATTTAATACACTGTGTAGATGAATTATTCTTTCACGGCATCAGACAAAAGAATATCTGCTTGACATTTCCAACAAATTTACTTGTACTCAACTGTACTAAACGCTAAATAAGACTCCGATCAGACTGTGCATCCTCACAGTCTGTTCAGAGTCACACTATGCGCGCTATAGATATCTACTGACGAAATTGCCTTATTTTTAAGTTGATCATCAAAAATCATATGTCTGAAACTGCAGGATATACTATCGATAGGCTGAATTTCAAGTCAATTATTCAACCATTTTTTTTTCAAACGAAAAACTGAAAAACTTAGAAATTTTCTATCTTTGATTTTTCATTTTTATTTTAGGGAAGGAATCAATCTTAGGTGCATGGCTTTTAGATAGATACTGATTGGACATTTTAGTTTATCAGCGAATATTTTATATCTGTATTACTGACAGCCGTCACTGTCCAGGTTGCCAAATGTCTGAAATTATTAGAAATACCATAACTCAGTTTCCGTAAAAAAAGTACCATTCTTTTTGTAAACGTTTTACATCGTGGTTATTAATACAGTCACACTTCCTTGTTTTGGAAATCCGCTCTTATTCGTTTATTTTTTGATGATCAGTTAGTTAATCAGAGAATCTTATAAATCTGTGTCACTGTAAAGGCGGACAAATGTCTGAAACTATTAGCAAGGCTTAATTTTAAGTAAAAGCAGAACCCTGCTTTTTACCTTCAAATTGGGCATCATATATCGTGGATGTTCAAAATAACCATACTTTTTTTGTTGTTTTGGAATATCCGCTTATTTATACTGTGTTTTTCTTTCTTTCTCATACTATCAATAGTATTATTCCATTTCAGATTCTTCACGTACCATACATTTAACCTATTTCCACACAATCCCGAAAAAAAGGTTTGGAAAAACAATATGTATAATAAATAAATTGCTTGTTACAAGCATATTTTTATTATCCATAAAGTTTTCCACCCAAAGAGACAAATGTTTTTAAAATCTCATCAGTTAAAAATTTAAAATTGTCGTCTGCAACTTCTTTTGGACCAGTCTAGAATTTTGTCGTTTGGAAATGGGTTGAAAAAACGTTCTTAACCAACAATTTTACTGTTTTGTTTTATGTGCTTTGTGTGTGCGTGTGTTTTGATGTTGTTGTTTTGTTTGGGGTTTTTTAATGTTCATTATTTGAAATTTGTTCCGTATGTGATATTATGTAATTTTTGAGTTTGAGTTTTAGTAAAATAAATAAACATCGAATTATTATTTTAGGGTAAGAATTTAAACCAATATGCGTGCTATAAATTGTTTTTATATTTCCTGAACTAAAAATGTTTAAACATTCGAAAGTATCGGTAATGCAATATTTAACAAATCCACTCGATTTTCTTGGCGTAGTTAGAACTTTTTTTTACAGATACTTGAATTTTTTCTCGGTAGAAAATGGTAATTTTGCTGAAAAAGCAAAAGGAGTCATTGCGTGGGAATGGGAGTAGGAAATTCAAAATATGCTAAACAATGATTTATTGAAGAACCTACATATTTAATCAAAAATAACTAATCAATAAAAAATGCAAGAAAAAAATAAAGTTGAAGCGATTTATATGGAAACATGGATGGATGAGACGAATTTGTGTGTTGCTTTGACCACACTACTTGGTACATGTACATGGTCATTTATTTTCTTTGATTTTAATTTCACGAATTTAACGCTTTACTCTATTTGTTGTTGTTGTTGTTGCTGTTTTGTTTGATTTGTTTGGGTTTTTTTTTTGTTTGTTTGTTTTTTTGTTGTTGGTTTTTTTTTGGGGGGGGGGGTCGGAGGGGTAGCAGATGACCTCATGAACTAAAAGCCATTCAAAAAGTAGCCACCTATATGATAGAAAAATGATGCGGAAAAAGAAGAAATTTATTCTTTTTCCACAATGATTTCTCTAGTATAATATCAATGGAACGTAAAAATCATAAATTGTACGGGAAAGAGTTAAACGTGCAATTTCATTAGTATATTAAGAAAAAAAATCATCGGTTTGATTTATTCCTTTTTTTATATTTCTACTTGTTTTACTTAAAGTACAAATAGATAGAAGAAAGACGCGTTTTTTGTGTGTGTGTGTGTGTGTTTTTTTGTTTTTTTTTTTGTTTTTGTTTTTTGTGAAAATAGAAAACGATTGTCAAGATAATTCTTTAGAAATGCTGGAAAAATCTAGGGTATGGAAATTCATATCTTATTTGGTATCAAATTCAGTCTATGGTTGTAATTTAATGGCGTATCTAATTCACAAATAGAAAATAAATAAATACATGTTTTCAACTTGTACTATTTCGAATCTTATATGTGCGTGTGTCTGTGTGTGTGTGTGTGTGTGTGTGTTAAAATTTATGAAAGGCACGTTTACTGTGTTATTAATAATATATCAATACATGTTTTCAATTTGAACCACTCTTGAATTATGTCACTTAAACCTATACAAAATTAAAAAGAAATTGACTTGCCTAAATTGAAAGAATTTACAGACGAAAGCCCATTGTGCAATTAATTTAGAAGCAAAAGCTGTCATGTTAGGTAGGAAACATTGTGATGAAATGATGTTATTCCTGTTAGAAGCAATTTCAAGCAGATTCAAGCTGTAGTTACGGACGTTGTTATTGTCGCCGACCGACGATATATAGTAAGGTAAATTGACAATTCAACAATCTAAAAGACAAAACAAGACAAGAAAAACCTTGTTCTGCATGTTCGTTTCTTGCTGTCTGACTAGGTTCAATAATTGAGCACTTCCGTGACGGTCCCTCTTTGCGACACGGGTCACCAATCTTAATCTTCGATAAAAATCATGTTTAAGAAAGTTCGATTTCACAACATTCTTTAGAAAAGCAGGTAACGTGAGGTGGCATTCTTATTGTTTTGTTCGCCCTTTTTCCATCCATTGATCAAAGCCTGGAAAAAACATAAAATGTTCTCTAGGCCATTTATTATTCAATTGTAATTACGCCCAACGGACTATTTCTCGTACTCGAACAGCGCGAGAATTCCAGGATGGGGCTGTAACTTGGTTAATTATGCCGTTTCAGAAGACAACAGAAGGTTACTACGCGAGGTACCGCCCCTTTCATCGATAACATCCGGAGTGTGAACTAGAGTATTTGTTATGGAGTGAAACACTTTTCAGTCTCGACGAAACTAAACGTTTATCATCTTCCAAGCTACAGTCGGAGAGATTTATATTTTACAAATTTGCCTTCTTTTAATTAGTAAGAGTATTTTTATTGGTTCTAAATCTTTATAATCTTTGCAGAAGACAATGAAAGGCAGACACACAGACAGGGTCAAAGAGAGAGAGAATTGTTGTTGTAAAATTTCGTAATATTTGTTGTTATTTTGCTTTCTTGATAATTGTTTTAAACCCATCCTATTATTTCTAGTTTCAAGAGTTTTTCCCTGTCATCAAAAAATTTAAGTTTTATCCTCGCCTTTGAAAGCATTATAAGACAAATACTATTGTGGTTTCTACTATTTCTGGTATATTTCTGATAAATGAACTTTAGCTCATTTTGTTAGTTGCTGGTCGCTTTTTTCATGAATCTAAACTTTAATGATTTAATGCTTTCGTCTTGAATCAAAATGGAAATATTCTGCTATGCCCAGCTTGTAACTAATAAATTAATATGAAAATACAACGAAAAGGGCGAAATCTTATCGCAAACGTGTTATGAAAGTATAAAAAAAATCCATGCAATAAAAGGAAAGCTAAATTTCTCACTGGCACATTGGTATGAAGCCCGAGAAAATCGAAATTCGTCTTATGGATTGTCTTTGCTTTGATCGTCGATATCTCCATGGTTAAGATTAAAGTGGGTTAAAGTGAAACAAGGTGTCTGAAATATATCACTAGCTGAGGGTGAAAATTTATTTTGAAAATTTATTTAGAAACAACTCGTGGTTGAAAGAGATAAGCAGGAGGCTAAGACTTAGATCAGACTGTACTTATGTGCAGGCTGATCTTAGTCTATTACTATTGCCAAAACTGGAATATTTCTGGTTCAGAATGACGAGGGTTAACAATTCAGTGACAATCCAGATTTCCCTAAGCTGACGTTGTATTTCTATTTAAAAGGAGTTTTGTTGCTGTTCTGTTTTTTTTTTTTTTTTTTTTTTTTTTTTTGTTGTTGTTGTTGTTGTTGTTGTTGTTTTTAAAGTGTTAGTTAAACAGATGAGAGGAATGAGATATTTATTTTTGTATAAGTGTCGAATTAATAATTCACGGTCATTAAAACTTACCATGTCTACAATGTTTTTTTTTTTTTTTTTTTTTTCAAGTTAATTATGGGACACTGTGAAAAAAAAAATGTTTGTTATTAAACGAAAAGTCGGACGCCGAACTGATGGTAAATCTCGTGACAAGTTTAACGGCCGATCCACTTTTAATCTTAACGGAAGCTTTTGAATACCTACATTTGAAGAGCATATGTGCAATAGAATACAACCCTATAATTCTAACTAGCATGGTTATGTACCGACTGTCTGTGATTAATATGTCTTTAATTGTATGTATATATTTGAGAATAAACTAAAATAGATAAAAAGACACGTGTAAAACAAATGACCATCTCTTTGAAATAAAGGTCTCAAAGTTGCTCATTTCCATGAAAGGTTAAATTACTTATTAGCAAAACTAGTTGATGTATTATCAAAAAATTATTATTATAATTATAATTATCATTATCATCATTATTATCACTTTTAACATAGTTGCTTCGATTTCTGTGAGTGCACAAGGATAACGACGGTTATAAACCTAAATCGACTTATTTTGGAGTCATTCACTTCTGGTCTGAATGTATGATTTAATTGTTGTTGCTTTATTATTATTATTATTATTATTATTATCATTTTTGTCCATAAGCATTATGCGCTATTTTCAGTTTATTTAAATTTATGATTTAAAAAGATTTCGATGCAGTTCATTTCTAAGCAGATGTTGCTATAATTTTTTCTACCATTTTTTTTTTTTCATATTTTCCCCACCCTACATCTTTGGATATGGTACGGAAATGAGACAAAGTTATCCTCTCCTTTATCATACAGTGTTTAAAAAAGGCGACAAAAATGGACAGGGGCGCTTGTACAAAAATAATCGAAGATGAACAGAGCAGAATTTGTTCCAAACTATACTTGGCGTTAATGACATGTTGTGGAGATATGTGTATTATTTTAACCGATTATCAGACAGCAAAACTTTAAACTGGTCAAAGATGAAAGCAGTTGCAGACATCTATTTAAAATTTGTGAATTTTAAGATTTTTCAACTTTATGTGTAGAAAAAATTGTGGAAATATTGGGAAAACATTTCTTCATTTTCCACAATGTTTTCCAAATTGTTTTCCTTCAGGGCGTCCAAAAGCGTCATTGTGTGGGAATGGGTTGAGATAGTTTCGACTTGTATCAAAATCCCTGACTTCTTTTTAATGTGACAGAAAATTTCTTTCGTTTCAAGAATTTGTCAATCCTATCGATTTTTTCCTTTCCTAAAGTAAAAAAAATGTAATAAAACTTTCTGAATTTAAAATATTCAAATGTATTCCTTTTACCCATTCCCTCCTTTTTACGCCTGTTAAGATATATATTTATAGAAAAATGATGTGGAAAAAGAAGAAATTGTTTTTAATAAGCAATTTCTTCTTTTCCCACAATGTTTTTCTATCCTAAAGGATGGAGATTCCCACCATTTTTTCAGATAAAATTTGTCGTCTGCTACGTCATAGATTTTGGACGAGTCTATATTTTGTCTGGTGGTGGGTTGAGAAGGGATAATAAAAGCCAGGTGTGACTTTGTGAGTCTTTGATCACTAAAACGTTTGATAACAAAATTATTTTATTGTTCAAGTAAGATCATGTTAGTAACCGTTGGAAGGTGAAATTTTACAATGAATACGTTTTTGATTTTATAAATAACACACCTGATAATCTAAAAAATCTCTTCATTTTCGACCTCTAAACTCCCCCTACATTTATAAGCCAGAGAAAGCTATTTTACCCCGTCCTTTAACATTCTAATAATATTTGCTCCCCTCGAGAGAATATTTGCGAAAACAGTGAGAAATTAAAGAAACTGCTCGTGACAAGAAATTTCTTTATTTCTCATAATGTTTTAAATGTCTTCAGAAAGAAAAAAAATATATATATATTTTTTTTAAATTCCATCAACTAAAATTTGTGCAACATATTTGAAATTGAACAGGTCTAAAATTTGCGTCGTCTAGCAATGGGTTTAAACATGCAAAAGGCGCACTTTGAAAGAAAATTGCTCTATATAAATCGGTTAGTATGTACTAGATAATAATTAAAAAAATGAAGAATGTTTTTTTTTCTTATTTTGTTTTGTTTTTATTGCGCTATGGACCAAAAAACGTAATCGCTTTATATCAATACCTACCGCGGATTATTCAATAGTGATATCAATTATTTAAGGTTCAAACTACATTGAAAACAAAATATTATCTTCGTTTCTTACATTATAATGCAACCAAGCCAAACAAAACAAAAAAAAACAAAATGTTTTACCAGTTTTTAATAAAATGTTATAGATCTACTTTGTGCGAAAGCAAAATAGTTGCGTTCTCAAAAATTTGTTTAAGTACGAAAAGAAAATTCTAGCTGGTCAAAACGCTTGAATATTGATATACGAAACTAAAATTACATTATTTCTTATAACGTACAAAGCAAAAATACTTATAGAATAAATGCATAACACACAGACAAAATACACGACAAAACCAGCATGTATATGACGGTGACTTAAACGAGAATTGTAAGAAGACGTCAGTTGTAAAGCAGAAAAACGTCTCGCTGAGAAGCAACAACAAGGATTACAGAAAGATAAATTTCAGACAATTTCCCTGGGGTACTGTTACCTTGAAATGGTAAAAAATGGTCGGTAAATAATAATTTAATATTATGATGTATTTGTAATCGAAGAACTTGTATTAGAATCTCCCCGCGTAGGAAAATATCATCGTTGGGCGTGCAAAATGACGTAATTACAGCTTTATCCAAACTGTAGTTACGACATTTTGCACGCCCGACGACGACATTTTTTTTCTGGGAAAAAATGTTGACTGAAATATCAGAGGTTTTTTTCAAGACTTGAATCAAATTCAATCTTTTTGTAGCAAAAAAAAAATGATATACGATATTATTGCATTCAGTGCACGAAGACAATGTTTCCAGAATACATAGTTTAGGTCTGTAGTGTGATCTTTGTACGTTACAAAAAACACTTCGAATTGTAATTGTAAGGGATTTTTTTCTACCGAGTTGCATCAAATTGATTGATTGAATGGGGTTTAATACCGCTTTTAACAGTATTTCAGTCATATCGCGGCGGCTGGAGCACCTAGCAATGAATTCCTGGTATTTCTCACACCAGTACTACCACTACATCCTTTCTTAGCCTCCAGCTGCTATCCCACCTAGGTTTACGATTATCGACCCATTGGTGAGAAACAAATGTCGGAAAGGATATGTGCCGCCGCCGGGGATCGAACCCATGACATCCCATGATTGAAGATTAGGATTTCTGACGCGCTACCGACTGCGCTATGACGGCGACCCGAGTTGCATCAGACAGACAGAATTTTATTCAGATCATTTATAGGCATATGAAAGATGTATATTTTTGGAGGTCTCTCTGCGTATATGGAAAAACTTACAAAGCGGAAAAATCACAATATGATTATGAGATATGATTTTTGAAAATTATTATCATATCTTTGTTTGGAAGTTGGCACCATTATGATACTGTGTTACCGATTTCCTGAAACAAGAAGTGAGGAAAAAATAATAAATATACTATAAACAACTATTTCGTAAAGATATTGAATCGAAAATGAGTATTTTGAGCATGTGAGTTTATAATTGATAAGCAATTCACAAAACTTAGCAAGACTTTATATATATACCTGTTGGGAACGAAATGTTCTTAGATATGCAAATGATTTATTTCAAAAGTGAAAGCATCAACGTTATAAGTATGTGTGTTAGACAACGGAATCTCACCCATGAATTTAATGACAAAGATTCTTTTAAAATAAAATTCGAGTTGCCAAAGATACTCCCCTTCAAAATCCCTAATCCGATATGAATGCAAGAACATTAATACTTTCGATCAATTAAACAAACAAATGACTCTTTGTAAAATGTTAACATCATAGAGAACTCTGTCAGGGCAAAGTGCACCCTTTATCCTAAAAGGGGAGAGCTTAACTTGAGAATGGCCCAACCAATTACATATACGGACCATAGCACATGTTTGTTGACCCAGGGGTGTATGGTTAAAATTGAAACGTGAACAGTAGACAAAGGCAGGTATGTCTTCATCTTGGAAACTTTTGTTGCCACTTATATCGTCGTTGTCATTCTAAATCCTCGTAACTACAGCTTGAAACAACAACGACGACGATGACGACGATATACATGTATTGGAAATTTTCAGAAAGGTTTTAAACATTCCATTCTTGAATTCCCCTGACAAAAGACAAAGTGAACAGGAACCAGCATCATGTAAGTATTTAAAAGAGTGTAATTCCTATTAAACTACATGAAAGATTTCAACTAAAAATGCCCTATAGCAATGCCCTATGGTGATAGAAGTAGTTGTTAACTTGTTTGAACATTGGCATGGCAATCGAAGAAAGAAAATGCTAGCTACTAATGAGTATTTCCTTTAAAAGACTCTGAGATACATATGGATACATAAAAGATATAAACTGCCACGTAGAAAGCTAAGGCCAGACTTCTCATATAGATGCATCATATTGTACACATGAAAAAGAAACACGGGTTCTACGTATGGGTCCTCAAATCCACATCATCCATTCCGAGCTCTCAAACAAAAAAAAAAAACAAAAAAAAATCGCGATGATTGTACAAATGCCCCTTTTATTATGACTGGATATCTTCTGGTTTAGCTCCATCATTCTTTAAGAGTAACTTGACGTTGTCAAGATCTAACCAGAACGTTGTCATAAAACCGGAAACAAGGATTAAAAGCACCCAATTCATCTAAACGCATGCATCACTAGATAAAAGCGTTGTAAAATCATTGTCACCTATCTATCAAGAGCTTACAAGATAAAAGCATTGTTGAGGACAATAGCGGGACTTAACAAATGACCATTCAGAACCAAATCAAGTACTCTTATACAAGGTCCATTTGACATCAATGCAAAGAATTGTCACTACATTGGGATATATTTGTAAGAACGTCTCTACAAATCGATGTGGTTACTCCCTACCTTTAGCTGACCGAGTCATGTTATTTCCACCTCAATTTTAGATCTACAACCATTTTCTGATTTGATGAAGCAATCTTTTGAGGGTCTCTTTAAAAAAGCTTTCATGTGATCTTCCTTCCATGCGCTAATATGTCGCGTCCTCCATATTATATAGAAAAACATGAACAGTCTTATGACCAGGGTATTTGCTTTAAAAATAATAGATCTCTTTTAAAAGGTTATATAAAACTTCGAACTAGATAACTGGGTAATTCATGGAGGCATTCTTAACAAAGAATGCCATTTATTACATATTGCAAAATGTAGTATTTAAAATATCGCAAGGTAAATCGGTGGTGTTTAGGACAAATAAATGTTTAAATAATGAAAATATAATTTCTGGCCAATCACATATTTATATTAAGGTAAGGTCTCAAAGTACCGTATTTCATTTCTATTGCGAAGAAGTCTTTCAGCTTAGAGTCGCTCTCGAAACCTTAACCAAGAAGTTATCATGTCGTATGAGAGAAAGGCAATAGCTTCAAAACCACTGCTATTCAATTTTATAGCTGGATAGACTGGGAATCGCTTTCAAGTATCTGGTCAGTCAACATCTCCAGGTGTCTGTGGTGCTCGAATTCATGACCCCAGGTCACTAGTCAAGCACCTTAAATACTCGGCAATCGAGGTAGTTAACTGAAATCGACAAAATTGCTGTTTGAAAGGGTTTCTCCTGAGCGTTATGTAGTTTAACCCCATACCACTACATAACGCCTTTTGACGCCCCAGTTAAATAGTTGAGACGAAAAATTTGTGGGAAAAGACGAAATGGTTTGTCACAAGCCATTTCTCCTTTTTCCACAATGATTTCTACCATAATCAGATATTATTTTCAAAATTACACACACTTTGAAATAACGTATCCAACTTCTTTTGATATGGACCAGTCCAAAGTTTTGTTGTCTGGTAATGGGTTAGGTTATATAGTTTTTAATGTGTGTTTCAAAGTAATGGAAATAAAACCTTTAAAAGAATAACGCGGACTAAAAATGATCATGTTAAGAGATGAAGAGAATATTATTTGTTTTCATGGAGGTATGAACCGAAAAACCTAATCACACTGTATGAATACGCGAAGCGGATTCATACATTGTGTGATTAGGTTTTTCGGTTCATACCTCCATGAAAACAAAAAATATTCTCTTCATTTCTTATAATGTAATAGCATCGAGCGAAAAAAAACAAAAGTTTTACAAATTTTGATACCTTTCTGTATGGGACTATTTTGTGTGGAAGCATTTTTTCTGTTCCTGGAGTTATGAATAAAGTTTTTAAGAATTTTGTGCGTGATCAAAATTCTATTCCTGGAGCTATGAATAAATTTTTCGACCAATCAGAACGCATCGCTTTTGATAGACGAAACTGAAAATTAAATTATATAAAAATAAACTCTGTTATTGTTTCATCCCTATTTTTAGGGCAAGTCAGTTTCGACCTATGAGGCACTTTGTATTAATGCGCGCAGTACTTCCAGAATGCTTTCTGTTTGTTGCCGGGTGCTAGGCAGAGATGTTCATACGGTAACCATATGTTGAACTAGCTGGCGGCTCCTCAACCGATGCGTTAGTTCAATCACAGTGAGCCGGATTCCAAAGGGATTCAAACCTTCCACCTCTAGCTATCAAAGCTAACGTTCTGATCACTCAAACATGAAAGCATTATTGTGTCGTGGTGAACGATGAATTACCTCTTCTCTAATAAGTGAAGAGTGATTAAGAAAAAAATTCTATTGCATTCTTATTAACCAACTACCAGATGATAAATTTAACGTATTTTCAGATGAAAGCATTTAGCTGATAAAGCATTAAAAAGTATTTTACCGCTTGGGTAAGAAAACATTGTGGGAAATGACGAAAATGGGTTACATAACAATTTTTACGCCAGGGTAGGAAAGGCGGGGGTGAGTGAGCATTAGTTGACAGATTGTCGTTGGCAAAAAATCGATCGACAAATCAAATCAATCATTTGGACAGGAAGTGAACCTTTAACTCCTACATTTGTATCCAGCATTTTTGCTGTTTTGGTGACTTCAAAGCCGTAGCACAGCTTATTCAAACTGTAGTTGTGACGTTTATGTTTCCAACCAATTACTTAATTCTTCTTCGCGAAACTGATTACATTTTCAGTAATAACGTCACTGGCTATTTAACACATTCCCACACGAGCACTCCTTTTTACGCCCCTCAAGAAATAAGCTTTGGAAAACATTGTTGAAAATGAAGAAATTGCTTGTATCAAGCAATTTCTTTATTTTCCACTATGTTTTTTATCCAAAAAGACGAAAAAAATTAAAATTCCATCAACTTTAAATTGTCGTCTGCAGCTCCTTTCTATTTGGACCAGTCTAAAATTTTAATGTGTGGGAAGGGGTTAAGTCAATGTTCCTATCGGAGATCGGTTGATCCTCAATCCTCCAATTCAAGGTTGTTTAGATCCTTCTGTTTTATCAGAAAAAAAAATACAAATCATTTTCAAACTTGGGTATATATTTCAGTTGTAAAAAACGACTTCCAGAGAAGGGTTCTAATCAAAATTAATGTGAAAATAGGAAGGTTTGAGGTGCGAACCCTACACCTGTCCTGTCCTAGCTTTATTGGGTACTGACTTTTATGTGTGATCATATCAATATGTTTAAAAACGCTTGATTATCGTTTGTGTAATTATATTTACATTCCGGTGGAAATCTACCACGCCGTACCCGGACCCATAACAACATTTTAGTGTTCTTTTCTTACAAGTGTCTTTAAAAATGGTATTAACTTTGTAAATGAAACACGAATTCTTTCCAAACAAAACATGTTCGAAGAGAAGAACTGTGTGTCAAAGGTTGGAAGAACGCAAAGGCGTACACTACACTTTCTTAATATGTTACTCCGTCAACTAAAATGGGTTTGTTCTATAGAATATTTTATGTTGATGTATACTAAAAATTGCTTAATATAATTTGTCACAAAATGGAAAGAGTCACTGGGCTCATAATATTTTATAGCCAACATAAAAAGACAACAAAGTTTTCGAATCTTTCGTCCCAAAATCTTTGTGTTTTTAGGGTCCGGGGTCTCCTGAGCTAGTTGTTGACATCGGTTGATAATCATTTCCATCATAGCCTAAGCGGAGAGATCGACTTTTCAGGCTGTTTTCTAATCAAATTCTAAACCATTCCCACAAAATGATTATTTTTGATTCCCCCAGGAAAACAACTTCACAGCAATTTATACATTATAAACAATGTTTTATACACAAAAAGTAAACGGAATCCAACATTTCATTAACTAAAATTTGTCGTCTGCAACATCTTTGAATTTCCTCCAGTCTAAACTTTTGTCGTCTGGTAATGGGTTTAACGATAGAATTTTTAGGTTTTCTCTCTCTCCCGCTCTCTCAGTACACAGTAAGTAACGCAATACTGATTTTTGCCCAATAAAGATATACCCATTCTCACACAAGCCCATCTTTTTACGCCCCTCAAGAAAGAAAGAGTTTTGGAAAACGTTGAGGAATTAAGGAAATTACTTGTATCAAGCAATTTTTCCATCATCCACAATGTTTACTATCCAAAAAGGCAAAAAAAAAAAAAAATCAAAATTGTCATCTGCAGCTTCTTTCAAATTGGACCAGTGTAAATTTTTGTTGTGTGAGAATGTGTTAAAACTGCTGATGATTGACTCATTTGATAGGTCGAGTTATTTTAATTAACCTTTTCCTGTTTCTCGACATTTTAGACTGGCCCAATTTGAAACATGTTACAGACTACAATGAAAAGTGAGTGCAATCTGAAACTAAACCCTTGTATGTGGTAGCAAATATTGTGATAAAAGAAGAAATTGCTTGTATCAAGCAATTTCTTCTTTTATCACAATATTTTCTAAAGTATAAAATTTCATGGACGTAAAAACCAGTGATTATACAGGAAAGAGTTAACAGATGCGATCCGTCTATATAATCTGTTCTTCTATACCGAATATAGTCGAACAAAGTATAAGTAAATATATCTGTAATTCAGTTTCGTCATAAAATCGATCGTATTTTCTAAGTTTTCAATAAATATTCCTTTTTCAAAAAAAAAAAATTCGCGAAGAAAAAAAAAGTTTTATAATCAGATTATATTACCGAAGTCGCTGATCCGCCATTTTTAGCATTAAACTACCACATAAAGTTTTAACATCAGTGTCAATTTTAGGTTTTGTTACTTTTACGCGAATACGAGGTTTTAAATGCAATTAAACAGCGTCATATTATTTTATTTGACGAATAAAACAACGGTTTAAAATTCAAAAAGGATTTGTAAATAGTCGTTCCTTTTAGTCACTTTAAAGAGTTTATAAACAAAACTAAAATAAAATTCCCGCTTAATGGCTTTCTTCTTAATATAAAATGGCTGTCATTTTCGATGGGTTTCATTTCAAATGTGAGGCTGCTAAATTGGATATCAGACGATGTTTGTCAATGTTTGAAAGAAGTAAGCTTTGCCAGAGTTCTTGGAGTAATTTGTTACTGAACTCCGTTGAGGATTTCCAACTATCTTGTTCAAGTTCCTTGTCTGGGTTTGATGGAATTATGTTATAAATTCGGCGTTTTGAACATCTCGAAGTATCGCCAAATCCCGAGAGACAGTGTGAAACGGGTTACCAATTTCGAAAGTGAAATTCTGTCTAAAATTCTTTATGACATGTAGAACAAGGTTTTTCCTTAGAAACACTAGTTCGCTGTGTTAAATATGGATATTGATTTTAAATTTCTGTTGTATACGAACACTTGAAAAATGTTGATAACTTGCGTGCATTTCGTGCATCGCTACTTTCAATCAAAAGGTTGATTGGCAATTCATTTTTTTTTTTAGACTGGAAATGAACTTTGAACTCGGACATATATAATCGGTATTCTTGTAGGTTTAGTGACTTAAACGCCCTGCGACGTTTATGTCACGACACAACGATTTGTTTTTTGTTTGTTTGCTTTATCTTTTGTTGTTGTAGTTGTGTGAGTCTGTTTCATGTCCTCTACCTTATATTTTGTAAACTAACGTCGTTTTATATCTTAGTCGAACTGCCTTGTAGAAGGTCATGGGGTTAGACGAACGATCTTTTGATTAAAGAACGTGGAAAGTTTTAACGTAATCCTAAAATTACATTTTTCATCTGGAAACGCCAATACTAGCCGAATTCATAAAGACTAAATCAGTGAAGTTATAAAATAATCTTCAACTTCAGTTAGCTGCGATGAGGCCAGGCAAAATCTGCAAGCTACATCCCGAAAAACGAACATGTCCCAAATATTCCGGTCCTGCCACACGATAAAAATACCATAGGGAGTCCGTTGCAGTTTAGTATGGATTCCTAGAAGCAAATAGTGTCGTTGTCATTCTTAAACGACGTATCTACAGTAATGAGGTTTTAAATAAAAAATGACAATATGTTGTATATTATTTTGATACTCAAAGAAAACGTTATATGAAAGAGATAAATATTCTGTTTTTGTAACTTTTTTTCTCCAATTTGAATTCTGACAAGTACTAAGCAGATACAAATATATGAGCGCATGCGTGACATTTCCAACCATGACACATGTGCGCCGAGTAAAGACTCAGATCAGCCTGCGCATCCGCACAGTCTGATCAGAGTCTTCACTTTGCGCTCTGTAGATAGATACTGACCCAAAGCTTCCTTAAACAATTAACAAATGTTCTAATATCCCCGAATGGCTGTCCAGGGTGCTCAATGTGTGCGAGTCAGGCATATGCGAAATGGTTGGAAATGTCACGCATAGGCTCATATATGTATCTAATGTGTCTCAATAGTGTTTTCCCTTATATAAGTTCTCCTAATATAATATTACATTCCGAAGATATGGAGAAAATAACAAAAGGACCTTGCTGCCTTAACCCATTCCCACACGACAAAATTTTAGACTGATCCAAATTGAAAGAAGCTACAGACGACAATTTGAAGTTTGATGGAATTTTAATTTTTTCATCTTTTGGGATAAAAAAACATTGTGGATAATGAAGAAATTGCTTGTAACAAGCAATTTCTTCATTTTCCACAATGTTTTCTAAAACTGTTTTATTGAGGGGCGTAAAAAGGAGGGATTGAGTTGGAATGGGTTAACTTCCATCCGTGGGCAGCATCCAAACAAGCTATCAGCTTCCAATGATCAAGATATCAAGTTAAAACAGAAACACCGCCGGAAATAGAGGTGTAACATTTAACTGCCTTATTTGGTTACCTAGAAACAAATTAAAAAATGGATCAAAACCTTCTTTATGTCTGACCACACTTTTTTAATATAGTTGTATGATTTACTTGATAATGACTTTTTAGAAAGCCGTAGATTTCACGTCTATGTATTTATCTTAATTTTTTCCTGCTTTATAAATTTAAGACCTGTCCAAATTCAAAGGTTCTGCAGACTACAATTTAAGTCTTTTTTTATTTGAAAAATAATTATCCAGTAGGGTAGAAAATATTGTGGAAAAAGAAGAAATAGCTTGTGACAAGTATAAAAAAGTATAAAGACACAGGGACGTAAAAACTAGGATTTGAACAGGAAAGGGTTAATATTTTTATATTTTTTGTAAGTATGCGCATACAAATCACATGCAAATCCAAGCGAAAAAAAAAAATCAAAATACAAATAAGACAGGCTGTTTTTTCTGTTCGTTTGTATTTCTTATTGTAAGAAATAATCAGTCGTTACAAGGTCTTGTCCGAATTCGTCCCTACCTGTAGTTTATGTCTGGCTATTTAACTAGTTAACCCATTCCAACATAGCAAAATTTTAGACTGGTCCAAATTGAAAGAAGCTGCAGACGACAATTTCAAGTTCATGAATTTTAAAGTTTTTTGACTTTTGGGATAGAAAACAATGTGAAAAATGAAGAAATTGCTTGATACAAGCAATTTCTTCATTTTCCACAATGTTTTCTAAAGCATTTTTCTTGAGGGGCGTAAAAAGGAGGGCTTGAGTTGGAATGGGTTAACATGTAACTTGATTTGAATTAAGTTTTTAATATTTGTTTAGTAATTAAGATCAACTGTCTAATTTCAGTAAGCGATTTCTTTCGTTTTTACCCATAAGCTTTGTAAATGGTTTCTTGAAAAGGTTGCATTGTTAAAGTTTCATTCCTATGATATGAAATAGTGGGAATTATCCTCATTAAGCGATTCCCACACAATGACGATTTTAAACGAACCCAAGAAGTAATGCTCTGAAAAACACTGTGGAAAATAAAGAATTTGCTTGTTACAAGCAATTTCTTTATTATCGACAATGTTTTCTAACCCCCCCCCCCAAAAAAAAAAATAATAGAATAATAATAAAAGAAATCCACAATTACATAAGATTCAGATTGTCGTCTGCAACTCCTTTCAATTTGGAACAGTCTAAAATTTTGTTGTTTGGGAATGGTATTATATTGTTTTGTTATGTAATTGTTTTAAAGGGTTTTTGCGCCGCTCCGAAAATCTTTAAATTTCTTATGTAAATCCCTGAAAAATTACAATTGATCAGTTGTGTATGAAATCCTGCCTAAAAAACAATAAATAAAAAAAGTGTTCTTTTACCATCTTTTCAAGTTTAGAATTTACCATCTTCCTCATTCTTAAATTGAGTCTATATCTTTAAACAAACACGGTTTTCGTTTGATTTGTAGATTAACCTATCACGAAACAACACAATTTTGGAATGGATTTAAGTTTAAAGAAGTGGCAGGTGTCAATTTTCAGTTCGTGAAATTTCTTTCTGAAAAAAATGGTATTTTAGGGTAGGCAACATTGTATTTTTAATCAATAAATAGCTTTGAACAAGCATTTCTTAGTTTTACACATTTTTTTTCAAATTGTGACGTCATAAACATATTAAATTTTTTTCCACGTCAAGAAGAAACGTTATTTAGCATGTTTTCCTGAATAAGGAGTCAAATATAAGAGATAAGCAACGCTAATCAAAAAATATGTTTAAAGGGGGGAATGGTTGCATCAGAAAATTTCTTCCTATGTTAGTTAATTTTGACGTTCTGAAAATTCAATACAGATAGTCTCTTAATTTACCAAGTAGTTATTTTTTTTTAATCAATATCTTATTTTCACAAATTCTACCGGGAATACATTAAGGAGAAAACTGTTCAATATCGTTCTCGGTTATGTCATATTTAATTATTCTATAAATGTTATAACACCTAATTGTCTGTTCCCCAGTTATGACAACCGACCTCCAGTGAACCTCTATTGTTCTTTGTAATTCTTTGTTTCAATTGATAACGAAATTTATGATTGGTTTAGAAAAAGCATGTGAAAATATGATGCATATGAAATTGAATATAATGCAAACTTCAAAAGAGTGAAAAAAAGACTTTCCATTTCCTTACCCCCGAATGACTTTTCCTTAAACAAATGGTAAATATTATTACATTATGCACGCATTTAATCGTATGTATTGCCAAATCAAAAATCACACCCAATTTCAGTTCGATGTGAAGGAAATAGAGATCAAACCGTTCATCTCTGACAATGCCGTCATGCTTTTTTCTATTTGATATGAGGCCCTTATTCAATAAATGACCTAATTGCTTATTAAAAAGCATATACACACATACACACACACACACACACACACAAGTACCTCTTATTAATACATGTATATATATACAAATGTATATTGTTTTCTTTATAAATTTTGGGGACATTAGATAATAAGCAAATATATTTAGAAACAAAATCTTAAAATCTTATTAAATACACCATACCTGGTAGATTTATTAGTATTAACGTTGTTATTGTTATTAATGGTTTAACTAGTAATTGATCCATAATCAAACATCTAATATACGTTTCTAGATAGTTATTGATTGAGACGATTTTAATATTCTTAATGATATTGCTATTTGTTTGGGAGTTCAACGACAAATGTACACGTTAAGCTTTCCCCTCTGTGACAACAGTTTTGAAAATTTAACATGTTTTTGTGTGGGTGGGTGTTCATGTATTAAATGCATTTTTGTAAAAATCTATAGAAGAACTAGAAATATGAAAGGAGCATTTTATTTTAAAGCGTTTTGCGTATAGATGTATTTTTTCACATGAAACAAAACGATCTAAAAAGCCTGGAATTCGAAAATCAGATGAATGAAAAATAAAATAGATAATAAACAAAACTCGATAATCATTATATTTGGCAAAACGATTATGAATTAAACCCATTCCAACACAATCCCTCCTTTTTACGCCCCTCAATACAAACGCTTTGAAAAAAACATTGTGAACATTGAAGTGGACATGCAAGCAATTTCTTCAATGTCCACAATGTTTTCTACTCCAAAAGACAAAGAATTTTAGAATTTCTTCAACCTTAAATTGTCGTCTGCATCTTCCTTCAATTTGGACCAGTCTAAACGTTTTCAAAATAAAGATGTATTCTGTCTGACACGTTTCTTTTGGCTCCCCAGTCAAAAGAACTCGTCAGACTTAAATTATATTCTAAGATCAATGTAATAACCTATAGTGTAATACTGCTCGGCGAAAATATATTAATTTGAATCTCAGTTGATACGAATATTCTTATGTCCACTATTATAATTTAGACTGAATAAAATATTGATAAAAGCAAGGCTACAACATAAGAAATGAGTATATTTGTCTCCTTCTGGCTAACTATAGATAGAAAATATTATTCGGAATATTTGGGTAAATGTCGGTACGCTAGCCTCGGTCACGGACCTAGGACATGGCAGTTCGACTGAAGTTATAGACATCTTTTTGGTAAAATATATGCGTAGGGATGGCAATTCACCAAAAAAGTCGTTGATTGGCGACCTGAACGCTGTAACGACTATTCAAGCTTTTGTTTGACAGTGACGATACGACAATCTACACTTTAAATATATAGAGGATAATCAACTGGTTATTCCAGATATAATTTAATTGTTAGTTTCGTCTATCAAAAACGAGCGTTCTGATTGGTCGAAAAATTTAATTCATACCTTCATGAACACAATTTTGAGCACGTAGTGATTTTGTATGCTTCCGCACAAAATAGTCCCATACAAAAAGGTATCAAAAGATGTAGGGTTTTTGCCTTTTTCGCTCGATACTACAAAATTATAAAAAATGAAGAGAATATTTTTTGTTTTCATGGAGGTATGAACCGAAAAACCTAATCACACAATGTATGAATCTGCTTCGCGTATTAATACAGTGTGATTAGTTTTTTCTGTTCATACCTCCATGAAAACAAAAAATATTCTCTTCATCTCTTAAATGAAAAAATATTTCACGAGGATGCGTTGTTAGGCGTTGAAAAACGAGTGCGCAGCACGAGTTTTTTTTAACGCCTAACAACGCATCCGAGTGAAATATTTTTTTCATATCTGGAATAACCAGCTGATTATTCTTTTTATTATATACCTTATTATTTTATTTTTTATGAAAATATCGAAACCAATCTTGATAGAGAGAAAGTTTATTGAAAAAAGTGTGGATGAATACATGATTAAAGATTTATTACAGAGAGTGAAACTGAAAAGTGTTATCGTCACTCCAGTGACCATATCAAAATTTATTACACTGAGAAATCCCAAGATTTCAGAACAAGGTATATAATAAAAATGCTTAGTCTGTGCAGTTGTTTTTTTGCTGTTCTAATGTTAGAGTAGTAAAAGTTTAAATTTCAAGCAATATTAAGTGCAGTCCTCGAACTGAGTATTCTGTTATTATCTTTTTTTATTTTGGACGACTTTCCTATTACAATAACTTGCCTTTGTTGTTTTCTGCGAGTATATTACGTATGAAATGAGTTATTCTATAATTGCTTTCTTCAAACATAGATTTATATTCCATGGTCCTTGAAAAAATATTAGTCATCATTATTGCCCACTTACTGTTATCTATTACAAGTGCAAAGTACGAGCCGAAAGTAGAATCGCCATCAGCACAACTGTAACACGTGTATACATCTAAATAACACCAACGTGAACTTTTAAATACCTTTTAAATTGATAAACATGTAAACAATAAACAAATCAATTAATATAATTTACTTATTTTTTATATCATTGCTTTTAGTTACACGCAACAACTTCGGTGCCTGCACCTTTTAAAAGTTGTGTAAATTACACCCTGAAATAACTACAGGAAAAAAGTATCCGTTTTAAATCCGTTCAATTTCTGTATAATTTCAAGTATTACCTTACGCACATAAGCAAGAAATTGACTAAAATATTTGCATAGATATTGCTTTTTGAAGTATTGATACTCTTTTATTATTTATTTGAAATAAGTTGCACATATTTGTGTGTCTTTAAACTGACATCCAAATGATCAACCAAGTACAGTATAATTATGATTACCGCTCGTTCAGTTTGTAAATTTGGTAAAAAAAAGAGTAACATCAGATGTTTAGTAGAAAAAAATTTCCTCTGACAATTAACGTATGGCAAGTATCATTAAAGAATTTTATAGACCAATCAAATCATACAGTAAAGCAAGAAGTGAACGTTGAACTCCAAAATTTGTCCACATTCATGCGAACATTCTAGTTGGTTTTGTGACCAAAACGGTGTAACTTTAAAGTCACCAACTAACTAAGTTACCTTTTTCTTATATGTTACTGACCATAAAATGTGCAAATATCGCCTTTGAATATCAAAGTCGAATTTCCAGTCGGAGGCCAGTGGGCGTGACCAGTGGTATCCCAAGAATACAGTTGGTGTCTTATTAGTATATAGTGACTTAGTCCAGGCTTGAGTTATCCTTCGATATAAAGCGATGGAAATGTTTTCCAAGTAAACCTTGGACATATACATCCCTCCGTGCTCAAATCCCCGAGATATAGGTCAAACTGTTTTTATCATAAATTTTCAGTTATTTTATGAGAGTCTAGCCGTGTAAATATGAACAATTTATATCACTAATTCATCGTCCAACATAATACATGGTTTATTTCAAGTCGACATGGTTTTTATTTGCGAGAGATTTACAGGCGGTGTTTTATGACGTTTTTAAAAAACAATCTAGTTCCCGTCGACTTTTCGAACCCTGAGTCCAAGTGAATCTGGGCTTAATGTCGTTTTACGGCGTTCCTTACGGTGCTTTAATATAATTTATAATACGACATAGGGCGAGGGAGTGAAATAAACCCGTTGAATATTTTTTATATAACATGGATGAAATATAACAAAAACTGAAGTAATTACTGCAAACGAGGAGATCGTTTTATAACGCTTTACCGTAAAACAACGTAATAACGTCAATTATGATCTCATTTTACAAACACCGTTATACTTTTCGCGGAATATCAGAAATTGATACATTCCAAAAATATTATCGAATTATTTAAAACATTCAGGTCAATTTTTACAAATAAAATATTGAATTTGTGTTTAAATTATACCAAATTTATTAAACCACGCCATCTAACAATGATAAAAAACAACTCATAATTGTCTCGATAGTTATAGGAAATACTTAGTCTGATATGTATGTAGCTGTCATATTAATATATATGCTTAAATATTCATTGGTGTTTGGTTTTTATTCGTCTATCTAATTTACCGACCTTTCTAAATTATCTTTATTCTATGATTTGATTAAAGTTTAAAGTCTTTAATTTTTTTCATTCTGATAGGCTGGACAATTCGTTTAAGAACGAGTGCGGAATCATTTTGAAAAATTTCGCACTAAGGAGTTCCATGAAGCTGGCATACAGTTCAGTTGACGGATTGCGCATTCATACATCTGCCTTGGGAAAAAATAGATGTAATGTTCCTTTTCCCATGATGGGTCACAAAAAGTTGGCACAATGGGTGTCCGTCTACCGTCAGTCAACTACACTGATGAGAGGGAAAAAAGATGTCGTAAAAATACAATAAACCCCGATTTATGTAAATTCATACCTCGAAATCTGTGATAAATTATATGCTGCTCAAAAAAGGCCCACCGTTTCCACGGAAACCGATTACTATGATTTATTCAGAAGAAATACTGCCTATGTTTCTTTATTCTTTTTTTTAAAGGGAACAGAAAAATACTCGAAATACCAGAGCTAGATAATTCTGGGACCAAATAAATGTAAATATGTCACAAAATAGTATATGGTTACAACATTACATGCATGTATAAATTGCTCGGCTACAAAAAAACCCTGTTATGCATTAAAGAAAATTGCATTTTGACATACCAAAAAGAATGCAAAGAAACTGTGAATAATAGACGGACACCAGTTGTCAATAAAAAAAATCGATGGACCAATCAAATCATACATTTAGACCGGAAGTGAACTTTGATATCCGAGATCAGTCGACATTTATTTAACGCATTTTTGTTAGTTTGGCGACTCAAAAACGTCCTATTTACAGCTTATTCAAGTTGTGCTTATGACGTTTTATTCGCCAACGAACCATATTTGTTACATGTTACTGATCATACATTTGGCAAAAGAACGCTGGTCAACCCATTCCCACTCAGTGACGCTTTTAGACGCCCCCAAGAAAAAAAGCTTTGGAAAACATTGTGTAAAATGAAGAAATTGCTTGTGACAAGCAATTTCTTCATTTTACACAATGTTTTCCTTCTAAAAAGACAAAAAATCTGAAATTTCACAAAAGTTTAAATTATCGTCTGCAACTTCTTTCAATTTGGACCAGTCTAAATTTTCTTGTGTGGTTATGGGTTGAAGTCTAAGTAGAATTTCCTGTCGTAGGTCAATGGGCGTGGCCAATAACCCGTCATTAAGAGTGAATCGAGTCTTTGTAACATTGATGAAACCATTTTTTGACCACTCCTCGAATGATTAATACTCTCGTCTCTGAGTATCATTAACTCATTACATGACGACAAAAAATTAGACCAAATACTCTCGTCTCTGATTATTATTAACTCATTACATGACGACAAAAATTTAGACCAATCCAAATTGAAGGAAGTTCCAGTTGAAGAGTTTTAGTTGATGAAATGTAAAAAATCTTTTTTGGGGGGAGGGGGCGGGGGGGGGTATGAAAAATTGTGAATGATAAAGAAGTTGCTTGTGACAAGCAATTTCTTTATTTTCCACAATGTTTTCCATTTTATTTTCTCCTTGTGGTGTCAAAAAGTGTCATAGTGTGGGAATTGGTTAAGCTTTTGGTGAATGTTGGGGAAGAAGAATTATTTTTTATGTGTGTGTGTCTTCTTCTTCTGTTTTTCGTGTGATAGAGAAAATTGACAGACCAAACTAGCAATGATTGAGCATCCGTTCAGGAGGCCGAACATTTAGGGTATTACAAATTGAATTAGGCCTGCCCGGTTTTATGGGAGAAATTAGTATAATAAGCGTGGTACACCGTCCAAAGATACTATTATGTTGAAATATAATGCTGTTAGTCCGATGGATCGAGGCGTATGAGGAAATGAACATTCGTGACACTTTGGTTTATACCAGTTTTATCCTGTATCATTATATGATATTCTTTTTGTTCATTTACTTCATGAAGGCTCTGTACCGTTGGTATCAACTTTTGATAACAATTGCAGGATCGACGCTGTCAATCAAAGCTCGATTGGCCAATCAAATCAAGCTAGTATTGACATCCAACATTTGTGGCCTTTAATCACTTAGAATTTTGTATGAACCTAAAATTCACTTTCAATTTTATATGAACCTAAATTCTGTTGTTTTTTTTTTTGCGCGCGCGCTATATGACCCCAGCTATCGATGCGTCCTAAAACACAATTCATTCACTCATTGGTAAGCATTCTATTGGTTTCACGACTTAAACGCCGTTCCTATTATTCAAGCTGTAGTTAGAGTCTTTGGGTCCAAAACAAACCGTTTTGACGATGCTTTGTATAATACCGCTTAATACCCATTTATGCTTTGTATAATTTTT
Source organism: Fragum fragum (assembly GCA_946902895.1). NCBI lineage: Eukaryota > Metazoa > Mollusca > Bivalvia > Cardiida > Cardiidae > Fragum > Fragum fragum. The sequence goes on from OX336372.1 coordinate 40,450,746, forward strand.
TGTATATCGACGATGAACCATACATGTTCAAGTCGTTATCTTGAATAAAATTTCTGTTCTGTTCTGTTCTGTTCATATTGTTTTGTGTCTCTGGCCATCGACGTTTGTACCACAAGCCAAACTTCCTAATCGAGCATGGCGGGGCAAGTAATCTGCCAATCTTTTCTGTAAACCATTTTTAAATCTACAAGTGTGGTGTTAGTTGTCTGTTAGGTCCGCCTAGCTCTTCAAATTCGTCATATCTGATTCGGAGAACATATTGTTAAAACAGGTATTTCTTATTTGGTGGTTAAAACTTAATAAATTAGTCTATTTTAAACCAGAAAATGATATTGCAACTTCAAATAGTCTGTCAGAATCTGTAAATATTTGGCAAAACCGAGATGCAAATACGCAATAATGAGACGCTTAATGTGTAGAAATAATGAGACTTCAATACATAGCTCCCAACCAACTGATGCTTCCGGCAGGTTTTCTCACATGTTGCTGCCAGATATTCTCCAGCGACCTTGGCGTACCTTACTTTGCCAGCTCTGATATGAAATACCATCACTCCCTTCCTAACTCCGCCACATTTGCTATATCATTTACTGTTAAAGTATGACGCAATTCGATTTTCATGCAATCATAAACTATAGAATGATCACAGGACCTATTGTCATAAAAAGGCTTTTACTACATTGCCAAATACTTGAAGGGGTTTGATCTAGTCATAAACAAACATTAAATAAAATTTTGCCCAGCTGAGAGTTTCGGCTTTTTATCCCAATACCGATACGCTTGCGTTTAATGGAATGATTTCGCAGGCTCCATCATACAAAAGGGTTTTATGTGCCAATAAAACCTTCGAATACTAAACGAAAACAGTTTTAAATAATGATTTATGGGTTTCTTTTCTGTAACTGAGAGAGAAGAATTCTGCCATGTCGGCAATAAACCTACAATAACTTTGTAAGGATCGAACGAGCATGATAATTTTGAAAGGTCAGATCAAGTAACTGCAGGATTTCAGTCATAATTTTGTAGTGTCAGATCAAACTAAAACAGGATTTCTAATAAAGATTTGGTACGGTCAGATAAAGTCAAAAGAGGATTTCTATGATAACTTTGTACGGTCAGACCAAGTTAATACAGATTTTTGTATAGCTAGATCAAGAAAGCAGAGGATTTCTATGAAACAAGCGAAGTAAATAAGGAATTTTAAAGTAAACGAGAAGCAAAACAAATCGGGTATGCTGACCAGGTTTATATGAAGCAGAATCAAAGCAACGAGACTAGCCGAAATTAACTATCCGGAGACGATTTTTGCAACAGTTATTGAATCAAATATATTCTCTTTTCAACAACTATTTCCTTCATATCCCCCACATGGACTTGTAATTCGGTCTGTCTGCTAACTCCGTTAAAGGCCTTTAAATTCAACATCAAGTCGTGATACCGAAATTTTCTCTTCACTGTATCGTTTTTTTACGTACTGTTTACGAATCGCTCACTCGGAAGAAATCTCCAGAGCTTAATTCAGTTTTATCTTTGAAGTCAAAGTAAGAATTCGCCTCAATGTGAATAATCGCTGGTCCCGCCCACTTACCCCTTTGGTCACGCCCATTGACCTCGAAAGGAAGTCCCGCTTCGATTATAAACGACGTTATTTTGCAAACTTTGTGGCCAGTAGAATATAACAAAAAAGTAGAATGGTTTGTTGGCGACCTAAACGTCGTAACTACAGCTTCAATAAGCTGTAGTTACGAGTTTAAGTCGCCAAACCAAGAAAAATGTTCACACAAACGGGGGCCAATTTTGGAGTTTAAATCTCAATTCCGGGCTGAATGAATTATTTGATTGGTCGATATATTCCTTGATTGACTACTGCGATTGGTCAATTCGAAAGATACAAGGCTCTTTGTCATTAACATTTTTAATGCTTATTGGAGTTTTTTTTAAGAAATTGATGAATTTTTGTTTGTTTGTTTGTTTGTTTTCTTTGTTTTGTTTTGTTTCATTGAGGTATGAACCTAAACACTTAATCACACTAATGTACTTCGCGTATTCATATAGAGTTATTAGGTTTTTATGTTCTTACTTCAACGAAAACAGAAACAGATTCTTCATTTCTTATCATTTAATTCCCGCCGGCAAAACAAAGCAAATATTTTACTGATTTCATGGTTCTATATACTTTGTACGCAAGCTTACAAAACAGTTGCGTGCTCAAAATTTTGTTCAGCCATTCAAAAAAACCCTTCAATCTTGATATGTTAAGCTAAAATTAAATTGTTACTTTCTGAATTCGGATGCTGCTTTAGACAAAAAAAAACAAAAAAAACGAGAAAGCGTACCTCGGTTACTTGTAGGGCGCATGCATTTTCATGACCCCACGAAAAAAAAAACTAAAGAAAGGATTTAGGAAAACATAAATAAATGGCTTGTAATAAGCAATTTATTTACCTTCAAAATGTTTTCTTCCTTTAAAATGTTTAAATTTTATTGAATTCAAATTATCGGCAGCAGATTCGTTCAATTTGGACAAGTCTCAACTTAATGGGTAAAATGATCAATACAATACAGACGGAAATGATACATTCAAAGTAATGTTGTCTCTGTAAAACAATACATCCTTTAATCTTCGCAAATTTCACATTTTGACACGCTTGGGTAAACGACAAAAGGATGATTAGCGATTTCTCATATCCTAAAATGTTTTTTAACGTACACAATACTTCTTTTCAACTCTTTTACACTTTGAAATATCGTTTGCAACCTTTATTTGGACCAGTCTTAAAATTTGTCGTCTGGTAAAGGGTTTTATTAGTCATTTTAAATCCTTTTGATTTATTTTTCTTAGTCTTTTCACACACAATAACGCTTTTAGACACAACAAGAAAAAGAAAGGCTCGGAAAACATTGAGGACAATGAAGAAATTGCTTGTCACAAGCAATTTATTCATTATCGATTTTGTTTTTCACCTAAAAGACAAAAAAAATACATAGGACTCCACCGGCTCAAAACTGACCTAAGGAACTCCTTTAAATTTGGACCAGTCTACATTTTGGCGTCTGGTAATGGGTTAAGATACATGCGCCTAAAGTGCAATGAATGAGATGGGTCTCTGCACAGACTACTTTCGTCAGAGATGATACCTTATGATTTTCACAGCCTCATAACACCTTTGTGTTTATTCGTCGTAATAGACCAATTAAACAATAAACCAGCAATAAAATCATCCTAATTTACTCCGCCATGATGCTGAAGACTAATTTAGACACCTTTCCACGTGTCTAAATCAAAGCGGTTTATCGGATTTTACATTTAAAAGCCCACATTATCCCTAATAGTTTGATTAGAAAACCATTTCTAAACAGGTGAACATTTGTCAAAGATTTTTCATAACTGAAAATTTTATGGACGGCATATGGTCGGATCAGACTCTCCTTTTTCCAACCCAACCACATGTTCCTGAGGAAATCTAAACAATCGGAACTTCTCGTTCAATTCTACGAATCAAACCTCGAGGGTTTGATTCGTAGAATTGAAAGAGGAGTTCAAATTGGATGTCTAAACAGTATTTGTTTCCGCGGAAGATGTAGATCGAGTAAAACTAGAATGATGCGAGACTAATCCAAAAGCAAATGAGATTGTACCAAGGTAACGCAAGAAATAATCTTCCATTGAGAATTGTCGTATCTTACGAGGCATGATGCTTGATAGAGCTAGCCAGTACTCACTTAACCCATTTCTCACAAAATCCAACTTTTCACGCCATCAAGAAAATGGCTTGGGAAAATATAGTGGAAAATGAAGAACTGCTTAAACCAGCAAATAATTCATTTCCAACAATGCTTCCTACCCAGCCAAATATAGATTTTCGAAAATAAACCATCTTGACATTGTTGTCTGCAAATTCTTTGAATTTTGAATAGTCTAGAATTTTGTTCTCTAGCAGTTGGTTAATGCGTATTTTAACCCTTTCCCACACAATGAGGCTTTCTAATACCCCTCAAGAAACCAAAGGCTTTCAAAAACATTATGGACCATGAAGAAATTGCTTGTAACAAACGTTTTCTTTAATATCCACAATGATTTCTAGCATAAAAGGCAAAGATTTTCTAAATTCCAACAACAAGCTCGTAAAGTTCAATTGGTAGAGCACATGACTTTAAACCTCGAGAACACGGGTTCGAGCCCTGGGATGACCATTCAAACTAACACCCTAATTGTCTTGCGGATGAAACGTTACACCTAGGTCCTGTGTGATGGTGCTATCTATCGAGCACGTTAAAGAACAAGGCAGAGCTCTCAGCAGTTTCGGCCTGTATCCTTGCTTTATCCCCCGTAACAACTAATCGTCTTCGGGGGGGGGGGGGGGGGGCTCATATTGTCGTCTGTAAATTCTTTCGATTTGAAATAGACTGAATTTTTGTCGTGTGGTAATGGGTTGAAGACACTACGTGAGTTGAAAGAACGATGCACCAACATTCCTGTAACATCCTTCCTTTGTTCTGATTATGCCTACTGTTAACACATTTCCACTCAGTGACGCTTTTAGACGCGCCAAAGAAGTAAAAAGAGGCATTGAAAATCATTGTGGAAAATGAAAGAATTGCTTGTAACAAGCAATATTTTCATTTTCCACAATATTTTCTACCCAGAAAGTTGAAAAAATCTAAAATTCCATGCTTTTTCAATTGTCTTCTGCAACTCCTTTCAATTTAGACTAGTCTAAAATTTTGCTGTTCGGGAATGGGTTAAACTGTTGATAGTTGACAAGAAGACTTATTTTGCATGTTTGTGGTAAATGCTTCCATACAAACAGTGCAGGCAAAGGTATTTTTATACGATGTTATTTACCTAGGCAACTGATACCACGTATTCGCGTAATTGAGAAATCAGTCTGTGCTTGACATTGAGCAATCTGGTCAAGAACAAAGTGGGTGTTTATTGAATGGGGTTTAACGCCGCTTTTATCAGTATTTCAGTCCTATCGCGGCGACTGGAGCACCTAACAATGGATTCCTTGTATTTCTCACACCGGTACTACCACTACACCCTTTCCTAACTTCCAGCTGCTCTCCCACTTAGGTTTACGATTATCCACCCATTGGTGAGAGACAAATGTCGGAAAGATTATGTGCCGCCGCCGGGGATCGAACCCATGACATCCCATGATTGAAGATTAGGAGTCTGACGCGCTACCGACTGCGCTATGACGGATGTAGAATATACGCTGGTCGTCGGAATAAAACTTTAAGTCAGTAACTATCTACAGAGCACGTAGGGGAGACTCTGATCAGACTGTGCAGATGCACAGGCTGATCCGAGTCTTTACTTTGTGCACTTGTGTAGTTGTTGAAAATATCACGCACATGCTCGAATGTATGTATTTATGGAACGAAATCAACATTCCTTAAAATGACTATCAATTTTTAGAATGAGCGAATGGTCAAACGTGTAAATTAAAAGAAAAACAGAGTTTAGATAACAATTCTAATGAGTAGATACATGTACAAATTTACTACCCAAAATTTGACGGGGATCACTTTTCCCATCGGTTTTTTTGCAAGTCGTCTCGTCCTGAAAATTGTGTGCTCTGTACATGGGCCAATAGTACAGGTTGTCTACATGATGCAAATAAACACAGGTACCCTTGAAATCTTCCATAAAACGGCATTATAACTTTAGCATCAAGATTGTCAGTTTTGATTTTGTCGGCAAACCTTAAAATGCCACAAGACAATGTTTTAGACCCGAAGAAATGAATAGCTTCGTTGAATTTGGCATCGGTTAAAGTCGTGCTGCCAGGATACGTAGCTGAGGTCGAACCAGGGCCACTACTACTCGTCAGGACAGGCGTTGTTTATTTAGTGTAAACATGTACTCAACGATCAAAAACTCAATTTCACAGAATATTGAGTTTAGAAACATAACTGGATTGCGCATTTCTACACAATCCATTAGAAAAGGGCTTCTTGAGTATGAAATAAATTCATACAGGCCGGCTGGGCGCGCCAGCACGTCGAAGATAGTTAAAAATATGCAAGGAATCGTGCCAAACGGACAATTCGTGAGTCACAATTGTGCTATTTACCCACAAGTCAATATTTTTAATAGCGTGCTTTATTTTGAATTGCAAAAGCTCACGACCTAAAAACACGAGCTAATTATTCCACCCCTAAGGAGAAATGTTGAAATCGGCCAGGGATTCCTTGGATGGCGTCATGGTATTTCTGTTTCGCCAAATATTGCCTTTTTGCGGTTCTTTTGACGAGTTCATTACGTCATTCTATTCCGCTAGCAGTCCAAAGGGCTACGAAACTGTGCAACATTACCTGAGATATCCTGACATCGATCGATTAAAATAAATCCCTATCAGGCATTGAATACCTTAACCCTTCATTATAATACCATCAACTTTACGTTCTTTATTTTATTCGCCTTTTTTTTCTTTTAGAGGTCAACGAGGTCAGTCAATTCATGTCTTATACAACGCTTAGTGATAGAATCTACACATTTTCCCCACACTATTTGGTTTATCCTCATAAAAAGTGAAACTGTTAGAAAATACTCAAAATGTACCTTATTGAAGAGTTTCAGTATTTGATAAGTATTACTTTTAATAAGATCATTGTCCATTAACCATACATAGCATAATTTAAACCGGTGACATTATTCCCGCCGAATAATTCAAGTGTGACGTAATTTTACAAAAGCACCGCCATCTTTTAAAAAAGAAAGAAAACAATGGCTGCACGATACAGAACAATTTTTTTGTGATCTTTACTTTCGACTCCGGGAATGTTCGTTAGTTTCAAGCTAGCTGTAATATGTTTCTTCTACTTTCTCGGCTTGAATAAATAACAAAATCGTACTAAGTTTTGTTTGTTTGTTTGTTTGTTTTTTTGTTTGTTTGTTTATTTGTGTGTGTGTGTGTGGTTTTTTTTTTTTGTTTTTTGTTTTTTGTCGTAGACGTTTGTAGAGAGCCTCAAAATTGACCGATCGCGGCTGTTAATCAAATAACCAGTCAACCAGCCAAATTAATCATAGAGACTGGTATTAAGCTTTAAAGTCCGACATAGGCCGCCGTTTTATGTAACACATATTTGTTGGTTAGGAGACTGAAACGTCGTAAAGTGATGGTCTTTGTGTCACCAATCTACCATTTTCATTTTTTTACGTGGTTCTGGCTATAAATGAAATATAACGCCAATTAAAAATCGAAGCGGAACTTCCTCTCGGGGTCAGTGGGTCGGAGCTAACGGAGTCAGTGGGCGGGGTCAGCGATTGGTCAGTTGTTTAAAGCCCGCGGGCTTGACACTCGGACATCAAGCCATGTTTCAGGTATCTGCATATCTAAGTCTTGAATTAACCGTATATGAATCGTACAAAATTTCTCAGGAATCAGAGCAACCTTTGACCTGTCTTCCGTACTGAAACGCGGACTCTATCGTATCTGTTCCGCAACTTAAGAAACGACCCATTGCCTTACTAATGTTCAAGAAAATTGTCAATAAAAACATTTGCATATCCCGAAAGTTGCCATAATCCCTACTAAAAAGACAATAAAATGGAGTAAATCGGTATTTTGCATATATAATGCGCCTTATGGTATTCAATTTCATGTTAAGCCATATCACGCACCATCTGCGACCATGCTTCCATACGTCAGAATAATACATCTTGGAGCAAGCTTTTGTAGTTTTTAATGCTGTTGTAAACCAATTTCTATAAGTAGTTCTTAATTTCAATTTTATTTCTAATCAAACACCGAGCTTCAGTAAGAGATAGCGAATTCAGAATGTATTTTTTCTTTATTCGATGAAAAAATTATATTAGTTTCGTATAACCCCGCATTGTAATTGGCTGAAAAAATAGTTCCATATTTCCATGATAAAAATGAGCATGGGTCTACTTTATTTGCTTCACACAAAGTAGTTCACTATAAACTACTTTAAGTGCTATTATTCCGCTTATTAATTTTGATGTCTATGTCATTAAAATAGAGACATATCCAGAATGCCATTTGTTTGCATTGACGCATTGCGGAATCATAAAGAAAAAAGTGTTATTTGGTTTTTAGTGCTATACCTCAATGAAAAAACAAACTTTTCCTTGAGGCATGAAACTAAAACCTTAACACACTTAAGAGATGAAGAGATTTGAGATGAAGAGATTTCTTTGCTTTGTTTTCGTGGAGGTATGAAACAAAAAACTAATCACACTATATAAATACGCGTAGTAGATTCATGCATGAGTGTATTATGTTTTTTTCTGTTTGTTTGTTTGTTTGTTTCATACCTCCATGAAGAAAAAATATTCTTTTCATTTCGTATGATTTAATGACATGGGGCGAAATAAGCATTTTACAAATGTTGATACCTTTTAGTTTGGAACTATTTCTTGCGGAAGCATACAAAATAGCAACGTGCGCAAAATTTTGTTCATGGAGATATGACATTTTTTTTTCTTTCGGCTAATCAGAATGCTCTTTTTTTGATAGATTTTAGTTAAAAATTAAATTATTTCTGGATGAATACGTTTTACGACTCGAAACAGAAATGTGATTTTTTTTTTCAAATGTCAACGAAAAAATAACGTCTTTACCTTTTAAATCATTAGCGAAACTTTGTTTTGATGTTTATCATTTCTGTCGTCAAGAAGATTCCAATTTTATTATCAACGGACGTTCTGATCTTTGGAATTTTGTCATTTTCCTACGAGACTTTCTTAAGCTGAGTGGGTTTTTTATTCGTGTTGAAATGGAGATTTATTAGGAATATGGTTAACCCTTTCCAACACAATCCCTTTAGAAAAAAATCTTTGGAAAATGAAAAAAATGCTTGTATCAAACAATTCGTTCTATCCAAAAAGATGAAAAATATTGAAATTACATCAATATGAAATTGTCATCAGGAGTTTCTCTCAATTTGGACCAGTCTAAAATTCTGTTGTTAGGGGGGTGAATTAAATGGTATACTGATAAAAAAAGCTGGTGATTAAGTATTTCGATTATTGTAATGAAGAGATGTTTGAGTTTGCTTTGAAAAACCGCTTCGCATGCTGTCGGCGAGCGACCTAAATAAGGTATCTACATCTATATAAACATGTCTACATGTAGACTAGATGTGCTGGTTAATCATAAACGTACGAAAGATAAACGATGTAAACTGTGAACATCAGACAGTTATTGTTGTTATATCCCTTGTAACAATACGTTGATAAACAAGACGAATTATTTCATATTTAACCCATTACCAGGCGTAAAAAATTACAATGATCCAAATTGAAAGAAATTGCAGACGACATTTTTAGTTGATGATTCAAAAAATGAATAAATCAGATGAAAATAAGTTTTTAACCATATCCGTGTCAGTTCAGTACGTATCTTTTTTGTCTATTTATTTATCTATTTTATTCTTTATTTATTCATTTTTGTAAAAACGCAACTTTATCCGCGTGTAATGAATGGTTCTTATAAGGGAAAACGGTAGGTACAAATAAGACTAATTCATGTTTTGACTTATTGTCGATGTTCAGAAGATTAGAAATTATTCCAACCCATTAAAATCAATCACTGTAACTGTCTAACTGAAAGTTGGAGAGTTTGATATTCCTTTTTCAAAATGATTTAGAACTCGTCAAATCAGCTTTAAAATACCCTGCCTTTTTAGCCTATATTTTAGTCAATTTTGGCTTGAAATTTTACTGAAATTTAGCATTTAAAAATGTGTTGCATAAATATACATGCAAAAAATCAGCAAGCTTTCATAAACATACATGCATGAAATCAAATGCTTTCATAAACATACACGCATGAAATCAACAAGCTTTCATAGACATACATGCATGAAATCAGCAAGCTTTCATAAACATACATGCATGAAATCAACAAGCTTTCATAAACATATATACATGAAATCAACAAGCTTTCATAAACATACATGCATGGAATAAGCAAGCTTTATTAATAAAAGAGCGCATTGTAAGCTCTTCCATACATGTATACAGGATATTTCTCTTCAAGCCGATTGGGAAATATTTGCGTAACAACGTTCTGACATACTTAGTCTCTGAATTAGAAACGTCTCTATGTCGGGTCTAATTTCTCTCCTCTCAATCATACAGTTCCCGTTTGTGCGTGTTGGAGGAGATGAAAATGGTCGTGAAAGTGCGTTGGCTAATGCAATTATTCTCATAAAAGTAAGAGATCTTCACGAAATCGATATACGGCTACTGTAAACGATATGATTCATAGCTCAGGGACGACAACCGAAAACAGAACCCTCTCGCTGAAGATAATTTACCCATCGCGTCAGTCAATCAAAGAATCAATCGGCCAATCAGATCATCCATTTAGACCGGAAGTGAACTTTGAACCTCGAAATTGGCTGATATTTAATGTTTAGCATTTTTATTGGTTTGGCGACCTTAACTACAGCTCATTCAAGATATAGTTACGACGTTTCGGCCACAAACCAAACACGTTTTTACATTTTTGTTACGTGTTACTAGCCTTGGATTTTGCAAAATTAAGTCGCTTTAAATCGAAGCTCAGACGACATGGTCATCAGAGTCAACGGTCGGAACCAGCCGTCGATTGTAACATTGATGCAAGAAATCGAAACCTAACCCATAAATCAGCGTGTCTTGGGAAGTGTGATTGGAAATATGTTTTTTTATCCTATATCATATCCGAGAAGATATTCCATACTGATATAATGTCAAAAAGATTGAAATGTCACGTGATCTTGATACAGAGAGTGCGCCTGAGAAAGATAAGACTTTTGAGTACAGTTCTGAAACCGGAGAAAGACATTTGTTGCAGTGTGTTCCATAGACATTTTTCCAAGCAATGCTGAACGATAAATCGTTTCTCAAATAGATATCCCCAACAAATATTTGATTCAGTTACAATCCGTTAATGTATAATCCCTGATTTTTAGGTCCCTGTGATATCATACTTGAGGAAATCATTGTGGAAAAAGAAGAAATTGTTTGTCACAAGCAATTTCTTCTTTTTCCACAATAGTTTCTGTCATATAGGATGTCTTTATTTATTTAATTGTGCTTACTTTATGATGCCGTCTGCTATCCCTTTGAATTTGGAAAATTCCCAAATTTTGGAAAAGAAACAGCAAAGGGTTAAGTATATCCCGTTCCTCGCCCTTGACGTCATTAACGTACATAAATTTCTTGTTCTTAATTTGGGGGTTGCATCTGTCAATCAAATAATCAATTGACCATCAAATAATTCATTTAGACAGGAATTGAACTTTGAACTCCGACATATATGTTAAGCATTTTAGTTGGTATGGCGACTAAAACATCGGAACTACAGCTTATTTAAGCTAATTCAAGTTGTAGTTACTATATTTAGGTCACCATAAAAACATTTTACTTTTTTGTTACATGCAACTGACAATAAACCTGTATGATATCTAAATCGAAATTTCCATCTCAGGTCAGTGGGCGGGACCAATGATCTGCCAATTCTCCCTATATGCACAGTATTTTTGTAGAAGGGTTTTTTGAATATTTTTTATTACAACGTATTATATAAATAACTTATGTAAAATTACCACTCAAACGGCTCCAAAATGAGACACCAAGTTTTGTTAGCGACAAGATATCCATAAATAAAGGCAATAACGTAAATCAAGCAAAAGTGGTCACATCTCCTATTCTAAAGGCCCGTTAATGCTCCATTCATGTCCCGTCATTACAATCAATTAAAATTAGGCCATAAAACTAGCAATATGGTCTAGAATTATTTATAAAAGTCGTACATAGAGTGAAGAATTGTGATTTGTCATTGAAAAAGGAACTGAGGTGTAATGATAAATTCAACGGCCAAGTTTTATTGGCGTTTTACAGCCGTTTTAGCACTCCGCGAGGCCGCGACATGAATGCCCAAAATCAAATTTCAGAATATCTAATAAAACACACCAGTGTACACAATAGTGTCAAAAACGTATAAAGCACGACAAAAGGAACAAGTCAAGATATTGTCGTTGATATGCTAGATATTACAAATAGAATATTGTTTACGGGGATTTGCCTATATTTTATGCGAATCATTTTGTCCTTGTTCGCCTTCAGATTAAAAATAATATCTAACGTGAGACAAATCTGACGGAAATAGAAACAATTGCCAGACTATAGAATTTTAGACTTGCATATATTTTCAGAAGTTGCAGAAGACAGGTTATAGTTTATGATTTTTTAAATCCATATTCTGGGTAAGAAAACATTGTGGATAGTTAAGAAATTGCTAGAAAAAAGCAATTTCTTCATTTTCCATAATGATTTCCAAAGTTTTCTACTTGAGAGGCTTATTAAATTACCACGTCTTCTTCAAGACAGTGGATTTTTCGAACGTCATAAAGTAGCATTATTTCCTGAAAAACGGATCAAATAGAATATTTTTAATAAGTGTGTGTGTGGGAGGGGGGTTGCCAATAATTCATGCGAATCAGTCTATCCTTGTCCATCTAAACCCATTCTCGTTTACCCAATTTTAGTTTGGTCTAAGTTGAAGGAGGTTGCAGACGACGATGAATCGTGTGTTAAATTAGAAAAAAGGCATCTTACTTGTTTGAAAATATTGTGAAAAAAAAGATGAAATTGGTTTTAACAAGTACGTGCAATTTCTTCAGTATCCACAATGTTTTCTACTCCAAACATCAAAGAATTCAAAATTCCACCAACAAAAAATGTCATCTGGCAAATCTTTTGATCTAGACCAGACTAGAACACATTCCCACATGAGAAAAACATAGACTGGTCCAAACTGAAAGAAGAAGCAGACGACAATTCTAGTTTGATGAAATGCTATAATTCGTTTTCTCTTGTGGTAGAAAACAGTGTGGACATTGAAGAAATTGCTTGAATCAAGCAATTTCTTCTATGTCCACGATGTTTTTCAAAGCTTCTTTCGTGAGGGGCGTAAAAATGAGGGATTGTGTGGGAATGGGTTAAGAACATACAGATACACGAACAAGTCACCGGATCGCCCCAGTGAATCATAGAATCGATTTATCAATCAATCAATTCATTCGGAAGCGAAATACAAAATGTATGCGATTCCAGCATTTATGTCAAACATTTACTAAGTTGGGCGATGTTGAACTCATTCATGTCAACAATTTCTTTGTTAGGAGATTTGAACGTTGTAGCTACAGCTTAATCAAGCTCTCAAAACCAACAGAAGTGTCGAATATAAATGCAGGAGTACAAGGTTCATTTTCACTTCTAGCAAATCTATTTTCGATTTTCTTTGTTAATACGGGCGTTCCGTCAATTCAGGGAATGTTTGCTGGAATTCAAGTACATTTTACGCATGGCCGTTTCAGAATTGCGTATCAAATTTTCTTTTGTTTGAATGAATTTGTCCTGGTAATTGGCTCATCGCGACTGTCAATCAACGAATCAATCGACCAATCAAATCATTCATTTAGGCTGGAAGTAAGACATTAAACTAGGGCATTGGCCGATATGTATGATTAGTATTTTTCTTGGTTTGGCCTCTAAAACATCGTAACTACAGTTTGTTCAAGTCGTGCATACTATGCATTGATCGCTAACCAGCCATTCTAGGGCACAGTCATAGCGGATTATGTAGCGCATCAGACTCATAATCTTCAATTATGGGTTCGATCCCCGATGGCGGAACAGATCCTTCCGACATTTGTCTCTCACCAATGAATGGATAATCGTAAACCTAAGGCGGATAGCAGCTGGAAGCTAGGAAAGGATGTAATGATGGTACTGGTGCGAGATATATTACGAATACATTGTTAAATGCTCTAGCTTCCGCGATAAGACTGAAAAGTTGTTGGCGTTAAACCCCATTTAAGCAAACAAAACAGCCCTTTTTTCTTTACATGTCGCTATAGATTTTGCAAACTAAAGCTGTCTAATATCGAAGTTGAACTTCCTGTCGAAGCTCTGTTTGCGTGGCTAGCGATCCCATCAATCTATAGTAATGTTTGCTGGAATTCATGTAGTTTTTAATTGCGTCTGTTTACGAATCGACGATCAATTAATTTATTTTTTAACCCATTTCCACGTGATAATGTTTTTAACGCCCCTCAATCTGCAAGCTTTGGAAAACATTGTGGAGAATGAAGAAATTGCTTGTCACAAGCAATTTCTTCATTATCCATAATGTTTTTTAACCCAAAATAAAAAGATTTTTAAAATTTCATCAACTTAAAATTTGTTCTGGTCTAAAATTCTATCATGTTGGAATGGGTTAATGAAGTTTTCCTGGTAATTGTTAAAACACGTATCTTTTTTTTAATTTCATTTTTTAATGATGTGTGATCACTTAAATTGACCAAGGAATCGCAACAAGGTAGAACGTGTCCCAATACTAGTAAATACTAAATAATTCATTTAGAATACCTGAAACATTGATTGGTGTGTAGTTTCTTCTGAGTGAATAAATTCCATTGTATCGACTGTATAATAAAAGCGCAATAAAAAGTCCGTTTTAATCATTTTTCGCAGGAACAACAATGCTTATGTTTACAGAATAGGAAATCAGACGAGTAAGGAAATTAGATTCGAAACGTTAACAGACCTGAGAGGTCGAGTATTCGTTAAATCGTCACCAGACAACCTTTTAGACTTGTCCAAATTGAAATAGGTTCAAAACAATTTAAAACAACAATTCAAAGCACAAGTAAATTGAAAAATACGCAACGTTTGGAGTAGGTAACATTGTCAGAAAATGAGATATTTCTTGTTACAGGTTATGTATACTTTTTCTCAAAATGTTTTCTTCCATATCAGTGTATCAGGGGCGTCAAAATGAGGGAATTTTGTGATCAAGGGTTTAACAAAAATAATGTGAGATTAATGTAATCATTTTTTCGGTTAAAATCAGCATCAGATAACCAAGCTCTTAAAACACTTTTTTAATCCATGCATGAAAATCAACACCTTTTCCGACAAGATTAAATTTGGCCAAAGATCTGCAAGACCGACCTTGTTCTTCAACCCTGAAAACTTAACGAGAACATCGTGGAAAAGAGAAAAGCTACTGGTTATTTAAGAACGTTCATAGCAACCTGCGTCTGAAGACGTTAATTTTCATATTCATCAGATACCTTACCCATTATCTACGAGTCAATTGTGTTATAACTGTACCCGCTGTAAGAAATTGACTCTTCGTGTCCGTCCTGAACATGAAGTCGCCATGGCACAACGACGTTAAAATCTCGGCACAAAAATGATGTAATAAAAAATGATAATATCCATAAATGGGCAGAATAGAATATAAGGTAAGTAACCCTGTTCTTATATAGTCTGAAAAAGATTAAGTATGCTAATAATGGAAACCCGATCGATAAATTTTTAGAGATTGCTCGATTCGTTCAAATAAGACTAAATCAGCTTAGTTTGAACGGAACGAGTTTTAAAAAAGCGTTAGTTTGTTTGAGGTTAATGCAACTTTGAACATTTTTTTTTTCAGTTTTATCAAGGCGAAGTTTACTGATAACGCATAACTCCATATTCTATCGCCAAAAATTAGCAAGTGGATAATTGCAATTAAACTTACAATTGAGGAGAAATCAAGCTTAACTGTCGCCAAAAGTTAATTAAAAAAAAAAATTATTTTAAATTGCGAAAGCATTCACATCTTACATGTGCTGCAAGAAGAGGCATCAAGAATACGAAGCGTGCATTTCCTGGGCGCTGACATTTTGAATGTAGTTCAACGGAATCGGCCGAGTGACGAATGACACTACCCAGAATGCTCAAATTAGATAGGTCAGTATTTGTAAAATGCTACCTATCGGTAGATAACGCAGGTGTTGTTGACTAAACGTAACGGACGGTTTCGTTAATCTTCGTGACCTACCTAGTTGTTCGAAAGACTAACGAAAGTTAAAACGTCATCACTGACGTCATAATTTGATGTAAACAAGCCTTAAATTGTGGTTGGTCACATTTTAAAGTAACGTAACTTCTTTCATGATTTGCAGGCTTACTGCATGCTTTTGAGCCTGGAGTATGGTTTTCTTGTTAATTTATAGTGAGATTTGGGGGCAGATGTGGCTTTAAGTTGATGAAATCTTCAAAAAAAAATGTCTTTTAGAGTTATAAAAACATTGTGGATAATGAAGAAATTGCTTGTAACAAGCAATTTCTTCATTATCCGCAATGTTTTCCAAAGCTTTCATATAAGAGGGTGTTTAAAAGCGTCATTGTGTGGGAATGGATTAATTAAAGCATTTGAAATCGCACTCCATCCTTACAGACTGCACGTTATAATTACGTCAACCAGAATTTTTTCTATGCCTAACGGAAGCATGGAGCAATAAGACGCGATATGAAGACACAATAGAAATATGAAAGTTGAAAGAACTTGTTGATATGACGATGAGGGTTTCGCTCAAAGAGATACCTTTTTATACCCCAGTAGTGTAGTCTCTCGAACTCCGAAACTAATTAAACTAAATACCCCAGGACACTAATATCAGAAGATCTGTTTATCGCTTCATATTTGGCTGCTTGGTTTGAAATAAAGCAATCGCCGGATTTTATTACCTTTAGGTGATTATCTGAAAGAATGGTATCTTTTAATTTCATATCAAGTAATCGCTCGGCACGTTTTACCCATTCCCACACAATTCTCCTTTTAACCTACTCTCCCGAAAAAAACTTCGAAACCCTTGTGAAAAAATGAAGAAGTTGCTCGATACATAGGGAATATTACCACAGTGTCTTTTTCTATGCGTTGTTATCGTGTTCGAGAATCGTGTGTAGGTATTTTTTATTGGATGAGACCGAAGGTCGAATCCAATAAAAATACCTACACACGATTGAGAACATGATAACAACAAATAGAAAAACACACTGTTGTAATATTCCTTTTATTATATACCTTTTAGGAAATGACATTTAAATGGCTAAGAAATAACCAACTTTCCAAAAACCCCGGAACGTCTATACACAAAAAAAGAAGTTAGTGTTTAAAGGTACTCGACGAATACGGGTTTTTGCTACACGCCTAATATTGATTTTTTTTCGGTCGAGTTGTATTTGACAGCCAGGTTTTACTCCATATCTTTTATAGGTATATAATAAACGTAATTCTTTCATCGTCCACACTGTTTTCTATCTCAAAAAGACGAAACGAAAAACAGAAGGTACAAATAAGCCCATTTTATCAGCTACAATTGTCGTCTCCAACATCTTCTTTTAGGGGAAGTCTAACATTTTGAAATGGTAAAGGGTCGAGGCAATGGCACAATTGGTAGCGCGCAATACTCTAAATCATGGGGTCCCGGGTTCGATCCCCATCCACGTCGATTATCCTTTCCAACATTTGTTTCCAATCGGTGGTGGATAATCCTACACAGTCCGCACAGTCTGATCAGGGTCTTCCCTCTGCGCTCTGTAGATAGATACTGAACCAAAGCTTCTTTAAACAATCAGCGAATATTCTAATTGCCCGAAAGGCTGTTCATGGTGCTCAGTATGTGCGAGTCACGCACATGCGAAATGGTTGGAAATACCACGCATACGCTCAAAAATTCTTTTTAAAATCAAAGACTGTAAGGGATTGATGTCGGTCAGTAGTTCTTATGATAAATTCATAGACAGTTCAGGTGGTGTAGTCTAAGACCAGACTGCACTTATGCGACTGACCTTTGTCGATGCCCCCGCCAAATAGGATTAATCTTGGCATGACAAGAGTTAAAACGAGTGCTCATTGATTATTACTCATATTGATCTAATAATTCTAAAAGTCATAAAAACGAGATTTTGTCGGGTCTTTATCTCTTTTCGATTGACGAGGATAAGAATGATTGAAAGGGGCATGAATGAGCCAAGACAGGCAGGAATGGGCGGCGTATTTATATACAGTGACGTCATCATGATTGCGTTAACTACCATTATAATTGACGCGTCGCTGGCCCCGCCCACTGACTCCGCTGGCCACTCCAAATGACTCCAACAGAAAGTTCCACATCGATGTTATATAGGGTTCAACTGCAAATTTTTGGCCAGCATCATTTAACAATAGGTGGAAGTGTTGGTTGGCGACATAAACGTCGAAACTATAGCTTGGAAAAGCTGTAGTTATGACATTTAAGTCGCGAAACCAACACAAGTCCTTCCCATGTATGCCGGCAGATGTCGGAGTTCAAAGTTCACATCCGGTCTAAATGAATTGTTTGACTGGTCGATTTATTCCTTGACTGAAGCCGCGATTGGTCAATTACCAAATGTTGTCCAATGGTTGTTATTCACTTCTGCGCGTAACATTTAAGAATGGTGGGGGTTTTCTTTGTGTATGTGTGTCTCTGTGTGTGTATGTGTGTTTTTGTTGTTGTTATTGTTTTTTTGTTTTGTTTTGTTTTGTTTTTCATTGAGGTATGATCATAAAACCTTAAACACACTAGTGCGAAAAGATTTTAGGTTCATACACAAATGTAAACAAAACTTTTCTCTTTATTCCTCATGACCAAATGTTATCAAGCAACACAAAGCTTATATTTACTTGTGTTGAGTCAGATTTTATGGGTCTGCTTTGTGCACAAATCTGTTCGTGGAAGTATAAAAAATCAGCCAATCAAAACGCATGAATAGACAGACAATACTAAATTTGAATTATGAGACTGTAATTATTCTCTAAAGAACGAGCAAAAGTGTATGTTTTATAAAAACTATAAATGATTTCTTTTTTCTGGGAAAAAAACGTAAAGATTCACCATGACACTGCAAATCAGTTATTTGGTACATTGCATTATAGAACATACATTGTGCATTAATATTTCATTAACGTGTTTCTTGATACATCGCTCCAGTCATGATAAGATAAACCATGACCTTTCTTTTTGTCGGAAAAAAAGTATTTATGTACAAATTCTGATACAAAACCTTTATTGGATTATAGCTGCGTAAGAATAATCGGATATTCAAGAGATGAAGAGAATTTTTTGTGTTGTTTTGTTTTCATTGGGGTATGAAACGAAAAATCTAATTACGCAGTCTGAATACGCGAAGCAACCGCCTTTTTGTCAGTCACAGAACCCAAGGTGGGAGTTAAAGAGTTTAAGTAGAATGGACCTTGTATATTTGTTGTTTTGCCATCGAATACTATTTTGTGGTATGAAAATCTACAGGTAAACAAATACTTGCACAAAACTTTGAGTGCAAAATCTATGACTCGTTTCAGTCATTGATGGACAAAGCCTGACATTTTCTTAGGATTTGTTTGTTTATTTGTTTACTTTACCTTTAAACGTGTATATCTATGCATTTTACTAGTAAGTTGGCGTAAGTTAAGGTATGTGTCTTCATGAGCACGAGAATAGCGAGGCCACGTGCAAACCTCTCGTAAGTACCTTAATTTACATAGACCTTCATTACAGTTTTGTACCAGCCTCTAATATTTAGTTTCTTGAACTCCAAATTAGATTTTCGAATTGTTTGACATTTTCACACACGGCACAATTGTATATTGGTCTAAACTGAGAACAGATGCATACGACAATTTCAGGTTGGTGAAATTCCAAAAAAAATTATCATTTAGGTTAGAAAATATTGAAGAAATTGCTTGTTCCAAGCAATTTCTTCTAAGTCCACAGTGTTTACAAAAAGCCTTTTTTGCGTAAAAAGGACTGGTTGTGTGGGAATGGGTTAAGCACGTGTGCCAAATTACAACATACTCTCATTTTCCTGGAAAAGTGTTCGATTCTGTTATCTAATTATGATATGATAAGATCATTCTATAACACCTATCATGTCATGTCTTGTTGCATAAGTGCCAGTGATACCGCGTGTCAATGTTTGATGTACTACTCAACAGCCGGATAACTTAACGTCTTCAAAATTTTATGATTCCGTTTTGACAGACAAACAAAAATAACATTCTTGAAATTCAGATACTCTGACTTAATATTTATGTACTGTGAATACAGTAAATATCGTGAGATTTAAGCGTGTGCGCTCATATTTAGAAAGTGTACGCGTTATTTAACGCATGCACTTTCAAAATATGATCGTGCAAGCGTAAAAAGTAAGCAGCTTCCCATTGTGCGTGCAATTGTAATTTTTGCGTTCGGGCACATTTCATACTCTTGAACGCTCAGCATTTTAGCGCGCACGCCTTACGTTTGTGAGTGCACCTTAGCACGCATTTTTTTAGCGTGAACTAACTAAATTGGGCTTTTAACCTATTAACTGTGTCATAGCTAAACGCGCAATATTGTATTTGGGAAAGCCAAAAAATCGTAGGTGCAGCTTATTCACGCATTCGCACCCCGAAAAAGTCGTGCGTCTATCGTACCGTCATGACGTAAATGGCATCACTTCAAATTGCCAGCGATTTTCTACATAGCAACAGTGTCAGCACGATTAGCTCAGTTGGTAGAGCACTTGACTCCAAACCTCAAGATCACGGGTTAGACCCCTAGGCTGACCATATATAACTTTCGGATGAGACGTTAAACCGAGGCCCCGTATGACGATGCTATCCATCGAGCACGTTAAAGAACCAGGCGGGGCTCTCAGCAGTCTCGTCCTGCATCCTTGCACTATCCCCGTAACAACTTACCGTCTTCTGAGGGCGTCGCTCATATAGGCATGTGCTACGGTAGCGACGATAAATAAACGGAAATACACAGAGCCACAGAATGTTATTCATACAGCTGGACATAGGTCCGTGCGGAACTCACCCCATTTATATATAGTATTTCTTCTCATAATTCTCTTTACCCTGAATATTACTGCTTTGGCAGGAGGTAAAGACAAAGATCAGCGTACACATACGTGCAGTCTGATATTAATCTACGCCACCTGTTTTTTCTTTTTAAGCCAGAGTTGTATATGAAATTATTTTTTTTTAAAGAAATGTCGATCTACAACCAGTACTTTCAACTGTTTGATTTTAATGCATTTTATTCACTATGACAAGAATTAAGATATTTTGAAACCAATGAACTAGAAATGTACATAGAATCCGGACAGAGATCTGCACGGAACTTTTTTCCATTACAAGCCATATTTCCTTTCCTATTTTCTAAACAGAAATTAAACAAAAAAAAAAAGATTCAAGAGAGCATGGAAAAAATTTAAGTGATTTTTCGTTTCCCATTTCTCTAGAAATATACACATATTCAACATGCTTCTGACGGGTATACAATCTACATTTTTTAGAATTTCGGTGATATTTGTTAACATTCCCTTAAAACTACCTAACCTTTTTTATCATGTTTCAGCGATAAATGCGTCTGGACGACACCTGTTACACCGAGGAAGACAGAGCATCATTCTGATACAGTTTTGTATGAAATATCTGTCGAATATTAATGTATAGGGTTTTGATTTAACTCTTTAAACATTTCCACACATTTGCGCTTTTTGACACCCACAAAGAATAACATTTAGAAAACATTCTTGAAAATGAAGAAATTGCTTGTTACAAGCAATTTCCTCATTTTTCACAATGTTTTCTACCCAGAAATGTGAAAAAATCTAAAGATGTACGTACCTTTAACTGTCGTCTGTAACTCATTTCAATTTGGACCAGTCTAAAGTTTTGTCGCCTGGTAATTTTCTAAAGGAAAGAGAAAAGGTGTAGTTCAGAAACACCACTCGTTGTAAAGTAGTTGTCGGACTGTGTTGACAGAAATTATATATTGATTTTATTAAATAAACCCACGACCAGACGACAATTAAGACGAAGCCAAAATCAAAGAAACTGCTGAAGACTTTAACTGTCTGTTATGATTTTAGATACCCAAGTCTTTCTGAATAGAAAAAATCAAAGTGCTAAAAGCATTGTAAGCTAGCAAAGCATGGTTGAATTTAGAAAAACTTTCCCTTGTTGGGTAGAAAACATTATGGACATTGAAGAAATTGCTTGTACAAGCAATTTCTTCATTGTCCACAATGTTTTCTAAAGCTTTTTTCAAAATGCTTAAAAAGCGGAATTGACTTGGAATGGGTTAAATAGCGTGCGTTTGACACAGTTTACTACAATTTGAATAGAGGTTGCAATATTCCTGAAATACATTAAGAACTACTTTTAATGACGTAGGCATTTAACGGATTTAGTGGTTAAGCCTCCAGTGGTAGTTTGCACTCGTTGAACTTTGAGACGACCTCAAAATTTCGTCTGTTAACTTACGCTATCAAAGCTGACGCTTTGCTAGCTAAAAACGATATGACAAAATAACATTTTTTTACTTTCTTTTTCCACGTTGTTTTCGGGAGTTCATCAACTGAGGGTCTTAAAAAACGGGGTCTTGTTGGAATGGTGTAAAACATAAAGTTGGGAAATATTTAAGAAATGAAAAGAATATTTTTGTTTTCATGGCGGTATGAACCAAAAAAAACTAGTCACACTGTATAATTTAAGAAATGAAGAGAATAGTTTTTGTTTTCGTAGCGGTATGAACCGAAAAAAAACTAATCACACTGTATAAATACATGAAGCGGATTCATACATAAGTGCGATTGCGTATTTCGGTTCATGCCTCAATTAAAAGAAAAAATGTTATCTTCATTACTTATAATTTAATAGCATCGAGCGAAAAAGCGAAATACTTTTGATACTTTTTTGTATGGATCTATTTGTGCGAAAGCATACAAAATGGCTGCGTGTTCATCGAGGTATTTTTTCCGGCCAATCAGAACGCCCGTTTTTGGAACAAAACAATAAATTATTTGAGCATGCACAAATTTGCAGGCGGCGGTAGGCTGGAAATTGTTCCCATCGAGGACAATTGTTTGGAAATTCGCGGGTTGGGTAGAAACTTTTTGGAAGCGTTGTCCGTCACTCCGGAGGTCTAAATTTGGTGTTTCTGTTTTTTTCCTTATCTTGGCTATATCTTAATATTTATTTTTAATACTGTAAGGATAAACATTCGAGACTTCGTGTTTTTCCCCTCTCGTAAAGCGTGATTCTATATTTCTTCAATTTTCAGATCCGATCTTTTCCTCTTTAATATTTGATGAATATCATTTCATCAGAGGGGCACAAGCCTTTTTTCGTTACCGGTGGTCCTAGGTTTATTGCTATAGACACATGTTGAGGCCATTCGGAGAACTATTTTATCGTCTATAAGCCGTCTTTGATCATGTAAATTACTTACTCTTTTATATGATTTACAATATTACCACGCCGTCTCCAAACGTGACAGGTAACGTCAAACGTTTTGTTTGTTTTATGGTTTCTTTGTTTTTCAAATTCCAACGAATGGCAACGAGATCCAGTTGTAGATTTAAGAGCAGAGATACATCGAATGAATGTTCGTTTATTTTACCTTTTTTACATGTATTAAATCAAGGGTGGTTAGCTAAATAGAAGATATTTAATGAGCGATAGTCAAGAAATACCGGATTTATCTATAAATAATTTCATCTTTAGTTTCGTCTATCAAAATCCGTTGTTCTGATTGGTCGAAAAATATTATTCATAACTCCATGAACAAAATTTTGGGCACGCAGCAATTTTGTAAGCTTCCGCACAAAAATAGTCCCATAGAAAAAGGTATCAAAAGTGTAAAGTTTATGCTTTTTTTCTCTCGATACTATTAAATTATAAGAACTGAAGAGAATATTTTTTTGTTTTCATGGAGGTATGAACCGAAAAACCTAATCACACAATGTATTGAATTCGATGCGCGTATTCATACAGTGTGATTAGTTTTTTCGGTTCATACCTCCATGAAAACAAAAAATATTCTCTTCATCTCTTAAACAGATAAAAACGAGGCTTTGTTTTCATCTGTTTGATGTGATGAGTTTAACAATTTCTGTAGTTAATCAACATTTATTTGAAATTTATCTTCTAGTCATAATATGATCTTTAGTTTGAAATAGTTATTGAAATTTATCTTTTAATGATATTTTGCGAAATGTTAAACATCGTTTGTAAAATGACGTCATTACATATTTTACATGAGGTCATTTATCCCGTAACGAAAAGGTGTTACCACATACTTCAGATCATTTGCATAATTATTTCTCTAATGTAATTATGAATATGAATTCAATGGCATTTAGCGGCGAGACTTAAAAAATGATTTATATCACATTGTAACCCTTTTCGATTGACATTACATCATTAACCAATAACAGGCTTGAAGTCATTTATAGGTAAGTATATTTGATTCGAAAAGAAAACCTCGAGCCTCCCCACACACACACTCTCTCACACACACACAAGTCAATTTGTCTATTAAACTATTTCTAAATGATTAGCGAAAAGATCACCTTTGGTCGGCCATTTTCGAGAAAAGAGAGATGTTTTGTTTCCTGTTGATTGTTCTGTCATAAATAGACCAATTTAACTTATAACCGTAGTCGAATTCATGTCATGACTTCGGTTACAATCAGAAGGAGCGGAAAGCTTTTTTGGGTAGGGTTAGGTTTAAACCTATTTGAATTACATTGAATGGAAAACAAGTTCTACCAGCTTAGATTAATCCTTCTCAATTCTGCTTCCTGGACAATACGCTAGTAATCGCGCCAATTGTATTGGCAATTGACAGAACCAAGCTTGATAGTCGCTCCAAGGAATCGAACTAGGGACATTTTTATCGGGAAGCAGATGGTCTACCTCTCAGCCACGGAAACCGAACATGTATTCCAAGTTTCAGAAGACTGTTGTCAGTGGTAAATGTACCAGCAATTCTACAAAATGTCAGAAATTTTTGCGACAACGCCATCAAAAACTGACTACAAGGACTACAAGGCTATGGCATTACGTCGATTTTTGCTCCGAAAACAGTCGATCTAAAAATTGTTCCCCGCTTTTCACGTGAAATTTTGTAGAAAGCCGATATGTGACGGAAACTCTTGCTAGTGTTCTGTAATCCTATAAATGCAGTCTTATTGAGATGATACTCTTACGCTTGAGAAAACACATTCATAATGAAATACTTGGATTTCAATGTGCCCATGTTATTTATGCACAACAAAAGTAATCGTGAAAATGCACATAAATGTCTCTCAAAATCAAGTAAGCATGAATCCTTTTTACAGTTAAGAAAAACGATAAATTTAGTTGACGAATGCACTAAATCACGCCCCCTTTCATGAAAACCTTCCAACAATTGATGCATCGATGGCCTCGCCAACTGACTGCGCTGGTCACACTCACTGAATCCACGGCGTCATCTTAAAAATTCTGTGGCTAGTAACAGAAGCAGTAAAATGGTTGGCGACTTTTACTTATTCAACTCTTCCTCTGAACAGGTTTTAACGCCGCTTTTGACAATTTTTCAGTCATATCGGGGCGGCTGGAGCACCTAACAATAGATTCCTTATATATCTCGCACCAGTACCACAATAACACCCTTTCCTAGCCTCCAGCTGCTTTACGATTATCTTCCCATTGGTGGGAGCCAATGTTGGAACCGTCGGGGATCGACCCCATGACCACCCATGATTGACGCTTACAGCGTTATGGTAGCTGCCGATTATTGATACTTATTCAAGCTATTACAACAAAAATACTGCACATAAATGTCAGCCAATGTTGGAGTTCAGAGTTCACTTCCTGGTAAAGGACTTTTTTTTTATTTGTCGATTGATCCTTTATTTGACAGCCGCCATTGGTCAATGAAATGCATCTCCAAAATCATTTACTAGTTTGAATTTGCAAAATAGGGAGCTTCTTGATAAAGAAGGTGGGTCAATTGACAAGCGTAAGTCAATAGCGAGTTCACGCGGAAACGTTTTTGACAGACACCAGTCAATAGCCAATTTACGGTAAATCGCTTTTGACTGACGTGTTTTGTTTGTTGGTCGGTTGATGAATTTATTTATTTATTTATTTATCCTCCTCATGAGACACAAAAGGAAAACAGACAAAAGTATTTAGAACTTATGAAAAAAAGATTGAAAATGATACAAGGTATATAGACCAAGGAAGGCTACAACATATTTTCAAACTGTAATCCGGGGATATGCAATGCCTTTATTAGGAATTCGGTGACTCTTCTACGCACATTAATACGGCATATAGAACGGTGCCTACGGCATCACAATCAAAGTTCAACAAACTGCGATTGAGATATCTCAGACACCGGTCTATGCACTAGCTTAACGATTCAGTTCCATGACAGACTGTACATACGAAAATGTATTTCGATATAATTCAACACATTGAAATTCAGCTATCTCTTCAAGGTTTGGACCTAAAATGGCCAAATTGAAAGAATTTGCAGACGACAATTATGAGTCGATGAAATTTTAAAAATTCTGTCTTTGGGTATAAAAAGCATCCAGAACAACGGATAAATTATTAGTAACATAAAATTTCTACATTTTCAACCATGTCTTCCACAGTTTTTTGTGTTTTTCTTTTTTTGTTGTTGCTGTTGTGTTTGTTTGTTTGTTTTGTTTTTTCCATTTGTGTAGTGAAGGGTTAACTGAATCCGTCAACTACTTCGATTTAGCAGACTCTTACGAATTTAAATTAATAAACTACCGGTAAATCAGTTTTACCTCCATAAAACGACATGACGGCAAACATTTGGCTAGAAATTTATGGGCACGGGTTCTAATTCACGTCTTAACCCTTTCCTATTCATTTTTTACGTCTCTTTGATTTTATAATTGAGAAAACACTGTAGAAAAAGAGGAAATTGCTTGTAACGAGCAAATTCTTCTTTTTCCACAATATTTTCTACCCTACTAAGTCGTTATTTTTCAAATTGAACCCACTTTAAATTTTCGTCTTCAAAACCTTTGAATTTGGAAAATGTTGAAAAGCGGGAAAGGTTAAAGTGCATTCTATTTGACATTGAAGAAATTCTTGACGACAGTTCAAGATCATCATTAGGCCATCATAAACTCGTCACTGCAGCTTAACCAAGTTGTAGTCAGGACGTTTTCGGCCTGTTATAGGCAATGTGTCTCTTTGTATTTCTATAAACGATAGCCTTCGCAGGATGCGAATGTTGAGGCTTGCATGTACGTGACTGCAAGTCGTCAGCAGCGTCCTGTGTTCGGTAGATTTGAAGTTTATAAAGTGAAATGATTGACAGTTCGGTAACGTCTACTTTCAACTACTAGGTCGTTTAATTAAAAAAAATAGACTCGTCCTAATTCGAAGAAGTTTCAGACGATTTTTTTAAATATTATTTAGGATAGAGCGCATTATAGATAATGCAGAATTTGCTTGTAACAAGCATTTTTTTCGTTTTTCCAAATCGTTTTTCATTGGGGTGTCCGTAGCGAGATGGCGTTGGAGTGGATTTAACTAATTCCTAAGGAATTTGATCAGTTGAAGGATCGCTGGTCACGCCCGCCGATCTTAAACCTTGTCATGCTGAACCCGGAATATTCCGGTTTTGGCAGGAGGTGTAGACTTAGATCAGACTGCACTTATGTGCAGGCTGATCTTAGTCTACACCCTCTCCTTGTACTTTTCCTTCCAGAGTTGTTTATGAAGTTGATTTCTGAAAGAATTATTAATTTTGAACAACAAGTTTTATCAGTGCTATCAGCCCTTTGATTTGAAGAATTCCAGTAATGTAATTTATACAGCATAACAAGGGTTAATCATGAACGTTCGACTAAGGTTAAATTTGACATTATTCAGTTGATTAAATACACGTATGAATAACCGAGTTCAATGTTTATTTCCAGTCTATACGAATGATCTTCATTCGAAAATCGGGCAGCGGCCATAGCGCAGTTGGTAGCGCGTCGGACTCCTAATAGTTGGGTACCAGGTTCGATCCATTATCGCGACAAATATCCGGCATTTGTCTCCCACCAATGGTTAGACGATCGTAAAGCTAAGTGGGATGAGCAGCCGGAGGCTAGGAAAGGATGAGTTGGTAGTGCTGGTGTTGGTAATACTAGGAATCAATGGTTAGGTTCTCCAGCCGCAAAGATATGATTGGCTTATTGTTAAAAGTGGTGTTTAACCCCAACCAACCAATCAATTATTCGGTAGTCCATATTTTTTGACAGAGGCAGTCAGTCGATCGTTTGAAGTTTGGAATGTCGTCTTTCATACAAAGTGATAAAAGGAAAAGTTATATGCCACAAGCGATTTCTCTTCTACCTGCAATGTTTCCATAACGTCGTTGGCACGTAAAATATCGTAACTACGGCTTTGTTAAAAATGTAGTAACGACATTTTACACGCCCAACGACGATAAATTATTTTTGTTTCAGAGCGTTAAAATGCGGAATCGTATGTTACGATATTTTGCATGCCCAGCGACGATAAGTCATTTTTGTTTCAGAGCGTCAAAATGCGGAATCGTGTGTTACGATCTTTTGCATGCCCAGCGACGATAAGTTATTTTGTTTCAGAGCGTCAAAATGCGGAATCGTATGTTACGATATTTTTCACGCCCAATAACGATAAGTTATTTTTGTTTCAGAGCTTCAAAATGCGGGAATGTAGTATTTGCTTAACTGACTCCTTTTAAAGTGGCGAAACAAATTGTATACAATCTTCCGATACAAGCAATTTAGATGCAATATAGCTTACGAGCAACTAGAGCCCCCAGGAACTGATTCTCGAATTGAAACGTTGCCGGTTCATGTGTGGGCCACATAGATTATTCGATGACATTTTTACGCCATTTTACATGATTTAGGAGTACACCGTTATTACAGTCTTAACGTAGATTAAATTAGAATTGTAATTTAAAATTTCGAGGGTCACTGCGTACGGTGAATTTCTTCGGTATATCACCACTACGACGTTACCACTTAATGAATTGCATTTCCTTTGATATAAATGTTAAACACATTTCTTTATTTCAAGTGTTTTTTTTTATTCTATAACTGTTATATCTTTCACCCATTTTCCTAGACTACTTTGGATTTCCTTATGTTGCAGTTGACAAATAATCGAATTTTGGTAAAAAGGGAAAGAACCAACACTGAGCACTAGAAAAAAAGCGGGAAAAAGGAAAAATTGCCAGTGACACGAAAATTTTTCTGCAAGTTTTCATATATATCTCGTGGTCGTAAAAGGTCGATTAATACCGAAAAGGTTAAATGAATCTATTGAATAAACCCGTGTCAACATAATCCCGCTTTTTGACGCCTCCCAAGAAAAAAGACTTTGGAAAACACTGTGGAAAATGAAGAAATTGCTTGTGACGAGCAATTCCTTCATTATCGACAATGTTTTCTGTCCAAGAAGACAAAGATTTTTTTTCAATTTCACCATGCTGAAAGGCCTGAAAGCACTGATAGATCTTGTTGTTCAAAAATCAATATTTCTTTTAGAAATCATGCAATTCCATAAACAACTCTGGTAGGAAAGTACAAGCAGGAGGTGTAGACGAAGATCTGACTGCGGTTATGTGCAGACTGATCTTGGTCAACGACTCCTGCCAAACACGGGATATTCCGGGTTTAGCATAACATGGGTTAAGAGATTGGTCGCTTAAGACACCTTTTTGTGACATATAGAGGGATAGGTCTGATTGTATTGATAAATCATTTCACGATTCTCGCCTTATCCTTAATTGTTGGAACTCAGTAGAAGTGCCAAAATTTGATGGCTAATGAGTTTCAATTGTCGGATGGTGTATGTCAATCAAATAATCAATCGACCAATTAAATCATTCAATTAAACCGGAAATGAGCTTTGAACTCCAGCATTATCAAACATTTGTTTGAAGAATGTTTTATGGTTAGGCGACTTTCCAACTCAACAGCAGTGACCATAATGAGACGGGGCATTGGCCGAGTATCGCATCCGTAACCTGGAGGAGATGGGGATCGAACTAGGGTTCCCTGAAACTAAATTCGAATTGATTTTCCCCAAAAGAAGAAGACATAAACAGATTGGAAGAGAAAGGGACTCGGACAGTTAGACGGACGGACAACAATAAAAGGATACTATCTGGTATCAGTTAGAACCATGAAATTTTCAAATGAGGTCAGCTTTTCGTCGTTAGGCTACTAAAATGTCATGAATAAGCGTGAGAAAAAAGGCGGTAGTGACATTTTTTGGTTACCTGAATACGCCATGAGCAATGCTTGCCGAAAGTTGGAAGAAACTCGTTTGAGCGACCAAAACCTCGTAACTACAGTTTCGACAAGTTGCAGTTACAAGATTTTGGACTCTCGATGAAGCTATACCAAATATCGTATTTTTCGAAAAGCAAGAACTTAGTACATGTGTATGGTTTATTCTTTACACATATCATAGATGGGGTACAAAAACGTCGTAAATGCACCTTACTTAAGTAATGTGTAAAATGGTTTGGTACCCCCCAAACAACTTGGGTTTCTGAAATTAGAGTTTGAGAGTAACGAGACAACACGAACATCATATTAGTAATTCACTAATGTGTTCTATTCAGGTTGCGTTCTTTTGACCTTTGTCGGAAATTTGTAGCGAGGGGTCAGGACGAAATGACGATTTCTAAATTAACGTTTTCCTGTTCAATCCCTGGTTTTA
Source organism: Fragum fragum (assembly GCA_946902895.1). Lineage (NCBI taxonomy): Eukaryota > Metazoa > Mollusca > Bivalvia > Cardiida > Cardiidae > Fragum > Fragum fragum. Next base: position 40,481,153 of record OX336372.1, read on the forward strand.
CGTCCCTGTTATTTTGTAATTGAGAAAACATAGTAGAAAAAGATGAAATTGCTTGTTACAAGCAGTTTATTCTTTTACCACAATATTTTCTACCCTACTGAATGGCCTTTTTTTTTCAAATTAAATCCACTTTAGATTTTCGTCTGCAACCCCTTTGAAATTGAGCAGGTCTAAAATTCTGTAAAACGGGAAAGGGTAAGGTCAGCAATGGCTAGTTCTCTGGGTTGAGAGAGGGGTCTGTCGTCTGGGGCAGCCGATCTCGGATGGTGGTGGTAAAGATTTCTAACAGTCTCAAAAAAGATTTGAAACTGTTGAAAACAACGTTAAACTTCCAAATTGTGATAGCAAAAATTTTTGATCGACAATATTGGGTTGGAGATGGAAGAAGAGTAAAACCACACATTTGACGTTAATAACAATAATATATTTATTTGATAAGATAATTAACAAGTATATATACATGTATATATGTCTACAATAAACGTTCTATCTCATGAAAACTTTGCACAGAAACTTAGTCGGGCTGATATCAAAAACTGTATACACCATATTGTCGAACGTGACCAAAAACAGTGACGATGTTTTTTTTTGTCGCCGACAGACAATTCATAGAATGGTTTTATGTTAACCCACCACCACACTGCAGTTACATATTTTGTGTTTGTTACAAATACAAATACGGGTTAAACAATATAAGATAAAAGTATTTAAAGTTATAAGTTGCCTGGACTATGAAAGTAGAATCCATCGAAACGTTAATTCTCCAGTTAAACTTTAATTCCAGACGTAAGCTGCGAAGTAAAGTCAGTTAGATGACAAATAATAGTGAAAAAAATATTTGCTTTCATAATATTTCATATACTTTGCAACAAAAATCTAAAACGCGACTTAACATTTTGCGTTCAGTATAAAATAGAATGTCCAAATCTTCCATTAACTTTGGTTGAAGATTGAAATATTAAAACATGAAAAGCTTTCTTTTAATCAGAAAGGTTCTTTAAACCCGTAAGACCAAAAAAACAACAAAAATCTACAATAATAATGACACAATTACTGATTGACGGATCGGGTATGCCATACAAAAAATCGGTAGAACGATCAAATCTAACAATCAGACCAGAAGAAAACTTTGACTTCCAATATTGTTCGACATTTATAAGTTTGTTTATTTGTTTGTTTTACGACTTAAACGTCGTAGTTTATTCAAGCTGCAGTTACGACGTTTGGGTCGCCAACCAACCATTTCACATTTCTGTTACATATTACGGGCCCTGAATTTTGCAAAATAACGCCGTTTAATACCTCAGTTGAACTTCCTGTTGGAGGTCAGTGGGCGTGGCCAGCGATCCGTTCATTACAAACAATTTCGTTGAAATCATATCCCCGTTTATCAATTGTAATTTTCATCTGTTGCCTATTTGCTCGAAACAGAAATTATCTTTTTTGTTTTTGAAGAAAATATGTCAGGATAGTGTAGTGATATGCATTTGAGAATACAGAGAATAATTTTCAGGGTGGCGTCTTGACATACATTTAAGAATATAGAGAAAAATATGTCAGGATAGTGTAAAGATAAACATTTGTATAAACGCGGGATTTTACGTCACTCATATTTCATACTTGAGAGAACATTTTGGAAATAGAAGAAATTGCTTTTAACAAGCATTCTTTTCTTTCCCACAATATTCTCTACCTCATAGGATGGTTTCATTTCAAATTGCATCCAATTTTCATTGTTGTCTCTGCAACCCCTTTCAATTCGGGCCAGTCCATTTTTTTGTAAAACAGTAAAACGTTAAGAATATGGAGAAACATTTGTCAGGATAGTGTATAAAAACATGTAAGAATATGGATTTACATGAAGGTCTGTCTAACTGTTACAAGAATAGAGTCAAAGATCAAATAACCAATTTCAATGAAGTTCCTTTTTATTATGGCATGCCATAACACAAATAGAAACTTATTGTGGGGTTCGCCAAACTTTAATTACATTTGGCCTCGTTGTTACAGAAATATTGCGGCCCGGGCGGAAGAAAAGACTGTAGGAAGGACAAATAGACGGACAGCGTCAACATTATATATCCATCGATGTTAGTCGGCGATGGGGGATAATAATAAATGTAATTCAATACGAGTTATAACTTTCAACAGAAATACAAAATACATGTATAGCGTAAATAAATTAGTGAAAAACGTAAGATTTTGAAAGATCATTCCTGGGTTGACCTGGACGAGTACATTTACATACGTTAGCCTGGAAATAAAAATGCGATTATTAATACATGTATTTAAGAGGAAAATACCCTACTGTTTAAAACGAACAAATAAATTTATGTTGCCTCTGACATATCTAACGTGTAAACCCATCCCCGTACAATTCCTCCATTTTATGTCCCAAAGAAAAATACTCATGAAAACAGTTTGGAAAATGAGGAATTTGCTTGTGACAAGCAAATTCTTTTTTTTTTTCTTCTTCTTTTTTTTATTTAATCAACCCGAAGTTGTCATCGGCATTTTTTTTTTTTTTTTTTTTTTTTCATTTTTGACCAGTCACTTTTTGCTTCGCTCTTTTATTTACTTTTTTAATCTGGTTGATAGTTTAGCTGCATCGACTAAAAAAATTGAGACAAGAAAGAGGAGAACTTTCAAGTTGAAATAGTAGAGAAGTAATTATTATCTAACGAACATTATTTCAATCATATATCTAAGGGTATCAAGTTGTAGTTGAAGGCGGACAATTTTCGCTGTCGCCATATTTTCTGATCTAGAACGGTCATTTCGATATACTAACTCCAATTGTCCTCTGCTTCATGCGATCTCTTTTTTTTTTTTTTTTTTTTTTTTTTTTTTGTTTCTCGCAGTTACAGCGTCGCCCTCTTCCCGTGACAGTTAGCATACAGACATTGGACAAAATGTAAAAAAGCAAAAACAAAATGATAACAAAAAAGTTGAATTCACTCGCCTACATAAAACAAAAATATTCAAGGAACAATAACATTTCTGTAACATGTAATTAATAACTGAGAGTACAAGGAATAACATTTATTTGTTTTTAATACCTCAAAATACTTATCTTTATTGTTAGCATTTTCCTTCTTCCTTCTATTTCAATTGTTATCACCTGTATATTTACCATTTTTTAACGTTGTTACGCAAATAAAGAGTTTAAAACATTTAAGTATTACGTCGTATAAAATACTGTTGCCTTTTCCGATTAGTGTTGAAGAAATAACAAATTCAACTCATATCATTTGCCATTCTTGGACTTCCCGAAAAGGAATTTGATTCGGAGTCTTTCAAAAATTAAAACCGAACCTTTATTGATATATTTACCTACTTAATCATTTACTAATATTTATCAATTAATTAATCTAGTTAATCATAATCTATTCATTCATTTATTCATTTATTGTTTGTTTGTACAATAATTTACCAATTCATTTGATTTTAATCTTTATTCATTTGAATAAATATTTTTCTTATAATCTCATTCGGTTTTTTTTGTTGTCGTTGATGTTGTCTTATCCTTTTCTGTTCAATCCCTGTTTTTTATGTCACTGCGATTTATAATTGAGAAAACATTGTTGAAGAAAGAAGAAATTCCTTCCAATTTCTCCATAATATTTACTACTTAATAGCTATTTTTCAAATTAAATGTACTTTAAATTTCGTCTTCGAAACCTTTGAATTTGCACATGTCTGACATTTTGAAAATCAGGAAAGGGTTAAATTTATCACCAGTCATGCATGAAATGTCTGTGTTGGAAATCATTAACCCATTCCAACACAGCAAAATTTTAGACTGGTCCAAATTGAAAGAAGCTGCAGACGACAATTTCAAGTTGATTGAATTTTGAATTTTTTTCGTCTTTTTGGATAGAAAACATTGTGGATAATGAAGAAATTGCTTGATACAAGCAATTTCTTCATTTTCCACAATGTTTTCCAAACTTTTTTCTCGAGGGGCGTACAAAGGAGGGATTGAGTTGGAATGGGTTAAAACGCATGTTTTTAAAACAAATCGGATTTAACACATGCTTTTCAAGGTCTGTATTGATAATAAATCAAAATATCCACGATACTTTTTATAGGAACAAAATAACTGTCGACTGCCAAAACACCATAAAGAAAGTTACGGGTGCGATGTTTTAACAGCTAATGAATCTCATTTACTAAATATCTGACCATGGACACCGACCAAAATCGCTTTTATAAACATTTTCTTAAACACAACACAATGTCGAAATGACCTATTTCCGCTCAGAAACACGTATATTTACGATCATACTTTTATTAGACAAGTGCGAACTTCTCAATGAATTAATCATCCATAAACGAATCGATTTTGATTATTGGCTTAGGAATAGAACTTGAAAAAAATATACCAATGTGAATTATTTTCGACTTTAAAATTGTATATCTTGAGCAACAATAGCTTTTGTAAAGAAAAACTTATATTAGTCAATATCAAAATATTTTTACGGTTTATATTAGAACTTTTAAAGTTATCCTTCCGACATTAACTTAAATCTATTTGTTTAGTTTAGTTGTCAGCCAAACATTCTTCTGTCAGGAAAAATAGAAATATTGATAAACAATTAAGCAGATTTCTCGAGCAAATATATATATTCGACAGTAATTTTCCTTTTATATTGTAATTGAATTATAAGTGTCTTATTACAATTTTCTCCCATTTTTGTTTAGACCTTGATACTCTTATTTATTTGTTTATTTATTTATTTATCTATCTATTTATTTATTTATCTATTTATTTATCTATTATTTTTTTTATGTATTCTACCAAACTTAAGAAAAAATATTTTGAATGAATCACCATAAACACATGGTATATATTTTATCTTACAATCGTACAGGTAGGTCACAACAAATGCCTTTAGGGGACTTAACCTTAACACCTTAATACAAAATACCGCTTCCAAACTCTAAATTGTTTTCATTAAATTTCTTTATTCCTATTAAGAATGCAGAACTATTTATCTATATATTAACTGTGTATTTGTATTAACAGAAATAGTTTCTCGAGGTATTATTTAAAAGATGTATCAAGATTTATAGTAATCTTTTATGCGTTTAAATTTCGTTCCATTGAATTTAGTTTTACCCACATGATTTTTTGTAAATCTGATCTAAATGAAATATGCTATAGACAGCATTTCAAATTGGATAGATTTACAAAATTAAGTACCTAAAAGATTATAAAATATTGTGAGAAAAGGAGAAATTGCTCGTTACAAACAACTTCTCCCTTTTTAGAGCTTATACCCTTTAGCGATTAAAATGCGATTTTTTGTGGTAGTCGGTAAAACTAGATAAACGGTAAGAAACTACAACAGATAAATACTAATAAAGTATCTGTATCAGTATCTGATAATCACAATTTTTTGATAACTATGATTAAAACAAATAAATTATTCAAGTGTAGATTACATTTAAATAATGATTTAAGCATAATACTTTATATACAAAAAAGTAGTAAATTTACACACATATCGATGACAGTATACTCAGCAGAATTTTCTGCCATGAAAATGACCGTGTCCGACTGTAATCATCTTTAATACAGAATGATTTGTTTGTCACATAATCTATGGTAAGTATATTTTTGTTGTAAGAACAAAAAATGTCTACGACAAGAACAGATTTGAAAAGGCTATTAAATTATAACTTAAAGGATAAAAGCAAAAGTCAAACCGCATTTTCGTCCTTATAAAAACAGTTGCAAAGGTTTTTTTTAATGTTCATTTTTAAAAATAGTGATTAAAATAGTGTCAGCTTTCGTTTTCTTTAAATCATTTTTGTTAATTTCAACGGAAAATTATAACTCATTTTTGAAATATAAGAAGTGGAGATTCTTTGATAGAATAAATAGATAAAGATAAGTAAGTGAATGAATAAATAAATTAACTCGATAATACAACAGTTCAATTGAGTGTATTAAGAATAAGATGGTTGTCTCGATCAAAATCGTGCATTATGCGAAAAGGTTGTGAAAATCATTGATTACAGTCGTGAAACAAAGCGACGATTTTACCTGTGCACATTGTATAAAGGGTTTTAATTCATACTGATGTAGATACATTTTCTTCGCTTCAACAATCTGTGTGGTCTCGGGCGAGTTATAAATCTATCATTTAAACTTGCTTTTCTATTTCACCGAGTGAAATTTGAGCCAATTCACGTGCTTTGACTCCAAACCATCATTTAATAAATCAGTCTTACTGACACAAGCTCGATCAATTCTATCTTGATACAATGATAAATAAATATACGGGAAACATAATGATAAACATGTATACACGTTTGTCTAGAGAAGAACGCCGGTTAGTTTAACCTTGCTTAGATATTATATACATGTACATATGACATACATGTAGTCTTTCTATAAAACTATGAATCTTATCTTCCCTCGGTCATGGAGAGAACAGAAAAATACAATAACCCAAACATTAAACTTGATAATTATCAAATAAAACCAATAATTGTCTTACCTGTCGTATATAGTACTCATACTTTTGAAGACAAATTCAATCAAAACAATGTCCATTTCAATATTTCCTGAAAAAAAGCACGATCGAATTTCTCCGAGTTAGTCACTTCCGTTTCACGTGTCAATCCTCGCGTCATTATTCAAGATGGTGGACGCCTGAATGTTTACATTGACTTCTGCTGTTGCCACTGGAGTTAGAACTTGGTCCAATGTCGTCTGAGAGTTCGTTGATTTATATTTCTGGAGTAAATATACCCTGTGAAACGAGAAGTCGATTTAAAACGGACACTTCTCCGATTAACAGGGTAAGATTACTCGACAAGAAAATGTTCTCATCCAGCTGGAACAAGACAACACAGTTTAATCACACTGTCCGATACTGTAGGATTCTTTATTTGTAAAACTACCGGTTTTAACACGATAGAGTAATAAAACACCATGGTTTTATACATTCATCATTCAAACGTTGCGTGAATCAAAATATACCAAAGGGATTGTCTGAGAATACTTTCACTACTAACGGCACTAGATACTTTTACTAATTGTCTAATCTAATAAAAAAATATTCCGACAGCATCTTAAAAAAAGTTGATTTTACTTTCAAATGAAACTATATTCGACTTAGTATAAAAAAAGTCTAACCTGTTCTGTTCCCCATTTATATGTTATTCAAATATGAAAAACCATCTCAAATGTCCGCTCTATATATCTATGAAAAAATATTTATATGTTATTATTCCGTCAAGCTTTATATCATTTCTAACCATCCATAACCAATTTACTACAATTTTAGAACACATATTTTTCCCGGCCGTAAGAGAGCTTGAAGACAAATAGACTAATAGCCGCGCGCATGCTTGGTCGCCTTTCCTTAGGACATAAAACTCTTTAGAGCAAATATATTTTATGATTCCATCATTATCATGGTGTATGTAAAAGAAATAAAGTTCATGTGTTTATTCAAACAAATTGTCTGATGTTTTATTTCCTTTTACGTTTATTTGTGTGTTTGTTCTCTTTGCTTTGTACTCGATTTACGATTGTACGTAACAACTGTTCTCACACGGAAATTCCTGAGTTCACTCATATTGTACGTATATGAACTCGAAGAATTTAGAATTCAAACCTCTCACATTAAAGTCAATAGGTCTAAAGGTCCTGAAATTGAAATTGGTCGTCAAATATTGTTTAGCACGAAGTCCTAAATCAATTTTCCTCGCGTTCGATTAGAAAGAACCATTTACATTTCGAATCATATCCGTTTTTCCGTGTGCATTTTCTATTAAATTAGGCCATATGTGTACATCCCAAACTGTGTTTTAAGTACAAATATTGAATTGAATAATTTATTGAATGGGGGTTAACGCACTTTTACCAGGATTTTAGTCATATCGAGGAGGCTGGAGCACCTAACTTTGAATTCCTGGTATTCCTCACACAAGTACCACTACACTCTTTCCGAGCCTCCAGACGCTAACCCCACTTAGGTTAACTATTATCCGACAACTAGTGGGTGCCAAATGTCGGAAAGAAAATTCGACGCGGCTTGGGATCGAAACCGGGACTCCCTGATCGGAAGTCATTTGCGCTACCACTGAGCAATGGTCGCACCCCAGAAATGTCACGAGTCGAAAAGCCTTGTCGGAGGTCAGTTCGAGTGACCAGCGATTCGTTAATTTATATACATGTATATGAATTAAGAATAAAAACTGTTGTTGTTGTTGTTGTTGTTACAGAGGATCTAGTTTCAACGAGGATATATCGTGCAAGGTCATTTCCCTAAAAAAAATTAGTACTTAGTCACAAATCAAAATGTTCAAGATACACATTGTAGTCATAATTTGAATGCTGAAGTCACGCAATCATTGATAACTTCGAGGGGCGACAAAAACCTCGTAACTACAGCTTTATTTAAGCTGTAGTGAGGAGGTTTTTGGTCGTCTTTTGGCATTTATACATTTAGGCATTGCTTGTCATTAAAGTTTTATTACTTATGAAGACTACTGGCATTAAGAGCCAAGTACAACAAATCGGTAATTCTTCATTTTAACTTTGGCTTGAATTTTTACACTCACTATTTCAATAATTTGATTCATACAGAACGATTGAATATACCAGAGGCCACTTTTTGTATTATTTAAAAGAACACAATAGTCCAATCTACATTTTAAGAGATAACTTAATTCACAAAGAAGTGCAAAACACTGCCAATTTACAAAAGTAAGGAAGCGTAACACCTTTTTACTCTTAACCCCACAAAAACTAGGTTAAACTTCAAAAATCAGGAGGAATATTCTATTTCTGTGAGGAGGTGCCGCAAACATCTCGCATATAGAGTGGCACCCGTTTGTTTTATTTTGTTTGGTGTGTTTGTATGCTTTGTTGTTGTTTGTTTTTTAAAAGGAGTAGATATATATCATCATATTCAAATGTCATGGAATTGATGACAAACGCGAGATAATCGAACACATTCGGGTTTTTAACGTTGGTGACATTAGTAATGTTGCTCACCCGTTTTCTACTTAAAGTAGAACAGGATTCAATAAAAAGGTCTGCCATCAATTACTTACTGTATGATTTATTATCATTATTTAATCTTTAAGTAATGATAAGTAAAAGAAACAATTCTATTTGCAAGTTTATTTCCGAAAACCAAACTGAACTTGTCCTAATGAAAACGCCAAAACACAAAATAGATATCGAATGTACATTCTACTAAAGTATTAGCACCACAATCCTTTATTGGAGAAAGAGGCTTCTTAAAATTTTGAATGACAAAGTTTAGTATAGGGTAAAACTTTCAGGGCCGGTATAGCGAAAGGTTGAATGGCTATAAACAAGGAAATTACAACATTTATTGAGCCGAAGTTATTGTTAAGTCCTCATAGAAATGAGGCCCAACAAAGATACATGTAACCGTAGCCCATGATCGTGGCAGTACTTCAGTCAAAGTACCGAAAGTACTGTAAGCTAGCAAAGCATGGTTTTGTAAAGTAATCGTCTTTGTCATAGGTTATCATGATAAATAAACGAGGTTAAAATAACCAAGAAGTTAACCCATTCCCACATTTACTCGTCCTAGGATAAAAGTTCTGGTTAACAATGTGTAAAATGAAGAAATTGCTTGTTACAAGCAATTTCTTCATATTCCGCATTATTCTACCCAAATAGATTAATATTTCAGAATTTTCAAAAACTTGAAATTGTTGTCTTCATCATCTTTGAAGATTTTGATCCGAGTCATATTGAACACGATGTGCCCAGGTGAGCTAAAATATCTAGTAGATGAACTCGCAGGCAGAGTCTGCAATATTTCCGAAATGCATAAGTACTACTTTTTACTACGTTTACATTCAATTAATTTAGTAGTTAAGCCTCCAGTAGCAGTTTGTACTCGTTGAACTTTGAGAAGACCTCAAAATATTGTCTGTTAACTTAAGCTATCAGAGCTAACGCTTTGCTAGCTAAAAATCATCTGTTTGCGACAAAGTGTTTTATTTATAACCCATATCAATTTAAGAGACGAAAAAATAATTCTTGTTTTCATACATAGAACGGATTCATAGAGAAGTGTAATTAGGTTTTTCGTTTCAAATCTGAATTAAAATAAGGAATAATGACTTCACATCAAAAGTAGTCATATTATATAAACATAAAAAACAAACAAATTATTGCAGTTTTTATCGCTGTTTGCATGCATACAAAAAAGCTCCGTTCTCAATTTGTATTCATAAAGGTATAAACCAAATGTTCTAGCCAATATGAATGAAAAGATTTTGATAGACGAAGCTAAAATTACTTTTCATAAAATAGTAAAAGCCACTTATCTGTTGATTTGTAAAGAAACATAATGTGAGAAGAGTTACTTTGTTTGTTTGTTTGAATGGGGTTTTACGCCGCTTTCAACAATCTTTCAGTTATTTCGCGGCGGCTGGAGCACCTAACAATGGATTCCTTGTATTTCTCACACCAGTACCACCATCACATCCTTTCCTAGCCTCCAGCTGCTATCCCACATAGGTCTACGATTATCAACCCATTGGTGGGAGACAACTAGTCGGAAAGGATGAGTGCCGCCGTCGGGGATCGAAGAGAAGAGTTACAATTTAAACGTTTGATGACTTCAAATACTATGAACAGTCTTCGCACCTTGTAGAAAACGTTAAACAATTAATAGTTCAAAACGTTATTTCGTATCATATTTCAGTTATTGAGATTGTCACTCATATTATATTTTACAGCATGAACACCAATGTGAGTGTTGACGAGACCGTAACATTAGTCCCGGCTTTAGCTTGAATGCCGACTGACCTTGTTAGAACGGACACGGCGGAATCTATTCGTACATTATTTATAGCATTTTCCTTCTACGTGTATGCACATAATGGGACATATGATTTGTTGAAGAAATCCTATTTACGCAGGAATTTAGAATCGAATGGACCATAGATCATTTACATTCGTTAGAATGAACTTTATGAATCCCAACTTATAACTACGAACGTGAGTTTGTATTTTGTAACCAAGGCACACCTTAATTAAAGTACTAAACATGGTACATTTTCGATATTACCAACTTCTGATGGTATGAAGCATAAACCTGTCAAGGACGTATTAAAAATTTAACCGAGGATTGGTGATGTGTTTGATCTTTGTGAAACTGGAACACGATTTTATGCAATATTAATGTTTAATAAAAACATATCAAACACCGGGTTCCACGTGCTTTTCTTTGGGTAGCTTTAATGTTGTCAAATTGGGGACAATTTGCTTTGATAAAAGAAATAAAATTTTAGTATAATGTGGTTCATTAGTTCAGCGAGTAACACAATAAAGAATGATTATGATGTAATGCACAACTTCCAAATAGTAACCTCAGAATATATTTTTTTCTATATTCAACAAGTAGGTATTTTCAGAGAAATTCTTAAAGAGACAAGCAATAACAAGAACCAAAAATAGAAAGGCATGTCTAAATATTCAGAATACTATTCTATGTCATCCCTTTGTTATGCATAATCTTATAAGCTATTTCGATGATGCAGATTATTATGTATTAACATAGTGCATTATATGGCAATGTCTGGGTTGAGGAAGACAATACACTTTAAGTAGACGACATTATGTAATAACTGGAATAATATTTGTCAAAATTAACCGTGACATAGATTGAATCACTAATAATTAGATATACTTGCTGGTAACATAGTAAAGCGATTTCGATTCTTATATGATATATTTCTGTTGTTGTCGCATTCGGCACGAAAAGTCAAAGTGGTTACTTTCTATATATCTTTTTTTTCGGGGGTTGTGTTTTACGTACATGTTTATGTAAATCTCATTTTACCGTCTAGACGTAAGTCCCAGAAATTCCCTTTATAATGAATGAATTTGACAAACAAATAAAGACTTTAACATTTGTTGGATAAAAGGCACTTTATGACATGAGATTCAAGAATAACAATTAAAAATTTCAACAGCAGGTTAGAGCTGAAAATGTGTTCTACTGACAACAGCTTTTAGCAACTTCCGGGGGTAACGAATTCCATCGATTTTAATTCAACAATTTGACATATACGACTTGGCTATCCAATGAGCTCATTTCCAGAAAATGCGTTTCCAAGACAACGGAATGCCTGACACGAATTCACCTGCCCGGTTTCTTCAAGTTAACGTCGTAAAGCGTTCTCAACTATCGTAAACCGGTCATTAACAATTACGACACTTGTGTTATGTCCAGATTTTGACGCGAAGTACAGTGGCGAAAATGCAGGTCGTCATGAAGGGAAGAGGTCGTAAAATTTGCATTGCGCAATTGCTTTCCTGGGTTCTCGGGAATGTAAACATGCCATACAAAATGATGGACTGCATCAATAATTATAGAATACGGGAACATTGTTCGTAGCAAATACCCTTGACTTTTAAAGGTATTGTAGTATTATGATAATTTTCTACTGTACGTCGCCCAAAGGTTTCTTAAACAACTTATTTACAATTCAATACTTTCCGACTAAACTTAGCGATATTTTGTTTCAATTCAATTTTAGGTACGATGAACAGGATCATTTATTTCATAAAGATTTATGAACAAACCAAGTTACAGAACTGGATTTCATGACGAAGCCTTAAAACAATCTGGAACAAGGAGTTTTATATGAGCTTCTTCGATTTAAAGCATGAACGCTTGTTCATATATTTTTTTCACGTTTGGGTAGAATCATGTACATGTCTTATTTTAAGTCATATATTGTATGTCTAGTTGATAATTAGAACATTAACAAATATTTTTAAAACTTACTACTTGTCTTTCATGAAACAAAAGTAAATAATAATCTGAAATCATTCGTCACCCCTGTGCTCTGCGCTTAATTAAGCTGTAGTTACGAAATTTAGGTCGCAAAACCAACCGTCCGACTTTTTTGTTACATACTACTGACCATAAGTTTTGAAAAAAAAACGCCGTTAAAAATCGAAATGGTGCTTCCTACCGGAGTCAATGGGTAGGATCAACGGAATAAGTGGGCGGCGCAGAGATTGGTCAATTGATATAATATAATGAATGGAAGGGTGAATTGTAAGTTCACGCATCTCTATATATCGGTAAAAGGGGAATTCTTGCAATTCATACAATGTTTAGGGTTTTACACGTTGGTATTTTCTTTGTAAAGACTGGTTGTAAGAGATATATCTGCGACTAAAGCTTTTTCCATACAAAATAACCTTCAGAAATAAACAGTGATTAAAATGATTTTATATTTCGATTAGGTTTTGTTCGAGCTTTCGTCGACATTTCGCTATTTCAGAGAATACTTTAGTGTTCTAAAGTGTTTTAATTCATACTAGTATGCGCTATAAGTTTATAGCTTCTTTGTTTTCCTGAAATCAAAACGTTTAGACTATGGTGAACGTTGCGAATGTATTTTCCCCGACATTTGACAGAAATGTAATCAGACATTGGCCAATTCGGTTCACACGAATCTCTGAGTTAACCCCACTGCGTGTTTGGGGGTAAGGTTTATAGGCAAAGAAACAAACCTCTTAAATAGTCATAAAATGAACATCCCATAGGGAAGATTTGTATATGAATGAGAAACCGCCTAGAGGCCAGAAGAACATTGTTTAACGGAACAGAATAAATGTTTGCTTGTGCAGACAAAAGCGTTTGTGATAAAATACCACACACGTTGAGTGGCCTTAATACAACTCTTGTTGGTGGTGCATCGAGTAGCAAACTTGTCTAGTCACCACTGCAGATATTAAAGACAGGTAACCAAAACTTCCAGCTTGAATAAGCTTGAGGTGCTATGTTTCGTACCTAACTAAAGTTTTACAAATACAAATAGTGTTTATAGGCAAGATGATAGGACATACTTGTACTATTCTTTTTCGAGCCTCCAGCTTTCTTCCAAAGAAACATACACTCTCGCATCTCACCTGTACACAGTTTCTTTCCACTCCATATCGATATACAAGCGTTTTTAAATACCTTAATGAAAACCTGGTCTTAGTCATTGGTTGCAAATCATGAATTGTATTGACCTCTGATTTTTTGTTTAAATGCATTGTGAACCCGATCCCTCGAAATGTTCTATGAATTTTGAAATACAAGCTGAATCAAATGGCTCTTGCCTATTTAAGAGACGAAGAGTATATTTTTGTGTTCATGGAGGTATGAAAGGTCAAAAACTAATCAAACTTGTGTATGAATACGCAAAGCGACTTTAAGCTGTAGTTACGTCGTTTAGGTCGCCTACCAATGGTTCTCGTTTATTGCTCCATGTTACTGGCCACAAGTTTAGCAAAAAAACGCCGCTTGATATATAAGTGGCACTTCCTGACAAAGGTAGTGGGCGAGGCAAGCGGAGTCAGAGGATGGGGCAAGTGCTTTGTCAATTGAATCTCATATAGATAAATAGAGAAGTTTATCACCATTCGATATGCGTTTGATATTGCATTGATAACGCCAAACAAATTGTCCTGTTTTTTCTCGCCCAAACAAAATGTCTCTTGAAATTTGAAAGAAGTCCATTAAAGGAATATACCTGTCAAAAAAATTGTAACTAAAACTTTCAGAGAATTTTTTTAAAAAAATATTTTCTTTATGCTCCATAAGGTGCTGATAAGCCCCGGCGATAACACCCATGTTTCTCGGTCGAACTTTTTGAATGATCAAAGAAAGGTCAATATTCAAAGTGGCATTTCTTCTAAAGTCATTCATATCAGAACAATAGTCTCAAAATAGAAGAGTTCTTTTACTTTTCATCATACGACACTATCTATTGCTGACTTGATTGCTCCTAACACCCGTATTTTTGCCCGGTAACGTATCTGGAAGAAATCTGAAAGAGTATGGAACAAAGACCATTTATGCGTCCAGGATGGGAAGACCTGTCATGACATAAGCCGGCTAGACTCTAAAACAGTTTAGTAATCAATCTGTTATAGGAGGCTATCAGAGGTAAATTGATTAAGACATTTTCACCTATTGACGAAATAATACGATATGATTCTGAAGGCGTTTCTTTCAGGGTTGAATAATGGCTAATGCCATTGCTTTACATGTACAGTTAATCTTGTAATAAGCGACCACTTAAGGGACGAGCAAAAAGTGACCGCTTGAGAGAATTGTCGTTTATTACACGTATTTGCCAAAGCTTCGATTGCATACATAAATTATTACAAAATTCTCACCAATTCCTATGTTGTTGGAACTCACTAGAATCGTCCCACTGAGACGATTCTAATGAGTTCCAACAGTATAGGATTTAGTTGTATTTTTACTTTTTAGCAAAATATCTTCACTTCTTAAGCGCTTTTACTTTTACAAAATGGATTTCGATTACGGTTGTTTAATGGACGTGATCGCTTAATAGAAGTGGTCGCTCGAGCAAAATCGACGGTACAAATACATGTAAACGGAGTGTCTCAAACGTTCATTTAAGAGATGAAGATAATATTTTTTTTCATGGAGGTATGAAACGAAAAAACCTAATCACACTGTATGAGTTTGATAAGTTATTTCATTTCATACCTCCATGAAAAACAAAAATATTTTAATTTAGTGACATCAAGTGAAAATAAACAAATATTTTACAAATTTTGATACATTCTTTATGAAACTATTTCATGCACAAGCAAACAACATAGCTGGGTGCTCATTTTTTTAGTAATGGATGTATGAATAATTTCTCTCGACCAATCAGAATGCTCATTTTTTGATAGATAAAACTAATAATTAAATTTCTTTAAGATATTACACACTTGTGCTAGGAACACGCATAAATTTCCATTTGCTGCAAGTTGTGTATCATTTGTCAAAAATACTGGATAATAACTTAATATTTTAATACATCAGTCTAATTTCAAGACATTAATGATTCAATCTGTCATCATATACTAAACCAACATTTTTTTTTATCACTGCGCGTATTGTACATGAAAACCGTTTATTTTACAGAAACATTTTGCAAAATATTAACGCAAAAATCAAAATTTCCTTCTACTTGCTTTGAATTTGCGCTGAATCATATATTTTATTCTACTGTTCATATAAACTATTAATTTTTTCACTAAGAACGCCAGGTGAAAAATAATCCGGGCCTTTGGGTTGATCATTTCACGGCAGTAAGCATTCTTTAGAGGCTGCCGAAATATCGCAGTTGGTAGCGCGTCGGACTCTCAATCAGGAGGTTCAGGATTCGATCCCGGTCGCGGCATCTATCCTTTCCGACATTTTTCTACCACAATGAGTGTATAATCGTAGCCCCATGTTG
The DNA here is from genome assembly GCA_946902895.1 of Fragum fragum. Taxonomy (NCBI): domain Eukaryota; kingdom Metazoa; phylum Mollusca; class Bivalvia; order Cardiida; family Cardiidae; genus Fragum; species Fragum fragum. The sequence continues at coordinate 40,497,434 of OX336372.1, forward strand.
GCTTGGAAAGGATGAGGTGGTAGTATTGGTGTGAGAAATACCAGGAACCTACGGTTAGGTTGCTCCGACATTACTATAATACTGTTAAAAGGGGCGTTAAACCTATTCAAAAAACAAAATATTCTTTAGAAATTGTGGTCCCGAATAAATATTGTCTTTTATCACCGAGCCTATGTACATAATGAAAACTGTGAAAGTTGCCAAAACAGGTGGCCTACCTTTTTCTAACAACTTAAAGATTTGTTTGCAAAAAGTATCTATATGAAATTTGGAGGCTCTAGAACTTACATTTTTAAAGGAAGGTTATGGCCAACGCCACAGTGCGACCAACGGACAAACACTGCTACGGTTAAGCAAAAAACGACTTAAAAACTATATGCCATAAATTACTGGGCAATAAAAGCCTTATTATGTGTTGGTTCATGTATAGTTTTCGATATTAAAACCATGTTTAATTGTGTCAAAGATAATTTTGTGTTTTCAACATATATTACACCGTTTTTATAAAGTGAAGGAATTGCGTGTGAATATGATACAGTTTCAAAGTGTTCAGTCGGCAAAAATAGTAGTACAAATTAATTTTATTAATTCTTTTTTGATGGTTTATCGTGAATTGTTGATACGTTATCATATGACAATGTCACTAAAACGGTGAAATGATTGACCTATTCCGAAACCACGCAACATAAGAATAATCAAATGCCAAGAGGTTGCTGATTCTAATATCAGGTTGATAGAACGTCAAGAATCTCTCTCATTCTAGGAAGAAAACAATGTGGTAAATGAAGAAATTGCTTGTCACAAGCAATTTCTTCATTTATCACATTGTTTTCCAGAACTATTCTCTTGAGGGGTGTATAAATATAGAAATCTTAGGTAATGAGTTAACTAGCTATTTGGTAGATTTAGCCTTGCTTTCGTTTATTTCGTGCTACTAAACGTCAACTGAGCGGGAACAAAGACAATTATGGCAGCATGATATGCAAAATTGCAATGCCCATGTTTTATGTTCATCTATTTGTACATGAGTCGTGTATTGACAAATCCAAAAAATCGCTGTAGACACTGAGGAGATAAAAGGATTCTCCAGATGCACATAATCTTTTGCATGTCAAAAATCACTATGTGGTAATACGATTATATATCCTTGTGACATGTTCAACGTTTTAAAAGAGAGGATAAGAACCCCCTTTTGACGTTATTTGTGTTTTTTCCAATTTTTGCCAGTAATTTTTATCCTACAAACAGTCATTATCGGAATCTGTGGCTAGTACCTTGGATATGCTCCTGTCAGGATTGGACACGTTGAGTAGCTTTGAAATTCGCTTGAATAAAGCTGTAGCTACGACATTTTGCACGCCCTACGAAGAATTGTTTACTGTTATCACTGATTAGCTCCATTTAGGTGTATTCAAACTAAAACTCGGTGCCGATCATAACTTCAATAAGAATCTAAGAGTGGTCCACACTACAAATAGTTTTGAAAAATTATCCAATCAAAAGTCTTTTAAATATCAACCCATAAACCCACATTCTCGTTTTACGACACCCTCACTCCACATATTCTTATATGAAAGTTGTTTCTCAACCGTCAAAACTTGGGAAGTAACCCGAAAAAAATGTTTATGGGGAAAATAACGGAAACACGTTCGCAAAAAGTAGTGGCTAAAGATCAGACGATTTCTCAAGATTCTACCAGTGGAAGAATAAAATTACGATTATGGCAATCCCCGTTTTCATTATATAGTCTATTAAAAATAAATTGTGAACGAGGAAAAATGAGCATTGAATTTCGTTAAGCATAGGGGTTTTAATCGGTTAACTTGAATATTCTTACTCAGGCGAAAGATCGCATGTCATAATAGCAGCCTTGATTAGAATTCCGCCAGAAGTAAAATTTCGAAGTAAAAATCAAGTTCCGCATTTTGAAAACCTTATTTGAAAAAAAACTCACTGTGAAATAAAGCTATTTTCGTAGAAAAAAGGCTTCAATAGAATTGGACAATAGAGAATTCGTACGCCAGAAAATGTTAAATATCAGGCGACGAAGTGAAATGAAAAATGCATGACTTTGAGTTGATGAGGTTCTATTGAAACATTTGTTCCCCAGCTGTGGTTTGCTATCTTTCAAAGACTTCTATGGACTCATGAAAGAGACTGTTGATTACAAAGATTCTTTATTTCGGGTGCAAACTGAATAATCGGTATATTTGAACGTCTGTAATATAAAAGTAAAACAAATACCACAAAAGATAGGATAAGTTAACAAAAAAGGTTAAACATAGACTAACAGCTGTCGATATCTTTAAACTATTCTTCGGGTTTTTTCTCTCGAGTGCGTTCCTAACATTTAATTCGTCGAAAATGAACGTTTCGAAAAGAACTTTTGTCAAAGAAACGGTCTTACATAAAACCATTTTGCTTGATTTACACATGAGAAAGAACAACTGTTGTTCAAAATTAAGCCTTATGTGGACACCTTTGCAAAGCATCAATACACAAAGCACCTTGACATTGACCTTATCTCAATGAAAATCAACTATTCAAAATTCATTTCAAATACATTTCCAAAGATACCCCAACCTTTCAGGCTTTTAGCTATGTATATTGCCCATTAGTAGTACGATTGGAGACTTAATCCTGAGAATACATATATCACCATCAACAGTAAGATTGAATATCCAAGGGCTCTTGGAATTTTGTAGTACGTAAATCTAAAACAGTCTAAACAGAAGTTTGATCTGTCGCATTACCGATTATCATTTAAATCAAAAGTTGCCCTGAATAGTTAAACTTAGAAAACGTTGGATATCGACTTTATGATTATTCCTTGTTGCGGTTTCAGCTAAAAAAGGCATCGTTCAACGAAGGAAGCACTGTTGGTGCCTTTTTTTTCCAGAATAGTTTCTCGGGCTTGCTCTGTGGTCTGAGACTAACTACTGATTGTCCCGTACCTCCTGGATTGAAGCGGTTTTTTTTTTTTTTTTTTTATTTCAAAGCTTATCTCGATATGCCTAATCGTTGAAGTGATAAGCACTAACCTGAGTGTGAGACCCCGTGTCGTTAAACGGGGTATAAAAATAAACCACTGCACTATATTGCAACAGCTGCCGAAGTGCCTTCGGACACCAATCGATCGATTAATCAATCAATCAATAAATTAATCAATTTTTCTCTACAATTGTTGGCCTCCTCATGTCATAAGTAACCTTGTTCGTTAAAGTCAACCTGACAAAACCTCTTGTTAACTTGCTATATTGACACCCTCGACCAGTAGTTTTGCTCGAATTTAATTAAGTATCTACTACTCACCAGAGATTGCGACATAAAACAGTTGATCAATCTTATTAATTATGTAGATTTTCACTTATTTCGTACGTTTTTAATGACTCTCGTCAGACACAAAAGACTTTGACAACATTCCATAACTAGGCAATTCATGTTAACCCCCTACCCTGATGTACAAATCATCAAGACCGGTTTCTTTTTAATACAATCTAATGTTATATTCCGAAAATGGTCCTTTATTCTAAAAGCGATTTCCGGTTTTGAAAAAAAAGCACTTGCTTTATTTACTTCTGAAGACCGTTCAGTGTGTTACGTATAAAATCTATTCACAATTGGGCAATCGCGGCTGTCAATCAAATAACCATTCGACCAATGAAATATTTTACTTAAACCAGAAATGAGTTTTGAACTCCAACATTAGCCGCCATTTTGTTAATCTTTATGTTGGTTTTGGCGCTTTAAACGTCGTAACTACAACTAGCTATTTTTTTTTCTTGTTGCATGATAATGGCCATAAATTTGGCAAAAAAACGCCATTCAAAATCGAAACGGGACTTCCAGTCGGAGTCGAACAACTGAGTAAGTGAGCGAGACCGGCGATTGATCAATTATCACTTAACCCATTCCCACACAACAAAATATTAGAATGGTCAAAATTGATAGAATCTGCAGACGACAATTTAAAGTTGATGGAATTTTATTTATTTTTTTTTTGTCTGTTTGGATAGAAAACATTGTGGATAATGAAGAAATTGCTTGATAATGTTTTCCAAAGCTTTGTTCTTGAGGGGCGTAAAAGGGAGGGCTTGTGTGGGAATGGGTTAAACAATGCTAGACCTATCAGATCAAAACGTGCAAGTAACACAGATATGTTATTCACGTCCATATTAATATACTCATGTATTTTCAAGTGAGGATATCAAAACATGAGAAACATTAATTACCCACAAAAGCAAACGTTCGGGAATGTAACATTGACCAAAAAGAGCGAGATATGAACTTGGCCATCAAGACCAAGGTTTCAAAATGAGCTTGACATCAATAATTGTGTATCTTTGCAATGGTCCGTCAAGATAAAAAATGTGCTTGAGACTAAAATAGTTTTGCTTACACAATACATGCTTTATTCCTTCTACTTTTTGACAGCCAAAAGGGCAGAATAAAAGGCAAACAGTAGACAGTGGTACAACAGTATGCCGTAATTTCATCTATTCGAGGAAGGGCATCATTAAGGCGTGAGATCGCTGGTTTACTTGTAAATAGAGTCAGCTTTGATAGCTTAAGTTAACAGACAAATTTTGAGGTCTGCTCAAAGTCCAATGAGTGCAAACTGCCAAAAGTCCAATGAGTGCAAACTGCCTATGGACCTTAACCACTAGATCCGTTAAATGCTTACGCCATAAAAAGTAGTTCTTATGTATTTCAGGAATATTATAAACTCTGTTCAAATTGTAGAGAACTCTGTCAAAAGTATGCTATATAACCAATTCCAACGCAATTCCGCTTTTCAAGCATCTAAAGAAAACAGCTTTGGAAAACATTGTGGACAATGAAGAAATTGCTTGTAACAAGCAATTTCTTCAATGTCCACAATGTTTTCTACCCAACAAGGGAATATTTTCTACATTCAATCATGCTTTGCTAGCTTACAGTAATTTCAGTACTTTGATATAGTGTTTCCCTACCCCGTTTTTTGACTGACATTTCTCTAAAGGGATGTTGACATCAACTTGAAACTTCATAGGTAGATGGATCTCATTGGGTAATAGGGCACTGCAAAAGAATTATATCTCTTGTTTGCCAATTTTTCTTTGGAGTTTTCTTACTTAAATTTACAAAGCATATCTCTGAAAGTAAGGTAAATATCGACTTAATGAATGGTAAGATCCTAATCAAGAAGATCGCAGAGCAGAAATTGATTTGTTGGTCTGAACGGGGTTTTACGCCGCATTTATTTTCTTTCCAGTCATATCGCGGCGGCTGGAGCACCTAACAATAGATTCCTTGTATATCTCGCACCAGTACCACCATTACACCCTTTCCTATAGCCTCCAGCTACTATCCCAGGTTTACGATTATCCTTCCCTAAGTGAGAGACAATGTCGGAAAGGATATGTGCCGCCGCCCGGGGTCGAACCCATGACATCCCATGATTGAAGATTTGAAGTCTGATGCGCTACCAACTGCGCCATGACATAGATCAGAAAGTTAGCTGTAACTATGGGTTGCTTTTGTTTTCAATTATTGTCCTTTTGTTTAAAACTTTTCTTGGTACATGTCAGATAATATAGTAGATACCAACTTTAAACTTTGTTGATAGAAATATCTCAGTGAGAAGAAGCACAGTCTACAAGAACTATATCTGTGTCATGCTTGATTATTTTGTTATTCCCATTTTTAATCTTATGTCCGGAATTTTGTCAGAAGTATTTGCCAGGTGCACATCTCTGGAAGAAAAGTAGGAATCAACTTAACCCACTCACACACAACGATGTTTTTGAACCCCCTCAGGAAATACGATTGGAATAACATAGTGTAAAATGCAGAAATTGATTGTTTTACAAACATTTTCATCCTTTTCCACAATGTTTCCTACCTAAAAATTCGTAAACTTAAAATTGTCGCCTGAAACTTCTTTCAGTTTGGACCAGTCTAAAATTTTGTATGGTAAAGGGTTAAAACTCCATCGGTGAATCGATTAAAGGGGGGGGGGAGCTGTGCTTAACAACAGTAGCTCTTGCATTATTAACTTATGATTTATTTTCCTTCGTCGTTTTTTCTAAATTAAATTCTGACCGGAGCATTATCTAAAAAATAGAAGCTATCCGTCTCAAAGTCCATAGGTAGATAGATCTTATTGAGAAGAGTAGCTGTGCACAAGACGAGAAAAGTAACACTGACCTTGTATTACTTTATGTTTAGCTAACAAAGCGTGAGCTTTGGAAGCTTAAGTTAACAGACAAAATTTGAGGTCGTCTCAAAGTTCAACGAGTGCAAACCGCCACTGGAGGCTTAACCACTAACGCCGTTAAATGCCACGCCATGAAAAGCATTTCTTAGGTATTGAAAGAATATTGTAAAGTATTTCTGCAAGCTCATCTCCGAGGTATTTTTCGCTCACTTGAGCACATCGTGTTAAAATGACTCTGATCCTTAAAGAAGTTGCAGACGACAATTTCAAGTTGTTGAAAGTTCTAAAATATTTATCAATGTGGAAAATGAAGAAATTGCTTGTAACTAGCAATTTCTTCATTTTCCACATTGTTTTCCAGAACTATTTTCTTAAGGGGCTTAAAAAGGAGGGATTGTGTGGGAATGGGGTAACTCCTTGGTTACTTTAACCTCGTTTGTTCATTATGCTAAGGTTTGTCAAAGAAGATTTCAAAACAATGCTTTGCTAGCTTACAGTACTTTCAGTACTTTGATTTAGTTATTTTATAGCTTAATTTGTCCAGAACAAATCGATAGCTAATTGCGATACTGTTCTAAGTGTCTATACAATGTAAAGGCTCTTAGAACAGTATCGCGATTAACCCTCAAAATCTAAGAAATAAAAGTAGCTATTAACTTGAAACTTCGTTGAGGGATGGGTTTCAATAAGGAGAAGTAATGTAACATCCTACCGTAACACCGACATTCTTGTAGTTTGACAAATAAAAATTGCTAAGAATTCTAGATGTCAACTGAACAAAAGAATGAAAACGGATCCTTCTTAACCCATTTCCACACAATCTCCCCTTTTAGCCCTCCCAGGAAAAAAATCTAACGAAACGTTGTAGTAAATGAAGAAATACACGTTACAAGCAACGTATTCATAATCTACAACGCCTTTCTCATAAGATTTCTTAATTTTATCAACTAAAATTGTCGTCTCCAACTTCTTTGAATTTGAACTGATCTAAAATTTTCTCCTCTGGTCTAAGGGTTAATAAAGGCCTACTTCGACAAACAGGTGCCTCAAGCGTCGAAGGTTTCCTATCTCGATGGATAAAACTATTAACGCATTTGTTCAAATACAGACGATGGGTAATTATTAAACTTTATGATTCGGAAAATTGCTTAAGTCGATTTTATTGCAACTTTCATTGTTTCCTCGATCGATTTTATTGTTTGACGAATAGCTTATTGATTTTTAAACTAATTCGATGGAAATTTAGCATGTGGAGATTTAGTTTTATTCATCGGCTGTAGAAGGATGTCGAGTTTATTTATGGTGTACCAATTTGGACAAAAGCCAACCTCAATAACAGAAAGCCTAAACGTTAAATAATATCGGTACGTCCGTAGGTGGTAACTTAATAAAGGGTGTCCCTTTAGAAGAAATGGCGGGATACGACAGAAAAATCCGTTCAAACGGAAGCATAGTAGCTCAAATCCATTTCTTGCTCCCCTGCGCATAAATAACACCTGGAATGGACAAGAACTGTGACACAGACTAGAGTTTAAAGATTTGTTATTACTTCACTTTTAATGTCATAGTTTCCATTTTGAAATATCACCAATATGCCTATGAAATAAGAAAACAAGACAATTATGTCTAAGATAATGGCATTTTTTCGAATCATTGATTATACGGAAAACGTATTATTATATCATTCACAGTGTATTGAAGTGATAAGCGTTACACACATGGCGAAATGAAAGACTGAAGTCAGTATTTTATATCCCGTTTAAAGATATACGTTACCCCCAAACAGCTGTAAATCAAAGGCAGTAAAGTAACATATTTATCACCAAATAATCGCAATTCTTCTTCACATCGCTATGAAAAAGGCACATCATCATTTCGGAAGGTTTCCAGCCATAAATAAGTTTTAACACGGTTTTAAGTGAGCGTTTTACTGGTTTTGTAACACCCGCTATATTAGAAAACCTACTCGGGCGTTAAGTTTCGAATTTACGTTTGCCCTTCCTTTGGCCCTACCGCAGGTTTCGTCTATGCAGTTTATTTATTTATTTTTATTTTTTTAAAGTCAGAATCACACTTGTGCACTAGACTTCTGCTTATTGAGGTCTATCCAACTTTGAAGTTTCTATGGCTACTATACTTTCAGATATATGCTCCGGACTAAGGTTGAGACGGAAAAGCCAACAAAATGACGGAATGTTGACGGAAAATGGGAGGGACGTTTACTTTAACCATTTTAGGGGTAGTATGAAAAGAAATACTTCTCCCTTTGCCATAGCCTGGTATCAAGGAATAGAAAGCGAAACTGACCTCCAAACCTAGAAACACACATATATTATAGACGATAATGCCTACTCTGATTGGATGAATGTATAAAGAATTCAAATATTTTTACGTTTAACATCATATAAAACAATTCATTACTACTGTTGCTTTACATTTCTGCTATTTTCTTTCTATTAAAAAACTTCCAATTACAATTAGGTGATTCCCATCTTGTCCAATATCCTTAATATCACCAGTGTTATGATCGAAGATTTCTCATTTAACCGTTGTCATGATGAACCCGGTATATCTCTTTTTTGGCAGTATTTCTAGACAAAGATCAGGCTGCACTTATGTGCAATCTGATCTGTGTCTTGACCTCCTGACTGTCTCTTGAAATCCAGCATAGTTTATAATATACCATTGATTTCTAAATAATTACCAACCCAAATTTAAGCGTTTTCTATGCTTTAGTCCTTTGATTATAACAGAATTTGATAGAGGATTTTATTTAGCACGACAAGGGTTAAGAACATGCTGGCGTGACCAACGAGGGTGCAGGGCTAGATATCATCCAAACCAAACCTCATTGGTCCAATGGCGTAATAACCCATTTTCCAAAACATGCTTTGCCGGCTCACATGCTTGTCACAAAAGATTTTAACCCATTCACACTCACTGACGCTTTTACATGCCCCCAAGAAAATAGTTCTGTGAAAACATTGTGGAAAATGAAGAAATTGCTTGTTAAAAGCAATTTCTTCATTGTCCACAATGTTTTCCACCCAGACAGTAGAAAAATCTTAAATATCACAGGCTTTAAGTTGTTTTCTGCAACTCCTTTCAATTTGGACCAGTCTAAAATATTGCCGTCTGGTAATTGGTTAAACAATGATTAAGTGACAAAGTCAATGAATTCATGTTTTAAACCTAAGCTAGTTATGTACGAGATACAATCACGAGGAATAAAATAACATACAGAAACAAGAGACCATGATGGTCCTGTATAGCTCACCTGAATATGAACTTAGGTGATACTAAATCATTATAGTTCGATTGAGACGGAATATCTAAGCCTATTAGAGTCGCTATCGAATACTCACGATGTCTATGATCCAGATGTTTCCAGTCAAGTCCATGAAAGAGAGGCAGTGGCTTAAATCTACTGCTACCCATTTTTACAGTTGGATAGACTTGGGCTGACGTTTATAGATCTCCTTCTTTATTTCCATGATCGCACAACATAGGGCTGATTTACATCGGAATAATTCTTTGTACTATTTTGGTAGAGGGTCATTAGGTGGTGATACCTACCAAATATCAAAGCTCTAGAATTTACGTTTAAGGAGGAGAAGATTTTTAAATATTTCCTTCTTTATTCCTATGTAAAATCCAGAATTCCATATTATAGGACTAAATGACCACTCGTGCTTTTCAATCAAATTGCCAGTCGACAAATGAAATCATTCATTAAGACCAGAAATGAGTTTTAAACTCCGATATTTGTCGCCGTTTTTGTTACTCTTTTTTGTTGGTTCGGCAGCTTAAATGTTGTAACTACAGCTTATCCAAGCTGTAGTTACGACCTTTAAATCGCCAATTAACTATTCTAATGTTTTGTTACATGCAAATGACCATCAATTAAACAAAATAACGCCGTTTGAAATGAAGCAAGACTTCCTATCGGAGTCGGTGGACGTGGCTAACGAAGTAAGTGGGCGGGATCAGCGATCGGTCAATTTTCAGAGCAGAGAAATTCTCCGTAGTATTTCCGGTCTGGCTCTTTAGATGAGGTGTTTATTAACCCTTGTCATGCTGAACCCGGAATATTTCGGTTTGGGCAGGAGGTCTAGACTAAGATCAGCTTGCACTTATGTGCAGGCTGATCTTAGTCTATACCTCCTGCTTGTACTTTTCCTGCCAGAGTTGCTTATGAAGTTGATTTCTAAAAAAAATATTGATTTTTGAACAACAAGTTCTATCAATGCTTTCAGCTCTTTGATTTGACCGCAAATCAGTAAGATAATATATACAGCATGACAAGGGTAAAATATCAAAGCTCTAGGCCTCACAGTTTTGGAGAAAGAATGTTGTCCACAAATTTTTACGGTACTTTATTGATTTTAATACAGTTACTTCGAAGTATTTGAAAAAGTATGACCCAAGAATCATATCTGTAAAGCTTAGATGGATTCCCGTAGTAAGTTTGGCAGAAGAAAATTGTTGTCTTTATAGCTAGACAAAAGTAAAAGGTTGTCAAAAAATACATGTACATTATTGTCCGGATAATATTTTCATAATTTTTAAAATAATAACAAAATATCTGCATGGGTTCGAGGCTGGCCCGATGGGGTTGTTTTTCAAATATCTATTTGTTACGGACGTGTTTGAACATAAGACTTCAGATCTATTGATGTCATAATTTTATTGACAGAGGGGCAGAAGCGAAGAATCCAAAGATTACAGAACAGTGGATGTCAGTTAAACTGAAAGGTGAAGAAAACTTCCAAAGAATTTAGAAAGAGCTTCTACTATTATTGTTAGTATTTCTTTCATCCAAATTTTAACTTTTACAATGATTATGATTGTCACGAACATTATCATATTTTTCATTTAAATTCTGTCTAAAATATCCCTACCTGGTGAGTTGTGGATACCTTGACTTCATTTTTGACATCAACAAACGATGTCATTGTCTTGTTTAAATTGCCATTCGCCTGTGGTTTCAGTTGGCAGATCGCGTGGCAATCAACGAATCGGTCGACAAATCAAATTCTTCCTTTAGACCGGACCTTTGCGCCCCAACATTGATGACCACATATGTGAAGCATGGAACTTAAACATTGTAACAACAGCTTATTCAAGTTGCTGTTACGACGATTAAGTCACCAACCAGCCATTTTTGTAAAATGATACTGGCCATAAGTCTTCCAAAATACCACCGTTTGCTATCGAAGTGGGACTTCCTGTTAAAGCTCAGTGGCGTGATCGGCGATCCACCACTTGACATAACAAATCGTAGTCATCATCATTTTGTGAATACTAGTGCACTGGTATTAGTTATATAGTTTGAATTGTGGAACATTGACATCACAGATTTATCAAAACCAACAAACGGCACCAGACAGAAATCAGCTGGTTTTATATCGAAATGTAAAGTTAATGTTATGTTATCTTCCTTCATTAGTTTAAATTACTTTTAATGTTATAGATTGACCCATTCCCATCAATCCAGTTTTTCACGAATTCCACCCCCGAAAGATAAGATATTGAAAATGAAAAAAAAACTTGTAACAAGCTTTTTCTTCATTGTCCATCAATCCTAAAATATACATTTCGTTTCTATCTCTATTTCTCTCCCTTTCTCTCTCTCTCTCGCTCTCTCTCTCTATCTCTTTCTCTCTCTCTCCCTCTCTCTCCTTCTCTCTCTCTCTCTCTCTCTCTCTCTCTCTCTCTCTCTCTCTCTCTCTCTCTCTCTCTCTCTCTCTCTCTCTCTCTCTCTCTACCTCTCTCTCTCTCTCTACCCCTCTCTCTCTCTCCCAGGTCTTAAGCTCTTCATTTTTTGAGGACGTGGCTCTTATCGGAAAAGGGGCTGTGAAAAGGGCCAACCTAGATATTTCTTGTTCCGGTTGCCTATTACAGTAAACCAAACCTTCTCGGAATCAGGAAAGATGTCACTACTCCATATTGGTAGTCTTTTCTTAAGTGTACTAAAACTCCAACCCTATCGATAAATCGTCGGTAGCGTGGAAAATGACGTAACTACAGTCTTATTCAAGCTGTAGTTACGAAATTTTGCACGTCCAACGATGAAATAATTTTTGAAAAATCAAAGAAAACAGAATGCGCTCGATAAATAGAAGGTATCCTCATGCAAAGAAAAACGCTAAGAATTCAACAAACTGATTGATTAATTGAATAGGGTTAAACACCACTTTTAACAATATTTCTGTCATATCGAGGCGGCTGGAGCATCTAACAATACTGCACCAAAACTGCCACTACATACTTTCCTAGCCACCAGCTGCTATTCCACTTAGGTTTACGATTATCCACTCAATAGTGAGAGACAAATGTCGGAAAGGATATGTGCAGCCGCCGGAGATCGAACCTATAAAATGGATTGGCAGACAAATGCCACCTTTACATTTTAATTTCATACATGTCTACTTTGAAGTATGAATTGTGAAGCTTGAAAATTATAATCTAAAGTGTGAAAATTGAAGTGTAAACACTGCACGGTCAAACGTAAACTAAATCACGCGAAACACAAAAAAACTCTGAAATTTGCACTTCAAACTTCACACTTAAAACTTCACACTTCAATGAAGCTTTGAATTATGTCTTCACCTAGGTATTGTGTCTTTAAGGATGAATATTACCGTGCAATTCTTACACGAGTATAAATGAAATACACATTATTTTGATGAGTTTCAGCCCCATAGATTTTGTGCATGTAGAATTATTTCTACGAGAAATCGTTTCGGCTTTTACTCCAATGCAAATGGGTCCCGTTTAGAATGGCAAATCACTTGCGAACAAATCCGATTTTAATTAATATGCACGTGCAAAGCGGGGTACCATTTTGTAAACGTTCTCGAGCGTTTTGTCATACAAAAATCTCTTGAAGTCTTTTTCAGTATCCGTGTATTATTTAAAGCGTCTCTTGAATAGATTTTCATTTAAATTATATTTAAGAGATGAAGAGAATATTTTTTGTTTTCATGGAGGTATGAACCGAAAAAAATAATCACACTGTATGAATACGCGAACCAATCGTTTTTGATAGACGAAACTAACAATTAAATTATTACAGAATATTATCTGTTTTTCAAACAGTTATTAATGTCATTTTTAAGATAAATATTCTTTCTCTGTTTCAAAACTACTATATTTACTATGGAGTTACTTTAACATTAATGCAATGTAATGTAATGTAATCCCTGAAATTTCGGAATCTATCGGATAATGTCTATGACGAATGAGTTGTTAGCGGAAGCCAATGACGTAATTGATACGTCATGGAAACCATAAATAAGGCGATTGTCTATACAATCGACAGATAACGTATTTACCCGATGAATTCCGGCTCTATTTGGGTTACATTGGCGTCTCGTAACGCTATTTAATCATTATTGCTTCTTTTCTTTCGTATTTTTTAAACACATGAAAAGAAATTTTAATTTCAAAATGAGCTCAATCACCTTCTTACAAATGTCTGAAATTTTCACAGATATGAATTCGAAAACTGAGAGCCTTTTTGTTTCTTTCATAATATGTCTAAAAAGCGCTTTAACCCATCCCCACAGTGACGCCTTTCTAAAGAAAAACGTGTTGGAAAACATTGTGGAAAATGAAGAAATTGAAAATAATGATAATAAACACGTGTACCATTCTGTACATCGGTTATTATACGGACGTGATAGAAACCACATCAGTGAATTGTGAAATTCTATTACTTTTTTTTTTTTTTCACCTTTTTGGGTAGAAAACATTGTGAAAATGAAAAAAAATGCTGACAGCAAGCGATTTCTTCATTTTTACAATGTTTTCTACCAAAAAAATGAAAAAAAGAATTTCACAATTCACTGGTGTGGTTTCTATCACGTCCTTATAATAACCGATGTACAGAATTGTACACGTGTTTATTATCATTATTATATCATTATTATAATTATTTCTATTATCATTTTTAAAAAAGAAAGAGTAGCTAGATTTTTGGAAACGATAAGAAAGGAAAATTATGATATTGATAGATTACAAATATATACTTATTGACTCATTCGATGTTAGGGAATGACTCTGCAAACAATATCATACCTTTATGAAGGCTATCCGAGAATACAAGATAATCGACCTTATCTCCCTTTGTTGGCACTCATGTTTTGGAGCAAGTGGTCTGTGTTTCTCCTAGGTTTTATGGCGGTTTACTTTCAGCGTGAATGAAAAGCTTTTCCTTTTGAGCGAATAATTCCCACATGCTAGCATTCTGAAAATATACATAAAACCGAGTGAAAATGCATAAAATACACGCGGGGAAGGAGCTTTGATTGAATTTTATTGAGAAAAAGTCATAAACCAAAATGTGCTGATAATGATTTACGGCTTTTCTGACAAGCAAACACACATGATATTACTTATATACGAAACGTAATCCATCATAAATATTACCTAAACAACGAAAGCAATCCGAAATATCTCACTTCCTGGGGTCAAAGGTCAGGAGAAAAGCGTAAAATGGCGCATTAGGGTAGTTAAAATTAACTGATCATACTTTTTGATTAGATATTTCGTGTTTTCGAGGTACTTTCAACAACGCTTTTAAAATAATAAAATAGCAATTTCACTTTATCTTAAAGTGTAAATACTACTTTCCCAAAAAAAAAAAAAATTATGTCTCTATGTAAGGTTATAAGGTCGAGAATTTTATATCGTCATGAGTATGATCTGTTAATCCATGATCAGTCGACAAAATTTTAGACTGGCCCAAATAGAAAGAAGTTGCAGACGACAAATTAAAGTTGGTGAAAAATCCTTGTCTTGTATAGGAGAATAAGCAAATTGTGGACAATGAAGAAATTGCTTGTCACAAACAATTTATTCATTACCCTCAATGTTTTAAAAAGCATGTTTTCACCAGGTCAAAATCCACTTCTTTGAAATTTCAATTGTTAATTAATTGAATCATGCAGTGAATTATCCTCCGATGAAAATCTATTACATTAACCCATTCCTGTTCAATCCAATTTTTTTACGTCCCCGTTCTTTCATAATAGGAAAACATTGAAGAAGAGAAGAAATCGCTCGTGACAAGAAATTTCTTCTTTTCCCACAATATTTTCTACCATAATGAATGGACATTTTTCAAATAAAATCGATTTTAATTTGTCGTCTGCAAAACCTTTTGAATTTGGACAGGTTTAAAATTTTGAAATACAATACACCTGAAAGAATTAGACTCATAACGACAGCGAGGACGAATTTGATGAAAAGCAGATTTAGAAAGGTAGCTCATATTTCATAAACATTTGCTAAACAAACCAAGCTTTTAGCGCAAAACCGAATTGACTAAACTGCGCCTGTCAATCAAGGAATCAATCTACCAACCAAATCATTCATTCAGCCCGGAACTATTCTTCAAACTCCTTGGCCGCCATTTTTGTGAAACATTTTATTGGTTTGGTGACTTAAACGTCGTACTTACTGCTTATTCAAACTGTAGTTACGACGTTTAAGTCGCTAAACAACTATTCTGCTTTGTGTTACATACAACTAGCCATAAATTTTGCGAAATAACGCTATATAATTTAATTGTTAGTTTCGTCTATCAAAAACGAGCGATCTGATTGGTCGAAAAATTTAATTCATACCTCAATGAACACAATTTTGGGCACGCAGTCATTTTGTATGCTTCCGCACAAAATAGTTCTATAGAAAAAGGTATCAAATTTTGTAAAGTTTTGCTTTTTTTGCTCGATGCTATTAAATTATAAGAAATGAAGGGAATATTTTTTGTTTTCATGGAGGTATGAACCGAAAAACCTAATCACACTTATGTATGAATCCGCTTCGCGTATTCATACAGTGTGATTAGTTTTTTCATAACGTTTTCGGTTCTTTCAAACGAGCTACACGGTTTTGAAGGAGATATCAAAAAGTCAC